>CM023457.1:124897482-125133332 GCA_013339765.2 Haemaphysalis longicornis | reverse complement strand
ATTTAGTATGTGAACTACGGATACGGCCCCTCCAATCCAGCTCACTGGGGTCTAGAAGATCCCATCAGCAGATACGAGTGCGTTGCATGGGTGTGCCCTATCCGTAGCCTAGCCAAGGCGACTTCCGTGTACCTGTTGAGTGAGCCAGTTGTGTACCGTCCCAAGTGTGGCTTTATTACATGTAGTCTGTTGTCTGTCTGTTCATTCCAGTGTTGTTGCCATGCTCTGCGCAAGTGTTGTCTTATGTATAGATTAAGTTCTGAATAGGCCCCGCACGGGGCACCTTGAGTAATCTTGGTGACGGTACTGGCGATACCGCGGACCCCGAGCCCCCAACATAAACTGTAACCTACCGTGGTGATGTGTTTAAAGGTGAAGGGTAGAAGCCTCAAACGGTGGCCGTCGGAGCCCAGGTCAAGCTCCGGCGGATGGGCTCCCTGTCTGTTTACCAGGCAGGGAGCTCCGGGACCTCTCAGGCTATCAGGGTAAGGTTTGAGAAGAAAGAACCCCCGTCCCCTGCTTCTATACTATGATGTATGGCATTCTCTAAACCCCCCCCCCCCCCAAACGTGATCGGTCCCTGAAAAGGGGCCGCACCGAAGTATCTTTTCCTTCATTGCCATCTTTGACATTTCCTGAACCAGATAATTTTTCTCGATTTCTTGTCATGGAATCCATCAATCCAACCCACCCTCTTGCATCTCAGTCAGTCTTCTTGATTGCCAAGTATCTTGAAGCCATAGTAGGAAAATCGTATAAGTGCAAAAAACAAAAGTCTGGTGAACTCCTAATTAAAATAAATGACAAGCAGCAGTCTGCAAAGCTTCTTGCTCAGACTAGACTGGCTGATCTCGACATCCGGGTCACACCCCATCGGAGCCTCAACAGCTCGCAGGGTGTGATATCCGAGACAGACCTCCTGAACGAAACGGATGCGGATCTCCTTGCCGGCTTGAAGGATCAGGGCGTCACTGCCGTGAGACGCATCACTATCCGCAGAGACGACAGGGAGATTCCGACCAAACACATTATCTTGACTTTCGACCGCGCAGTTCTTCCACAATACATAAATGCAGGTTTTATCCGTTGCTCCATCCGTCCCTACATCCCGAACCCGCGGCGCTGTTTTAAGTGCCAGAGGTTCGGGCACGGTACGAACTCTTGCCGTGGCCGAACGACGTGTGCAAAATGCGCGGCGCATGATCATCCGAGCGAGAACTGCCCATCCGAAACTCTCACTTGTGTAAACTGCGGGGGGCCGCATGCAGCGTACTCCCGCAAGTGTGAAAAATTCGAAATGGAAAAAAAGATAATTAACATCAAGGTCACGGAGAACATCACCTTCCCAGAGGCGCGAAAGAGGTTCGCCTCTTTCCCTCTGGGGAGGTACGCAGACGCGGCTCGCCGGGGGGCGGAGTGGCGTCTGGTTTCCACAGGGACCCAGTTCAGCGAGTCTGACCTGGTCCCGCCCCCGCCCCCCGCTGGGTTGCCTCACGCAGCCCAACCCGGCACCACGCCGCTTGCTGAGGCAGCAGCGGTTGTGGTGCAAACCACTTCTGTCGGGACCGGTGCCGCTCCCGCCTCTGTCTCCCCGTCCTCCAGTCCGTTGGAGGGTACCGAGGTGATGGACACCACGGGCCCCGCACCGGCTCCCACCGTCACCGCACCGCCCGTGCCACCTCTGGTGCCCCGGACGCCCTCGGCGGTGGCGGCTCAAACGAAGGGCTCCCGAGGGGGGGCCAAGTCCGGGGGGCCTGGTCCGTCGGGCACCCCTTGGACATCCGACGACGAGATGGATGTCGGGCCGTTCCTGCCTGCAATGCAGCGCAAGGAGCGGCCACCGACTTCCAAGCCTACAGACAGCCCTAAAAAGCCTACCCCAGAGTAACAGCCCCGAAAGACGACACATGAACACATACACACACTCCATTCATTCTTAAACCTAAATAATGGGAACAGAAAACATCATTCAATGGAGCTGCAGAGGCCTCCTTAAAAATCTTGATGATGTGTATGATATCCTGCATGCCAATCAGCCAAGTCTCATGTGTCTTCAAGAGACTCACCTCAATTCCAAACAGACAAATTTCTTAAATAGGTACATGGTATTCAGAAAGGACAGGGTTGGCTGCACACACTCTTCAGGAGGTGTGGCAATTGTCGCCCGGAAATCCTTAGCCTGCCACCCTGTCACTCTGAACACTGTCCTCGAGGCTGTAGCAATTCGAACAATAATATTTAATAGGTTGGTAACGGTGTGCTCCACCAGCTGCCCGAACCATACATCCTAACAGGCAACCTTAATGCGCACAACTCTCTTTGGGGCTCCTCTAGAACGGATGCCCGAGGTCGCCTGATAGAGAAATTCCTTACATCTTCAGGAGCACGCCTTTTCAACAAAAAACAGCCTACATACCATAACATAGGTCACAACACATACTCATGTCTTGACTTGGCTATGGGCTCCACTGTTCTCTTTCCATGTCTTGAGTGGGGCGTGGGCACGGACCCATATGGTAGTGACCACTTCCCCACTTCCCTAACTTACATAGGTAAAGGCCCATGCAGTCCATCTTCCCATAACAGGTTTAATGAATCAAAAGCAAACTGGAGTACATTCACCGAAACATCTAAACTACACCACGCAACCATAAAACACCTACACGTGGAGGAAGCAGCCCAACTTGTCACGGCACACATACTCGACGCCGCCGAAAAGTCCATGCCCCAGGCCTCCAGTGCGTCCCGCAACCCAAGGAGGCCCTGGTGGAACGAGGACTGTAGGCGGGCGCGAGAGGCCCAGAACAAGGCGTGGGGTGTCCTTCGCCGGTACCCCACGCCAGATAATCTCATTTCCTTTAAACGGGCAAAGGCTCTTGGGAAGCGTGTGCGTCGTGAGGCGAAAAGGGAGAGTTGGCGCACCTTCCTCACTTCCATCAACTCATACACCGACACTCACAAAGTCTGGACACGAATACGTAACCTTAAAGGAGGCAACAGACACACAGCCTGCCCCTGGTCAGTACAACAGGGGACACACTAGAAGACCAGGCTAACACACTTGCACAACACTTCCAACATGTTTCCAGCTCTGCACACTACACAAACACTTTCCTAAAACATAAAAATACTTGTGAAAAGAAGTCCCTACATGACACTAACAGGTCAAAATCTGGTTACAATTCTGAATTTACACTCTATGAGTTGAGGGTTGCCCTGAGCACATGTAAACCTTCAGCTCCAGGGGCAGATAAGATTACATACACCATGATACAACACCTACACCCAGACACTCTTGAAACACTCCTACACCTATACAATAAAATATGGCTTTCGGGGCAGATTCCACACTCTTGGAGGGAGGCCATAGTAGTGGCGTTCCTGAAGGAAGGGAAGGACCCTTCCTTCCCGCCAGTTATCGTCCCATCGCCCTGACATGCTGCCTGTGCAAGCTGCTCGAGAAGATGATAAATCGCAGGCTCGTGTACTTCCGTGAGTACAACGGTCTTCTCGAGAGCTGCCAGGCAGGCTTTAGGGTGGGGCGATCCACCAACGATCATCTGGTTGCGTTGGAATCCTTCATAAAAGATGCATTTGCTCATAAGCAGTTCTGCGTTACGGTATTCTTTGATCTTGAAAAGGCTTACGACACAGCCTGGCGATACGGCATCCTTAGCGACCTGAAGTCCTTTGGTGTGTCAGGTAACATGTTAAATACCATTTCTAGCTACATGTCCACGAGGACATTTCGTGTTAAGGTTGGGTCATCCCTGTCAGGGATACATGTGCAGGAAAATGGTGCGCCGCAAGGTGGAGTTTTAAGCTGCACATTGTTTATAGTTAAGATGAACTCCCTCCGAAAGGCATTGCCACCAACCATTTCCTGTTCCATCTATGTAGACGATGTTCAAATATCTTTTAAATCCTGTAACCTGTCAATTTGCGAACGTCAAGTACAGCTCGGTGTTAAGAAGCTTGCTGGATGGGTGGACCTTAACGGTTTTAAACTGAACCCGGGCAAAAGTACTTGTGTTCTGTTCTCCCGCAAGCGCGGGCTTAGTGCGGACCCTGAGATTGCTCTTGGCCGTGCATCTATTCCTGTTAAAAGGGAGCACAAGTTTTTAGGTGTCATATTTGATAACAAGCTCACGTTCATACCTCACGTCAAAGCACTTAAACATAAATGCCTAAAAACACTAAACATTCTCAAGGTACTCTCCCACCAATCCTATGATGCAGACAAGGAGCTACTTCTCCGGGTCTTTACCGCCTTAGTCGGGTCCCGGTTAGACTACGGCAGCGTCGTGTATACGCCTCGAGCGCGGCCTGTAGGGGCGCCACTGAAATCCCCCTAGCGGCCCGTTTCAAAATCAGGCGCGGGGAGTCCCCGGCCCGCTCCCCCCTGTCGCCGTTGCTTTTGGGACTCGTTCAAGACAGCGATTTACCGTTTGTCCGCGTTCGAAATACCGAATAACGTGGAGCAGGCACTCTGTTTACAAGCGTGGTGTGTTCACGACAGTATAAACGTATATGACACGATCTCAGTGAGATCTATATGAGCGCCGGGCGTGTGTCACAGGCAGGCGTCCCGAATCCAGCATTTGCATGCAGCTGATTACAATTCCGCTGCCCTGAAATTTAGTGGCAGTGTCTCCGTAAGCAGTGTTTCCTCCGATGGTCATGTTGCGGCCATACACACTATGATGTAAAATCGACTTTGTGCACTTACAAAATCCAGCGGAGCACTCATACCTGACAGCACGCAAGTTACGCCTGCCAATATAACATATCAGATATTGATCAGTACCATGAACAAGCCAATGCGGCATAAATTCCACAAACATTGTACCAAATAAGTACGATGGATAATGCAAAATTACGTTCCGGAGACAGCACACGAAGACAAATTTAATGCTGGGACGTCTTGCCCCGAGGTGAGCGCTCGCAAAGGTTCATCTGTTACATTTATCCTCCACGAAAAGCGCGAAGATGGGCTTATAATCCGCGTCCGTGACCAAACTCTTCTTCGAAACATCGCCATATGACACAAGGAGACTGCAGAATATAGCATAAACCGAAATCAGAGACCCTCATCAGATACGACACTCTTCCAACGAGCTTGTGTGTACGAGATTTCGGCGCACGTTAAGGATCTCCAGGTGGTCAAAATTAATCCGGAGCCCTCCACTACGGCGTGCCTCATCGTCTCGGTTGTGTCGGCGCGTTAAACCCTGCAATCAATCAATCAACTCTTCCAACGACACCTCGTATCGCGTGAACTGCCTACCCTGTATTCTTCAAAAAATGCGACCGCCGATTGATCAGCCGTTCGTTGAAGGCGAAAAACAAACGAAAAGTGAACACGCAGCTTGTGTGTGTGATTAATAAAACGTTCATTCGTTGATTTCGCTCCGCATTTGTAAACAACGATAGTTGAGCGTCCTCCTCCCGTCCCCCCCCCCCCCCCTCCCAATGTCTAGCGAAATATCAGAGCTTTTCGCATCTAGTTGGTCTGGTGAATACTACCTGGCTCAAACAAGCGTCTTTAGCATCTCAGAAGCTGCACGCGGTTTTTTTTTTTTTCATTCCGTACGACTATTCCATTTATTCCTGACTTGCAGACCATTCATTTTCCCGTGGTTTCATTACATATACGTTGGTTCTTACTATAAGGCATGAGTGGGCACATATCTGACAATGCACAGCCTTTGAGTGTACTTAACATTTTCGCGTAGCTTATATTCCCATAAAAGGCACAAGTTTTTGTCAGCTATTGGGTTATCACATCCCCGAAACATATTTTTCTACGACGTACATATTCGAAGCAAAGCCGCATTGGTTGTCTGCGCTGCAAAACGAACCAACCTCTTACAGTGCCAATATCAGGTCTAAACGAGGCGTCAATAAATACAATTCACTTGTGCTGACGTGTTCGAAGGTGACAGCGGTGATATGCTGCTGCCGTCGCTGACGCCCGCAAGAGCGGCCAAGAAGCGCGCAGAACCGCCTCTCCGGGTAGCTCTTGTTGGCGTTAGAGCGCTCTACCAAGACGCAGCTGTTTTTTTTTAAGTGCCCTAAACGTGCAGTTAGCTTACAGACGTCACGATAACAAGTTGTTTAGTGCGCGGAAAGGCAAAGAGAAGCGAAAGAGAACCAAAACACTGCATGACCACCTATCAGCCACGCAGCGCTAATCCCGCGAACGCCGCGGAGAAGCGGCGGCAGGCGGCGCAGCGATCGCGAATCTCGAGGCGTATGGGTCGGCATCAAAAACCGCACTAAAAATGCTTGAACCAGTACTCCACTTGGGCCTCCGCCTTGCGTCGGGTGCGTTCCGCACTAGCCCGGCAAAAAGTCTATACGTTGAATGTAACAAATGGTGCCTTGAGGACCAACGAACGTACATGGACTTGCTCTACGCTTTCAAAATTTCATCGATGAATAACCATCCTTTTAAACCTGTTTTTAATGATGCATCCACATCACTAGTGTTTGTAAATCGACCGTCCGTTCCTTTGCCATTCTCACTTAGAGTGAGACAGGAAGCTTCGGATTTCAACATCTCCTTTTCAGACATTTACACATCTTCCTTTACTGATGTTTTACCACCCTGGCAGCTTCAACCTGTGTGTTGTGACTTGTCTTTCATAAATATTGATAAAACCAGGGTACCACAAACTGCAATTTTGCAGCACTTCTTCTCCCTGCAGTACAAGTATCAATGTGCAGAGTTTTATAGTGACGCATCAAAAACTGCAACCATAGTGTCTTGCGCTGCTCATGGACCAAACTTTGATGCATGCAGAACCATGAGCACATACACCACAATTTACTCAGCTGAAGCATATGGCATCTTACTCATTGCACAACACATTCTTGAACACAAAATCTCGAAGTCCATCATATATACAGATTCCTTGAGCGTTGTGCGCGCATTGGCATCATACAAGCCATGCAAAAACAGAATTGTCCATGTGGTTTTCAACACTATCATGTCTATATATGCCCAAAAACTTGTTCTGGTGTTGTGCTGGGTTCCAGGCCATGCTGGAATTGCTGGCAATGAGGTTGCGGATCAGAAGGCCGCAGTTGCTGCACTCAGGAACACAGTAGATATAACCATACTACCACAGAGTGACCTTAAGCCACAAATTCGACAATTCCTTCGTAGGAAATGGCAAACACACTGGGATGAACAGACAGACAACAAACTACATGTAATAAAGCCACACTTGGGACGGTACACATCTGACTCACACAACAGACACACGGAAGTCGCCTTGGGTAGGCTGCGGATAGGGCACACCCATGCGCCGCACTCGTATCTGCTGGCGGGGTCTTCTAGACCCCAGTGCACCAGGTGCGGAGAGGCCCTATCCGTAGTGCACATACTAATCACATGCAAGGCACTTCACCCAACACGACACAAACACTTCAGAGAACTCTACAGACAACATATTCCGCTACATCCATCGTTTTTTCTAGGTGACGAAGACATTGTTTCCGTGAAACGTGTGTTTGAGTATTTTTCAGAAGTCAAGTTTTTAAACCTAATTTCCTATCACGCATCATGAAATCTGGCCCTATACACCAGCCATGCTCATTGTCGTTTTGTGATTTTACTTTTGTTTTTGCTGATTTTACTTAGTGTTTAAGGTATCACCTCTCATATACGACTATTGTTTTGGCGCTCTTTGCCCCAGTTGGCCTTGCGCCATAAACATCAAACCATCATCATCATCAAGTTCTGAATAGGGTACCATTGTAATCTCTAGAGTGTTCCTGAGTGCAGCAGCAGCGGCTCTCTCGTCTGCCAACTCATTCCCAGCGATCCCAGCCTGTCCAGGGACCCAGCATAGGAGCAACTTATGCTTTTGAGCATACACAGACATAATGGTGTTGCACACAAGATTAACTATGTGGTTTTTGGGGGGCTCGTGCGATGATAGTGTGCGAACAACAATCAAGGAATCTCTACGGATGACGGAATTGGGAATTTGATTTTCAAAAATGTCCTGTACGATGAGTAAAATTCCATATGCTTCTGCTGAAAAAATGTTTGTGTGTACCCTCATGGTTCTGGCTGCATTAAAATTCGAACCGTGAGCAGCGCAGGACCCCACAGTGGAGGTTTTAGATGATTCACTGTAAAGTTCAGCACATGAGTATTTAAACTGCAAAGACAGAAAGTGCTGCCGTATTGCAGCTCGGGGTACCTGATTTTTGTCATGTTTCATAAAAGAAAGGTCGGAGGACACAGGACGAACTTTCCAAGGAGGTAAAATGTCTGAAAAAGATGATCTGTACGCATTCAAAAACGAAGCGCTGAGATCAGAAGTTCGCTCTCTAACTCTAAGTGAAAAGGGCAGAGGAACGGATGGGCGATTTGCAAACAGCACAGATGTGTATGTATCGTTAAAGACAGGACAAAAACGATGGTTATTCAGCGATTAAATTTTAAAAGCATAAAGGAAGTCCATGTACGTTCCTTGGTCGTCAAGGCTCCACTTATTACACTCAACATACATACTCTCGACAGGGCTAGTGCGAAAAGCTCCAGATGCGAGATGAATCCCCAAGTGTAGCACTGAGTCAAGCAGTCGCAACGCTGTTTTATTCGCCGACCCATACACCACACTCCCATAGTGAACACGAGACCCAAACGAAGCAGTATACAAGCGCAGCAGGGTTCTTTGTCGGAACCATAGGATTGGTGGTGTATAGTATAGTGTAGGATATTCATTGTTTTGAGATATTGATGCTAAAGTTCCTTGATGTCGGGAATTAATGAGAGTTTGTGGTCAAACACAGCCCCTAAGAACTTGTGCTTCTTGTTGACAGGAAGTGAAACGCCATTAAGAGTAATGTCTGGGTCCGGATGGACCCCGCGCGTCCTGGAGAACACAACGCAGACACGTTTTTCAGCATTCAATTTAAAACCATTCTTGTCTGCCCAGCTTACACGTTTCTTGGCCCCAAGCACGACTTGACGTTCGCAGATGGAGATATTGCATGATTTATACGATATCTGCTCGTCATATACATACATAGAATAAGAAATTGTAGGTGACAATGCCTTTCCAAGAGAGTTCATCTTAATTATGAAGAGAGTGCCGCTAAGCACTCCACCTTGCGGCACGCCTTTTACTTGCACGTGAACCATGGAGTGTGCACAACCAACTGTTACTCGAAACGTTCTGTGTGACAAGTAACTAACAAGAGTGTTTAACATGTTACCAGAAACAACGAATGACTTGAGGTCACTAAGGATCCCATAACGCCAAGCGGTGTCGTAGGCCTCTTTTTGATGTCGAAAAACACAGTTAAACAATACTGCTTATGCAAGAAGGCATCCTTGATGTACGAGTTAAGTGCTAGCAATTGATCATTCTTTGATTGCCCCACCCTGAAGCCTGCCTGGCCCCTCTCGAGAAGACCATTGTACTCAAGGAAGTACAGGAGCCTGCGATTGATCATGTGATTGATGATTGAGCGCTGGAGCTTCGTGCCATCGACGAGGGGGTCCAGCTGGCTGTACGCCTACTGGCAGCTGATCCCCAAACGTACCGAAACGTCAGCATATTTACGGACAGCGCAGAGGCTTTACGTTCTCCCATTGGACCACCCTGACGGCACTCAGTCGCTCATAACATTAAACGTTCCTGTGCAACGTTGCTACTGCGCACTGGCATTACTGTGACCGTTCGCCGGACAACCCGGGCACGCAAGAGCCCTCGGTAGTGAGTGGGCCTATCAGCTGGCGGGCGAGGCTTGTCGAAATTTCCCCCCGCAGCTTGACGGCTCCCGCACTGAGGAGTTCTGCTTTGATCCCGATGGCGAACGCCGCTGCCGCAAACAGCGCCGCCGACAGGAGATCCTTTCAACAGTGCCCATCAACCCGGACCCAGTGCCTACCTGGGCTTAGCCGCGCTGCACATGTCTTCCTGAACCGTGCGCGCTCCGGATACGCTTTAACAGATGATGTCGTGGCCATGTGGAGGCACGCCTCGAATAGAACAATGAGGAGCGGGCAATTCCACGGCAGCAGCTTCCGAAGACACTTTCATCTGCGGTGGGCATCACCATCCGACCCTTCGTACGTCTCCTACGCATGTGGGCAGTCACTGAAGCCAACCATCCATCACCTTGTATGGGACTGCATAGGTCTCATAGGGCACGTGAGACACATCGGCCTGCCTGGGTACTCGCTTACGAGGACTGGATCCGTCCGAAGGGCCGCATCAACAGACTTTATCCGCACCTTTGGCGGTTCGTTCTGGACTCCTCCATGTTGGGACACTATTGAGGTCTTCATCTCCCCTTCTCCTCTTCCCCATGTGGCCTTGAGCCATCCCTTTCAATAAATGTTCGTTGTTGTTGTTGTTGATCATGTTCTCGAAGAGCTTGCACAGGCAGCTCGTCAGGACTATCGGGCATTAACTTGAGGGGGACGAGAGGTCATTTTCCTCCTTCAAACAAGCCACTACTATGGCCTCCCTCCAGGAGTGTGGAATGTGCCCCGAAAGCCATATTTTATTATATAGATGTAGAATTGTTTCACGCGTGTCTGCGTGTAGGTGCTGTATCATTGTATATGTGGTGGTGTGGGCCTGGAGATGAGGGCTCACACGTGCTCAGAGCAGCCCTCAGTTCATGCAGTGAAAACTCTGAGTTCTTAGAAAATGTTGACCTATTGTTATATAGTAAAGGCTTCTTTTGGGCCGATTGTATGTGTTTTATGAAATTTTTTGTGTAGTGTGCTGAACTGGACACGTGTTGCAAGTGTTGTGCGAGTGTGTCAGCCTGATCTTCGAGTCCCCTGTTGGGCTGACCAGAGTCAGGCAGTGTGTTTGTTGTCCTTTAGTTTGCGTATTCTTGTCCATACTTTTCGTGTGTCAGTGCAGGAGTTTATTGATGTTATAAATGAACGCCAAGTACCTCGTTTTGCCACACGGCGCTGACGTTTTCCTATCGCCTTTGCCCTTTTGAACAATAAAAGGTTTCCCGACGAGGGGTACTGACGAAAGGATACCCCAAGCCTTGCTGTGGGCTTCTCGCGCCCGCCTACTTTCCCCATTCCACCACGGCCTCCGCTGGTTGCGCAGAGCACCAGAGGTGTGGGGAATGGACTTTTCAGCGGCGTCGAGAATGTGCGCCGTGAGTAGTGGGGTTGCCTGTGACACCTGTAAATGTCTTATGAAGGAGTAGTGTAGTTTCGATGAATCTGTACATGTATTCCAGTTTGCTCTTGCTTCATGAAACCTGTTCTGGGAAGATAGACTGCTCTTGCCTTTGCTTGTGCTTGTTAGTTAAGTGGTGAAGTGGTCACTATCATATGGGTCCGTGCCCACGGCCCACCCAAGACAAGGAAAAAGAACTCCCGACCCAATTGCCAAGTGAAGGTGTGCATAAGTGTTCTCTCCTATATTTATTTATTTTACCTCAAAAGCCCTGTACCGAGGTTTTACATGAGGGGTGGGCATACAATAATAATACAGTGATTGAACGTCAGTACAAAATTTCTGCGATGGCTTCGTGAAAACGAATGGGACTGGAGTGGACCCCGGCGTCGGCGGCCAGATTATTCCAGTCTTTGGCTGATTTGATAAAAATAATATAAAAAAAGAAAAACGTTTGTAGGCTGTTTCGGTTGAAAAGACATGCTCCCGACGATATTAAGAATTTCTCAATGAGCCGACCTCCGGCATCCGTGCGAGCCGAGCCCCGAAGTCACCTATGAGAATGTATGGTTCGGGTAACTGATCTACCAGGCCTTCAAAATCTGATCTGCAGAGCTGGAAGTCACGAGGGATGTACACAGAGTTTATAGTGTTATTAGTCTATTGAAGCTTATCGTTCGGATGGCAACAGCTTCAAGAATGGTCTGTAGTTGCACAGTGTGGCACGCCAGAGATTTTCGGGCAATGATGGCCACACCACCTGAGGATGTACCACCAACCCCATCTGTCTTTATAAATAACATGTAATTGTTTAAGAAATTTATGTGTTTCGAGTTTAAATGCGTTTCTCGGAGGCACATCACACTTGGCTATTTGTAATAAAATATTTCATAGATATCATCAAGATCTTTAATGGGTCCTCTGCGGTTCCACTGGATGATGTTTTATCTTCCCAATTAGAGCAACTGGAATATGTTTAGAAGTTTTGAGCAACTGCAATATGTGCGTGTTTATGTGTCGACATTCGGGGCTTGGACTCTTTAGAGGGGTTTTTTCAACTTGTCTACTTACCCGTGCGCCGGAGCCCATTCCTTTCGCTGCGATGAAAGCCGGAAGCGCTCGACGTCCATGTCGTCATCTGAAGTCAAGGGGCTGCCCAGCGGACTGGGCCCCCTTGACTTGGTACCCTATCGGCCATTCTTGGCCTGCACTGCCGATGCCGAACTCGGAGGAGCACCACAGATGGCCCAGGCAGTGAGGCAAGAGAGGGGGTGGCGGCTGCTGCCTCCGTCTCCATCTCCTCCGTGCCCTTGCGTGTGTTTTGGACCGGTGGAGAGGATGCAGTGGATGCAGCGGCATTCCCAACCGACGAGGTTGCCACCACAGTAGGTGCTGCCTGGGCAAGTGGCGTGGTGACTGGGGCTTCTGCCACTGGCAGCCTCGTGGGGTGCGGGGGCGTGAAAAAATTAGCTGTGCTGTCTTCCGTCGCCGCCGAAAACAGGCGCCGCTCCGCCCCCCGGCGAGCAGCGTTGGCATATCTTCCGGAGCTGAAGAGTGAAAACCTCTTACGGGCCTTCGAAAGCTGATTTTCTCATTGACCTTCAAAGTTATTTGTTTTTCTTGTTTGAACTTTTTGCATGATCGTGAATATGCGGCATGAGGTCCATGGCAATTGGGACAAATGAAGTTGCTAGCATCACAGTTGTCTGTAGGATGGTCAGTTTGCCCACACTTCGCACATGTGAGTTTACCGCGGCAGGAGTTCGTACCGTGCCCATAAGGCTGGCACTTGAAGCAGCGGCGTGGATTCGGCACATACGGGTGCGTGGGACATCGGAGGAAACCTGCCGTCACGGCTTCTGGTAGTGGGGTTCTTCAAAAGTCAGAAAAATGTTCTTTGTTTTGATTTCTTTTTTGTCTCGCCTGATTGTGATGCGCCGGACTGTTGTGACCCATTCGTCATGCAGTCCTTCTAGGATGTCGGTTTCTGTTTCCTTTATGAGATCGAGTTCGGAGATAAAGCCTTGGGAAGAGTTTAGGGTTCCACGGGGAGTGACTTATTTATAAATGACGGATTCTGGTTTGTTTCAGAAGCTTATTCGCCTGCTCTTTGTGGCTGACTTCAACGGGCACATCTGCAGAAGAAAGCTTTTTGCCTTGTAGTGCTTTCCTGCAACACTCTCGATGAGCTTCACTACGAGGAAGACAGATTTTTCACTTACAGGGGTTTCCTTATCTACAGAATGCATCACGAGGAAGCGAGGTTAGTTGTCCTTGCTTCGAAGGTCAATGGTCGGTTGCGGTTTGAGAGTTACATCTGTGCGGGCCATTTTCAGGGCCCGATCATTTTGAGGGCTCGGGGGTTGAATATACCATATAACATAGTATAGAAGCAGGGGACGGGGATACTTCCCTCGCTCGAGTTACCCTGACACCAAGAGAGGTCCTGGAGCTCCCTGACTGGTAAACAGACAGGGAGCCCATCGGCCGTAGCTTGACCTAGGCTCCGACGGCCACCGTTTGAGGTTTCTACCCTTCACCTCACAACATATCGCCATGCTTGAATCCAGCTTATGTTAGGGGGCTCGGGGTCCGCAGTGTCGCCAATACCGTCACCAAGATTACTCAAGATGCCCCGTGTGGGGTTCGCATCTCCGATCCCGAAGGAGATGGTAGCGCCATCCGATAGACGAATTCTTTTCAAGGCTGCGCAGTGGAATGCCGATCTTGGGGGGTGCGCAGTTTCGTCTCCCGCTCCAGATGCTACAGGCTGAGTCAAGGTGAAGCCAAGTGATGTTATCTGACCACCCTATTGTACGGCGTTTCCCCTTTTGTCCTGACTGCGAGCGCTGTTACGAATCAGCCCGCCGCAGTGCTTTGTGCAGCGCTCCTGTGCTGTGCGGCGAAGCCTCCACTACGTGCGCCTTTCGAGCAGGCCTCCCTGTCGGTGACTCACGCTTGCAGCCTACGGACTCAAACAAGTTGCTACATGTCTGGATCGCTGGCGCCTAGCTATCGGCGTTATTCAAAGTTCGCTGGCGGCCGAGGCAGCTTGTAGAGACTTGTCCGAAGGACGCAAAGCTGTTGTGGAGACCTCCTCTCTCCCCTTTCTCGGACTCAGCGTGCGCGCTACTACCGACTGCTCACGAACCCTGGAAAGAGTGCTGCGTGTGTCTGTGCCGCTCGTGTCATGTGCACAATTTAGAGGGAACGCTCGTTTTGATCGTTAGCGCTTTGGGTATAACAAAGACCACCACAAGCGCTGTAGTTCATTCCTGTGTGAGCAGTGAATCATCAATGCTGTCATTCTGCTCGAGTCCTGTAGTGTAACCTCGCCCGTCGGGGCGTTGCTCTTCTCTGGATTCAGCCAATCTCTCCCCATGCAGTAAACAAGTTAAGTTTGCCTTCGTCTTTTAGTATTCAAGACAGCAACATTGGCTGGCCGCTCGCTGCGACGGAGCTTGGATCGCATGCGCCTTCCCGTATGAAGCAAGGGGTTGTCAGCGGTGGGATGGCAATGTCTCAACAGCGCATAGGTAGGGGCAGACCGCCCGGTAGTCCCGAAGAAACTGGTTTCCAGAGCCACCCCTAGAGGGCGAAGTGCTAACGGAGCACGGTTTGCCCCCCCTCTCGCTGGAGGAGGCAGAGGGCAAGGGGCCTCCCACAGCTGACATTCAGCAGTCGATTCTTTTGCTTGAACCGTAGCATATGCGCGACAATTCTGCCGTTCGCGGGCGAACACCCGCTGTCGTGTGAACCGACACAAAAAACTAAAGCGCTGGTGCTTCAGCATGTTTTAGGTTGAGTGTAATCAAGACCTGGGCCTGCGTCAATACGCGACTGCACGAGCCTTTTCTGTCCATCCAGAACTTAACCTGGCTTCTAATTGCCGCACGTGTACACGTGTACACAAGTGTACACCGGTTTCAAATGACACAACCGTGTTGTTCAAACACACTAATCAACATACTAGAGAAGTGTCTGAGGCTTTTTTCATATCGAAAAATTGCAAAGCTTGCATTATCCAACCTTCTGTGACATTGCATTGCAATCTTCCGCAGTGATTCATTCTTGAATTGAACTGTTTTGACATGTGCGGTTACGCAGTTCTTCCGACACGAATGCGCGGATTGTGTCCCCTAATGCGACCAGAGGCGTCCACAGGGTTCGCTAGGATCCAGTTGAATGGCTCTGCTACTGTGTCGGACGTATTTCTAGGGTCTTCTCTATCATAAACGCCTCGGACACGAATTCCGGACGATTTTTGTTGGGCTGCTGATTGAGACACGTAGAGTAAAGTTTATTGTTTGCAAATGGGTTACGGTGGAGCTATTTTAGCTCAGTCGGAGTGGTTGCCTATTCACAGGTTCCCATATGCTTCCCGAGCCTTCTGGCCCCTGTGGATCAGCCGAAGTTGGCCTTCCAGGCCCGGGTCTGGTCAGCAAGATCTCCCATCGCTCATTCTCTATGCTGACAAAGTCCGCGAAAATTTAGGGGACTTACGTTTTGTGCCTTCTCCGGTGGTGTTTTAGGGTGCCTGGTTTTCAGCATTGGGGACTATATTTTGCGTATCTAATAAGGGAAATCCGGTTGAGGAGTAAAAGGTGTGAGAAAGAGGCTGCCTGTATGTGTCCATATATTGATTGTTCTTCCCTGCATAGTTTAGGCTGAGGGTGCGGGAGGCTTCTTCTGTTCTCCCTTAATGTTTGATGATTTCTGCTTAGTTAGTTATTTGGTCATCCCTTCGTCCGTTTCTCCTGTGGTCCGGAGGTTTAAGTCTCGGGCCTGTCAATAGGCGAATTCATTGCCCTCGATCGAGGAATGCGCACGGACCCAAATGAGTTCAATTCTGGTTTTGGGGGATTTCCTGCTTATGAGCATTTTGGCGGCGCCTTCTGAGACTTATCCTGTTCTGTATCTGTTGTAGGCTTTCTTCGGGTCCGTGTGAATTGTGGCTGTACCAGGTTGCGTTAGCGCAGGTGCCATGGCGGCCTCTTTCGCTTGCTCTGGCTCCGTGATGTACAATGATGCACAGTTCGCTATTTTGTTCCTTGTGGTCACTACTATAGAGTCTTTGTTGGAGAATTTTGGTAGGGCAGCATCAGTGTAGAGTATTCCCTCGTGCCTCTTTTCTTCCAACAGTTTGTTAACTGCTTTTACTCTCGCCTCCCACTTGCTTTGTTTGAGTTTTGCGAAAAGTCTTTTTTTTTGTGCCATATACTAAAATACGCACATTCTTGTTTTCTGCCGTTTCTGGGTCAGCTCTTCGAAACCACACCTTCATTTCTTCAACGAACACTACAATCCCTTTGTTGGTGTGTCGGGTTCACGTCTGCAAAAACACCTCGGATCGTTCCTTAAAAAGTATTATCGTGCCATGTTTCAAATATTTTGGTTCTGAAGAGGCTTTATGATATTCGCTACCTCTTGAGGTTTTGAAAACACACCCCGGTCTGACTCGCAGCCTTCATAACCAATTTCACAGCTCCAACATGATCATATCCGGAGATTAGCTCTAAGCAGGCCGCTGTAGAAGCTGTGTCTATCTTCACAGGCCGTCTCCCGCACGCATAAAGGTTTCCGGCTTTTTTCTCCGCATCTTCTGCGGGTCAGCTGTTACTCTAGAGGGTCCCGAGGCTTCTTTGCATGGCTACACGTGACGAACTTGCAGTGGTGGTGACCGTTTCAGGGTTTTAAATTGCGATCGCTGACTATTTTTTCATGAAGTAGTTCTCTAGAAGTCTGAACTCCGGGGAAAGACGTCCCAGTCAGGGGCTGGCATGAGTCAGACTTGTTTTTTTTTTGTTAGAGTTTGCTTTACGGCATAACAGTTATATATACAACATCCCATTTGTTTCACGCAGAAACTTCAGCAGAGATCGGTACTGAGGGTCGCATATCCACCGCTGTAGGCCGGGGGGCCTCCCAGGATGGAGCCCTGTGGCCCGGAGGTGTTGCAGGCGAGAGTTTTGAAGAGCAGGGCAGGTCCATAGAAGGTGGCTCGTGTCGGCGTCTGACGTATGGACCGTTCAAAACGGACAGGTGTACGCGAACGGTGCGTGATAGCGGGAGGCCAAGCGTGGGTTACTGCTGGGGATAAGGCCACCCGAAATGGAAGCTTCCCCAGCAGGACCTTCTCCCAGCGAGCGAGCCCACTTGGGAGGTCAGTTCTACGCCGTGGAAGTAAAGCACGCGTGGCGCGGCCGAGGCTCTTCTTTTCCACAAGCAGCTCTTCTAGGGTGGAAACCGGGAGAAGTGGTAGCGGCTGTGGAATGTATATAGCGCGACAGGCGCGATCTTCCGCTATGTGGTCAGGAAGCATGTCCTGGCGAACCCACAAAACACGCACAGGGCATGGGTATTTGTCAGGGATCTCGTGAAAACGTGCCGACATGCTGGGGATACGCGCAACACGACGTATATCATGTATCAGTGTTGTCGAGTCCGTGTGAATTTCCAGTTTTACGCCCGTAGTTACTGTCGATGCAAGCGCTTGGATACCACCACGAATTCCAGTAAGGTCTGCTAACAGGCTTGGTAGATGGCGACTCTATTGTAGGCGCAGAACTGATTAGGTTGGGTGAGAGAGACAAGCAAAGACTGTGGTAACGCTGCAGTCATGTGCGCCGGCGTCCACGAAAGCCTACATGACTCGTGGCGGCGTCACAGGCGCCCAGTGCCGAACATGAAGGAGGGCTGCATCTGGAGGTTGATGAAGGCCAGAGGTTCGGACATGTACCCTTGCCAAAGGCTTGTTGTCCGTTATCTGGTGTTAGAGCCAGGGTGGTCTAGCCGCAGAAAAGGCTGCCATCGTATCAGGAACGTGGCTCATTATGCAGCGAGAGCTGTTGCCTCCGGTACATATACACGCTTTAGAAGGCGAGCGGAACAACGCTGATGGATGATCTCATCTAGCGTGTTTAGCTGGGCATCGGGTTGTAGCAGTGGAATTGGTGTTATGCGAGGTAGGCCACTAATGGTGTGCATGGCGGCCCTGTTGATGGCCTCTAGCTGAGCCCAGTCCGCTTGCGTCATGTGCTTGAACTGTGCCTGATACACAAGCCGTGGCCGTAGTACGGAGCGCACTAGGAGACGGGCAATCGTTCAGCAGGCCCCGCCAGACTTCTCAGCGATGCGGTGAACGAGGTGGAGCAACTGTCCGGCTTGCCGTCGAGCAGATCGGAGCCACTAAGCTGCTGACCCTGATTCCGATATTTCTAGTCCTAGGACCCGATGGCGGTTAACCGTGGGTATGTCATTCCCATTAGGTTGCAGTGAAATGGGAGACACAGCAAAGAGGCGGCGGTCCCAAGCGTTGGCCCCAAGCGTTGGCCACGGGAAGTAAAACAGTCTTCTCTTGCCATGGAGTGAGGCTCGCATACTCGCACCATCTCTGCTTGCTCGAGGCACTTGGCTTGTCGTGACCGGTCTGGATGCACTGACCACACCGTAATGTCATCCGTGTACATGCGGAAATATAGATCTCGGATTGAAGCAAGGTGCCAAGCTAGCGGCAACAAGAAAATGTTGAAAAGAAGCGGAGACAGAACAGACCCTTGTGTTACGCCTCGGATCTCACTCTTCGGGATCGGCCTCCAACTAAAACCATAGATGAGAGGTATTCCAACCCATCGTCAGTACCGAGATAGGGCCTGAATCCAATGTGCGCCGGGTGATACCACTGTTAGGTATTAAGCCACCTTTGAAGCCGTGGTTGCAAGCCTTCGCTCAAACAGCTGTGGCAAGTTCCACGTGACGGGATGTAATATAGGGCGCACTACTCGCACCTCTACCCTATATCACGCAGCGCAGAGCAAAGCAAGGATGCTGCATGAACTAACGCTTATTTGAGCGAACTTGTTCTCCGCAAAGAACGCAAAGAAAATACAATTGGCGAAAAAAAAAACAGCCGACCAAGTAACGTGCATAGACGAGCGTCTGTCAATTCCAATGTCTTGAGGATTCTTTTGCACGTATTTATAAATGAAGAGTATTTTTGATGCTAGAAACATCAACTAAAGTCCCGAATGTTTTATGGTAGACAAGAATAGTCACAAAACTTACTCTAAATTTATGCATATCAACAAATTCCAGCGTAGTCGTTACAGGTACCTAGTTTGAAATATAAGGATAATAAATGCTTTTCGCTTTTAAACAGTATTGATCTAGGTGTTCTTGAGCTTGTAATCAGAGAGGTGGCCACTTTATTTAGAGAGGTGACAGCTTTGTATCAGCGTTTATTCTGCAAGTATTCTACCATAGCCACACTATATCTACAATTTGAATAATTATATCGCCATGGACCACCCTGTCTAGCGCTCAAGCTTTTTGATACCTTCCGAAAAGTACCTCTTCGGTTTTGTCAGCAGGAAGTTGCATTCCCGTATACGGAATGTGATAGTTCACTGTGTCAAGAACCTGCGTGCAGTCCAGTCGGAGAAAACTGCACTTGCACGCTCTTTAGCTATGGACAAGGCTGACCTCTTGCTTTGCAAAGCAAAATGGCGGGCGCTTGCAGCAACCCCCTCCCCCCTCAGCCTGCTCTGAGTATCTCGACAAGAGAAATTGAAAGTGCTTCAATGAAAGGATCTGCAATTCACTATCGGCCGTTCGCAGGAGGTTTTTTTCACACAAGCAGTATATTTGATGGACCAACGGAGGCTTCAAGAGTAAACTACCAATAGAAAAAAGTTTAGGATTCCGCGTGTGCTCCCGGGCTTCCACTTTGCTGGACCAAAAGACACGTTTTTGGGCTCTTTTCCCCCTTACGCCCAAGTTATGTAATTTTTATCTGCCATTGTGGAATCCTCAAGCTTTATGTTGGGGCCCTAATGCCCATAGATAACCCATTTTAGGAGCCTCAGCGCCGTCACAGTACTATCGCTATATGTTCATTCTACGTTGTGCCACATTCACATTTTCGACAAGTGCCTTATAAATACATGCACTAGTACTTTTAAGACCGTGACGCTCATATTACGATTATCGTACATAAAAACTGTGGGTAGCTAACCATAACGCGTGGGCTTGAAGGTAGTGAAGCTGTACGCAACCTTCGCTACGACCACGAAGGATTAATTTTACGATTGCAGCCGATTTGCTTCTTCGCTCACGCAACGATCTTTACTACATCATTGTTGCTATAAATGTGAGCATCGTTCCTTTTTTTGAAGTGATAATCATTGGACAGCACCTTCCAGGGAGTGTGCTATGACGTGTCTTTCTCGTTCCCAGCACGTGTTCTCACGATTGACCAACCTAACTTACAAACTCTGTGTATGTGCTTTTCAAACTTTGTAAATGCGCATGAACACTCGTGCGCAACACCTCGTTTTTTTATTATATTTTTATTTTTATTTGGTTTCACAGACCTTCATGTTTTTGTTCATTCATATGGCTTAGCATTCTAAGCGATATGGCTTGGCTAACCCCGTTTTTACCATAAATGCGTTCTCTCTCTCTTAACGCGAATGGTAGAATTTTTTGCGCCAACCTTGGCCTATCTTACTGAGTATGATTTGTTTCCAAGCGTGCGCCAGGGACGCTGGGCGGTCACCGCGAGGAACGCACGCATGAGCGCTGGCGTTTTCATGTTTTTTTAACTGTTTAACTGCAGGGTGGTTGCAACAGTCTTGGCCAATGTCTCTAAGTTGGTCTGCTTTGCTTTGCAAGCCTATGCTGGTGATGCGGGATGGTCGGCGCGAGACAGACATAGAGAGAGAGAGAGAGAGAGAGAGAGAGAGAGAGAGAGAGAGAGAGAGAGAGAGAGAGAGAGAAAGAGAGCACCTTTTATTGAGCGTCTGGGGTTAGGGAAGCGTGGTGGCCGCCGGTTGTAGGTCGGCGGCGACGATGGCAGCTTGTTCCACCAAAGCTATCTGAACGCCTGGTCGGAGCTACCCAGTGCACCCTCCCATTTCTCGTCACGGGTGATTAAAGGGGAGGTATTGGAATGACAGGTCGAAATACAGTGGGGAAGTGTGGCGCGCTCTCCACATGCGGGGCAATGAGGTGGTGGGTAGAGGGAAGGGTGGATGTGATGGAGCACCGCCCTGCAGGGAAAGGAATGAACCTGCAGAAGTCACCAGGTGCGCACTTGCTCATGGCTGAGCTGGGGATGCGAAGGGGGGTATTTTTGGCGGGCGAGGCAGTAATGCGTGAGTATATCATACTACGTTATTAGGTGGTGTCTGGCTGATGGGGCCCCGTGGTTAAGAACTAGGCTGGCTACGGTTCGGATTGTGAATCGTCGAACTGCGCCATGAGCCGCCTCCTTTCCCCCGAGTCCCGAGTGAGCCGCGGTCCATAGCAGTTCTACTTCGGAAGTAGGAGGACTTTGAGGGATAATGTTGAGTGCATGTGGCGAAATGAGACCACGGGCAAAGTTTTGAACGGGTGTCGGCCTTTGTGACAGGGCGAGTGCGATTGCCGCCTCCTTCGCCATGGCAGGGCAAGTGATGCGAACTGCAAGGGAGCATAATGATGGGTGGTCCGGCCGGTTCGCGATAGCCAGAGCATAAGCATCGTGATGACGGTATTCTGCCGCGTCCACGTATAAGATATCAAGTTTTACAGGTTGGCGTCGCTGAAGTTTTACAGGTAGGCGTCGTTCTGCTACCCGCATGATACCCAAGGTGCATGTTGCGTCGTACAGGACGGACGACAAGTCGAGCATGAATAGCGCGAGGAATGGGGGAGTTATGAGCGGGCAAAGTATGGACAGGAATTCGAGTCGGTCTAGGATGCACAGACTGGCTGAGGTAGTGGACAATCGTGCTATTTGTCCTGTCAGGTGCGCCTCCACAAGCTCCTCGACATTATTATGAATACCCAGGCGGTCTTATTGGGCAGTGGAAGGGTACAGGGGTATCTGTAGTGCCGCTTTCTATGTTTTTCTGATGAGGCGATTGATTTTCTGAAAGTCAGCAGCACTCACCTAACAAGTCTGAGGTGCTCGTTTTGCCACCCAAACGAGCAGCCAGATAACTCAGATAAGAGTTATCCGGCTTCTCAGATAACTCAGAGCAGCCAGACGAGAGCAACGTCAGATAATTCCATCTCGGTTAGTGGTTATTGAGTCCCGGAAGCTCACACAATATTAGTTCTCGGCCTCCATACACAACGGAATCGAACCAATACACAATTTGTCCAGTTAACTAAGCATGTTGTCTAAACAACTGGTCTCATAAAAAGCATTGCCAACCATCGGCATAGGTTGTGCGGGAGTGAGAGATTTCGGCGGTCGTCGTGAGGCACGCACTCACGAGCGCTAGTCATTTTCTTGGTTTTGTTAACTGCCGGGAGGTCGGCGCGAGGCTGGCCCACAAGTCCAGGCGCTCGGCAATTTCTGGTTATTGTTAACTGCGGACACCAAAAATTACGATTTGCGAAACATCTTCGCTGTGAATAACATCGACTTGTGAAGGCCGCAAAAAGCTTGCTTTGGTTCTCCTTAGCAGAAAAGCTGTCTAAGGTTGAGTTCTAGCCGTCCCGGATGTCATTCACAAAAGGGCGGAGCAAAGTGTATAGGAGGAACATGATAGCCCAATAATTGGGAAGGTAAGTGGCTAGGGGGAAAGGTGCCGACGAACATCTGTGGGAAGCGCGTGTCGCGGTGGGGATGTTCGGATGGGAAGTCACGGGTAGGCGAGTGAATGCGTCTAGTGAGACGAAGATTTTGATGTGCTGGTGCTCCTCCAGTTGAGAGGTACAGCGTGCACACGGGGGCATGAGCTCTGCTGTTTCCCCAGTCTTCGCATCTCACTAGAAAGTTTTCACACAGGATTCCTATGCACTCATAAAACAAAAATACAATATAATCAAAGGCATTGGGTGTTCACTTGCGTAAAACAACCAACTGGGCGCGTTTATGCAAGAAGGCGAAGATCGTATTTGTCCGAGTAAAATCCGCAATATTTTTTTTGTTTTTTCTTCATAGGCCATCGTACGGCCATTACTTGTTTTGGGGGATGGTGGGAATGTATTTATTTATTTATTTATTTATTTATTTATTTATATTTTTCTATTTATACCCATATTCTCAGGGCCCAGGGGCACAACAGAGAGGAGTCGGAGAAACAAAATTGTTGTGAGAAATATACCAGCAAGTATTAATATGATAACAACAGCTCTTTTCAAATAGAACAGATGCTGCGATAATTATATCAACAGCTCCTTACTTAAGGAAGCATGCATCGAAAAATTTGGCGTAAGCAGTAATATAGCCGAGTTTTACTCCAACAGAGTCGACACTGCACAAATTTGGCTGGCGACAATACATCATTATTACTGTTTCCTACTGAAATGGCAACCAAGTCCTCACAACAGTCATTAAGACCACTCGTTTACAATGTTTCTCACAGCAGAGCCACTCATTTTTGTATGTCTTAATTTTTAGCGTAAACCTCTTCCCAGCACTGTCCTATTATGCGGGGTTACATTACTTAGTGCGCTGCAGTATTTTACTTTGAACTGGCGACCCCCGTTATTATGGCTAGACACAGTGCTTAGCCGCATAATACAGGGTGTTGCATCGATATATGAAACACCTAAAACATTTTTCTTATGACAGCCAGTGCTCCGCTTGCACTCAAACCTCCCTCCACGGTCGCAATTGATTCATTGTGGGGTTTAACGCGCCGACGCAACGCAGCTGATGAGGCACGCTGTAGTAGAGGGCTCCGGAATAATCTTGACCACCTGGGGGATCATTAACGTGCGCCGAAATCTAGAACACACGGGCATTTTTGCTTTCTGCCCCCATTAGAAAAGCGGCCGCCGCGGGCGAGAATCAAACCCGTGCCTTTGCCCGCAGAGTTCGCATTTTGTGGTCTAATTGGTTTGTAAAAGGAAAAAAAAACGGGGGTACATACCTGTTTATTCAGGAATTAAATAGAAATGATTTTCTCCTATGGCAATATGGTGGCCAATTAGGACGTGAACGGTTATCTCAGAACGACAGCGCCACCTGGGATATGCAAAACAAAATTCGCGCTGGCGATTCACGCTAGAAAGGAGCCACATGTAGGAGCAGACGATCAGAAAATATTTTTTGTGGATAGTTCTCGATGGCCACAAATAAATACATATAGCTCATACTAATCATAATAACGAATTTTCTTAGTCTATCGCTTTCGATACCAGTTATCTGGCTTCAGATAATCCATCGACTGCTGCGCCAGGTTACCCGGCTTTTCCAAAGAAGGCGGACAATTCTTTGTTCACATTTGTTGCTTTTCCCTTTGTTGTACTTTTAATATGCTGTCTGTTGTGTGTATGTGCTTGTGATGGCGTCATGAGTTTATTCACTGCAGGTGAGCAGGCTGCCTTTTTATCTTAGCTGAATGATCTCATGACGCCATGTAACAAACAAAATAATGAAAGTAAAACTAGAAAAAAGACACAAACGCGAACAGAGAACCCTGAGCTTTATTTCGGAAAGCGCGGTAACTTGGCAACGCAGGCGATCATACGATGGGAAACCACATGTATGGTTTGGATAACAATAAACAGCAAGAACACTTTATTGTGATTCATATGAGTTCCTATGCAAATATTTGTCGTCATCATAAACTATTGACAAAAATATTTTCTGATCGCGTGCTGCCTCATTTCACACCTTCCTACTTAAAATGGCCATCGCGCGTTTGGTTTTGCATATCCCAGGCGGCGCCGTCGTTCGAAGATAAGCTTGCCCGTCAAACTGGCCGTCATTTTCCCATAGGCGAAACAAGATTACATTCATTTTCCTAATCAACCACGTTGTCCCTCTCAACTGGAGGAGCACCAGCACATCAAAGACTTCGTCTCACTAGACGCATTCACTCGCCTACTCGTGACTTCCCATCCGAACATACCTACCGCTATCGCCTTGGCCTAACCTCGAACCCCTATTGTGACAACTGCGGTTCACCAGAAACCGTCGAGCACATTTTACTGGAGTGTCCTACATACTATCAAGCAAGAAACAACCTCGCACAGAAGATCGAGTGCCTCAACCACAGTTCCTTGACTTTAAAAGCACTTCTGGGACCATGGCCATCTCTCTCCTCTGAGCGTAAAGTGCTAACCGCATTATTTGATATCTCAATGACATCGGCGTCGCTGAGCTGATATAGGACCAGACCATCCTTGCACTGTACAACCGCCCATAGACTTTTCACGTGTCGCACTGACGGGCCCCAACGCATACGCCTCCTCCTTTTTTTTTCACTTCTTTTATTTTCTCCTATCTTCTCTCTCTTCCAACTTTCTTCCTATTGCAACTTTTTTTCCCTCCTTCCGTACCCCGCAGAGTAGCATGTCGGCGTCAACATGCCGGCAGACCTCTCTGCTTTCCTCTAATAAAGAGCTTTCTCTCTCTCTCTCTCTCTCTCTCCTAATCAACCGGTAAGCACCGTCGTTGTTCCCTATGGAAACAAAACATACCACGAAATGCGACCTTTTTGAAGTTTTTTCACCAATGGAGCAGGGGTTCGCTCAGGAAAAAAAAATGCGCTGCAATCCACACTGTGAGAGTGGTGGGAAAGCAAAGCTCCAAACGACACCCACAATGATTACGCATGCGACATCACTTGAATGTACAGACGTGGGTTTACCAAGAGTGAAACGAGGAACCAGTTAACCACACACTTGATTGTTCAAAGAGATATTCCTTTTTAAGTTGAAATCAATGCATGATTCATGAATGGTGGTTGGTTGAGTTGTATAGGTAAAGCACATAATTGGAAACTTTATTTTATAAAAAATGCAAGCTCAAAGTGGGTGGCGGGTGATCTCGCAACTGGTCCGTCTCTGCCGCCGATCCCGTCGCCTCCGTCGGTGGCGGGTGGGATGGTGAAGATTGTATGTGTTGATGTGGGCTTCCTTTAATTTTTAGTAACTCGTAGCACATTCGCAATACGCGAATAAGACCGCTACGCGCAACTTGGGCATATCGCACACCGGAGCAAGAGGTCGCGTGACGCTACAATGTGGCATAAAGCGAGAATGCAAGGGGTGAACCTGCCGATGTGCTTGGTGAGCGCATCGCCTGTCTTCCCCGTCTCCGCGTGGGCTCGCCGCTCAAAACGGGCTCTCGCTCCCATTCTCTATTCGTTCCAGGTTCGATTCCTGGGGGTGCCAGTAACTTCTTTTATTTGTTCGCAGGTGTTTTCTGTTGACACCAACGGTCGCGACAGAACACTTAGGCGGTAGAAGTAAACAAACTTCACTTTAAAAGTAAGGGACCTCCGCACTAACGCGTAAGACTTGAAGGAAGCGAAGCTGTACGCATTCTTCACGGCCATCACTAAGGTTTAAGTCTGCGATTACAGACGATTTGCTTCTTCTCGGCCGCAACGGCCTTTACTGCATCATTGTTGCTACGAGTCTGAGCTTCGTTCATTTTGTTGGACGTGATAACAATTGGACATCACCTTGGAGAGTGTACGCTAATACGTGTCTTTCTCGTTCCGAGCATGTGTTGCTACGATCACGGCGAACGCTGGAGCGCTTTTGCCAATATTGGACAATCTCCCTACGTGTATATGCTTGGCATGACAAACGTGCGCCGGGGACGCTGAGTGGCCCTCGCGAGGCACGCGCGCACGAGTGCTCAGTATTTTATTGTTTTTCTTAACTGCCGGGCGGTCGCCGAAATTGTGGCCAATCCGTCTAAGTGGGCATGCTTGGCTTAACAAACGTGCTCCGGGGACTCTGGGCGGTCACCGCGAGGCAAACGCTCAGTAACGCTCGGCATTTTTATGTTTTTTTTAAATATAACTGCGGGTGGTTGCCGCAGTCATGGCCAATCTCCCTAAGTGACTATGCTTGGCTTGGCAAACGTACGCTGGTGATGCCGGGCGGTCTTCGCGAGGCAAGCACACACAATGGCTCGGCGTTTTCGTGTTTGTTGTTAACTGCTGGGCGGGCACCGCGGGGCCCGCGCTCATGGTCGGGCTCTCGGCGATTTCTTGCTATATTTAACTGTCCACACAAAATAGCACGGTTTGCTAAACAGCTTCGCTGTAGAAATATTAAAATGTTCCTCTTATCGATGTAACACACTGCATATCTCAAATTTGTCTCTTACATACAATGACCAGAAAGAACAGAAGCTACGCGTAGATTTAGGCTGCAGAAGTCTTCTGACAATGCCTGCTCCTGAAAATATTCCTTCAAGCTAGTTGCTTTCTGGATGCCCACTTGAATTAAAAAGGCGACTGCATTTCGGCCATTATACATCCGGCATGTGTTATATAACCCTACCCCATGGGCGGATGATATGTGATTTATTTCGCGGGAGAGGTAGACCGAGCCATGGTACTAAATAGTATTTGGTTTTTTTTTTTTGCAATTTTGCGAAAAAACTTGCTCAAACGGTGAGGGGTTCTCGTTACAAATGGCGACGTTACATACAGTTTTTACCAGGAAATGGTGCTGGGACTTTTTCTCTACGTTTTAAAGCATAGCGTTTACCGAACGTTATTGTTTTTATCCTTCTCGTGAGGTCCAATGCTTTTTGCTGATTGCAGCGATTCTGCAGATACTGAGCTACAAGTTTCAGAACACTCATTTCAGAAATCAGCTTTCACTGCGTAGTCATGCGAAAGCGGCGTCTGGAGCGCTGTGCAATGCACTCAAGGTAGCACTGTATTTAAAACACGTACCAATTGTCGTGGCGATTGGTCAGTTTCCGCACTGAAATGCAGTGACACAAGAAAGTGGACTCTTCCATACATTTGAAAGTACCATTTAAACCCTGTAAGGGAGCGTGAAAACAGACGACAATTAACAAAATTCGCATATGCAAAGCAATTCAATGGGCAAAAAAATCATGAAGTTTATGGCGCCAAAGCTACACTACCAGAATTCGGAATGCTTTAGTGAAAGGCTACCTAATATGTTTGACAGCCAGCGGAAGTTTGTAATCCGCCTACATCTTGACACGCGAGCGCTTTCAGTTTCCTCCTTCACCTGAGAAGTGCCAATAGCGGCAGTGATTGTATCCGCGTCCTTGGGCAGTGTAGCACAACGCCTTTGCCACTGAGCAACCACGGTGGTTAGATAAATTAAACAGAAAGCAAGTTTTGCATACATTAGGCCTTCGCTTATAAAGGGGTGTGGTGAAATCTTTGAGGTTAAAACATAACAGGAAGTATCTTTTTGTAGGGCCCCATTGTTAATGCTTAAGGATATTGAGGACAGTTCAAAGGGAGCTAATCAGCCCCATTTATAAGCGTGTAATGAACATACATAATTTTCAACTTCTACGTTGGCAGAGCAGAATAAATTAAAGTGAATCTCGCTCGTAAGTATGTTTCAGACCGCAAAACCAGCTGATGAATGATGGGGTCAGCGGCATGGTATATCCAATGTGGTGTCGCACGCAACGCAATGATTTACTTATGGGTCGCAGAGTAAAATATTGTTTACCCTAACCCGAGAACATTACATCACGTATCTACGAATGTAACACGAGCAAAAAGAGTTCCGGAGATAGGCATCCTACTTAAGTATGAACTGTTTAGTCATTGCAGAATAGGCCTTTTGACTGCTCTGAAAAAAAGGTAAAACAGGTAGTGTGCCCTTCTCGGGAGTCCGTCAAAGCATCAACTTTAACGAAGGTTCATGGCGTGTCATTTGACTAAACTTCATATGCGCCTTATACCACGAAGCTTGCCGACGTAGAATCTTATCCGATGTATTGTCTCGGAATTATGCACAAATATTTGTCATTATTATTATTGATTTAGCTCACGCTATTTCAATCTGAGTATAAATACACTGCCTCCAATTCTTTATAAATGCAGTGGATATTTTCGCGTCAGATTTTCGGGGTGGATCTTCTATATCAGTCAGTGAGTATGAATATTCGAACTGCTTTATTATAGATTTATTCAAAAATACCTCTGCCTCAGTTGTAGAGGTCGCAGGAGTGGGTGTATTAAAATGAATACAGACTAAACTAACAGAACACATGAGTTGAATGTTCGTTTAAAACATATTGGCAGGGACCCTTTGCAGAGATAAACATCCAAGTTATTCAATAATTCCACTGTGAAATAAAAGAACGAACAACTAAGGCAACATTACAGAACTGCCCCTTTTCGTCTAACGACGACGATCGTTGAACGCGAAGCTTTCTCGTAAGGCCTTCCCTCGTTTATTCGCGTACTCGCAGACAATATTAACTCGGGCTCCTGAGCTTTTACTTTGACTCCCCACGCAGTTGGAACTTTTCATCACATGGGCGTAGAAACTGACTCTTCTTCATTTGAAAAACACAAACCGAACTTAGCATTCAGCTATCGCCGCCATTAGACAGACGGGTCCCTATTGTTGTTGTCTCGTATTGGCTGCTGGCCATCCTGCGGCCCCTCCCCAAGCCAGGCTGGTTTTGGGGCAGTTACGGCGTACCGCCCCGTTGCCCTCGCCTCCTGTGGATGCAAGCTGCCCGACGGCAACGCTCGGCTGTACCGCGCCTCCGCGTGGGGTGACTGTGGACGTACCAGCGAAAACACCGCCTGGAGCTCGTCGATGACCCGTCGTACCAGCACTGCCGGGCGGCTGTCCAGACCCTGCCGCATCTAATCCTGGAGTGCCCCCACTTTGTGGCAGGGAGGACCGAACTGTTGGCTGCGTTTAGGGGAGGGGCTGGGCCCTTCAAAGAATTTCTGTGGCCGCCAGGCAGTGCCCTAGAGTGGGACGGTGTTCATGAGGCCCTGGGGTCCTACTTGGACGCCTCAGGACTCCTCCCAGCTCTCCGCTTTCTCCACAGCTTAAGTGTGGCAGTTTTTTTTTGTGTGTGGGCGCTTTGTTTTTTCTTTTGCTTCGTGTTTTGCAATTATCTGGTATATATTGCAGATATATGCCCTGTAGACCTGTATATACGCTTAAATGTATCTTCTCCCTCTCTCTATCCTCCCTTACCTGTACAACTGTGTTAGCCATTACCGACCCCCCCACACAAGCAGACGTTCCGGTGCCCACCATTAGGTAACACAAACTACGCCTGCTGGTGCTCTTTGCTTTCCGTGTTAACAATAAATTAATTCATTCATTCATTAGTTCTCATTTTGCGGGTTAATGCATCTGATTTCAAATTTATTCTCCTTCAACTATGCGTAAAGGCGTAAGCGGATAGACGTCGGCTTGACAACGCGAGGCACCCATGGTCGATTTCAACCCCGGAAAGCTTTTTTTTAGTTACCCACAATTATCATAATAATGATTATCGCGCAGAAAGATGACGTTTCTGCAGCGAAATTTTCTTTGCTTGAAAACTGGAGTGAACAGCGTAATATTCAGGGGGTACGATATGCTACATACGAGGGCACAGCGGTTTGAGATAGCTGATGAGGCTGTGGAAGTGGTAAGCGAAAATATGTACTTAGGCCAAGTAGTGACCCGGGTCTCCACCATGAGGCAGATGTAACTAGAAGGTAACAATAGGGTGGAGTGCATTCTGTAGGCATTGGTAGATAATAAATGGTAGCCTACCATATTCCCTGAAGAATAAAGTATATGGCAGCTGCATAATATTGGTACTCACCTACGGGTAAGAAACTTGGCGGCTCACTAATAGGGTTCAACTTAAATTAAATACGGCTCAGCTTGCAGTGGAACGGAACATGATAGGCGTAACATTAAGGGATAAGAGGAGAGCGGAGTGGGTCAGGAAAGGAACGCGTGTTAAGGACTTGTTAGTAGAAATTAAGAAGAAGAAATGGGCATGGGCAGGGCATGTAATGCGAAGGCAAAGTAATCGTGCGTCATTAAGGGTAACACAGTGGATCCCTAGAGAAGGCAAGCGTGGCAGGTTAGATGGGCAGATGAGATTAAAAATTTTGCGGGGATAAATTGGTCGCAGTTAGCACAGGACCGAGATAATTGGAGATCTGGGGGCGAGGCTTCTGCCCCTCAGTGGGTGTAGATAGAAAGATGATGATAATGATGATGATGATACGATGCCGACGGTGACTACGACGACATGTCAGTGCTCGCTGCTGATTTAAAAATGGAAATGTCCGAGTCAATATAGTTTATCATATTAACTATTTTGTGTAAATTACGGATACCTTGAAAATAACGTCTAGGTTTAAGTGTAGTATGTATTACAGTTGAACCTTGTTAAATAACGAATTATTGTCTTTAGCGAACCAAGCAGAAACTTTGGTTGGCCACGCTTTATTTCAGCGACAGTTATTTTGTGTATAGCTAAACAGAAACTGCTAAATCCGCACGCAATATCAGCTATAACGAAGACATATTTGCGGAAGCTTGATAGGCCTTTTAAAAAAACTCGCGGCCTCCAAAACTGCGGAAGTAGAAAAGGCCGTTTTATGCGGGACTAATTTGGTAAACTTTATCTTGCTCGGAGCTGTGAAAAGCCGCCTGACAAAGATCCCCCCAGTACAAGAAATGAGTAAGAACGCAGGCCTGTTTTGTCTAACAAACCTTGCCATCTCGTTATTTCATTTCTCGTGTTCCGGTCCACTTCGTTTTAAATTCCACAAGGAAACAGAGAAGAGTTACCTGGTTTATAGTGGTTTCGAAGTTTATCAGATAGGTTTTTCGTAACTTAGACTTTTGCGCTAGCAAGATTGAACCATTTGTTGAAGCCGATTTTACCCATTCCATTCCAAGAAATATCTGATATGAAAAACTAATTTACTCCCTGATACTACTTTATTGTAACGAGGTTTGAGAGTAAACGAATATGCGTAAGTGGGCTCAGCAACGCAGCAAGATTCTGGCACGCTTGTAGCCACTCCCTCGTTCAGGTGCCCATCTTCGGTATCTATTCCCTGCTGTCACCCGCTGGCGCCTAATGGCAGTGCTGGCCGGCCTCGTGCTCCCGCCTGGAGCCTCGTCCACTACCATGTAGCACTCTAACATACACGCAATGCGCACCGAATTCTTCAAGCTGCTGTCAAATGTCGTCGTAGTGCCTGCTGCCTTCCCCCATTCAAAGCGTCGACTGGACAACTGGAGCCACTTGTGCGCACCCCTGAGATGTAAAGTCGAAGCAAGCAAGTGCACTCTTCAGTGTGCTCGGCCGCACCGCAACGATGTGGCACACTTACAACCGCCCTCTGTTTCGTGTGCAGATCTGAGGCATTTATGTGTTCCCTGCTGTACCCCGCAAGCTCTGATGCCAGCCCTGCCCTGCATCGTCGCTGCGTAGCGCCTCTTCTACCAAGTGACGCTGTAACATCCGCGCCATGTGCACCGGATTCTTGAAGCCACTGTCAACTGCCGCCGTCTTTTCTGGTTCCTTTGCCCGTACAATGCGCTGACTGGACGTCTGGAGCTTCTGCACACGCCTCCTACATAAAGCCGAAGCAAGCCATCGCACCCTTCAGTGGGCTCAGTAGCCGAGCAACGATGTGGCACACGTCAGGCTGCCCCTGTTTCTAGTGCAGGTAAAAAAAGCCGCCCGCCCGCATCTTCCCACGGGGTGAACTCGATTAAATGCGTCGCATAGGGGTGGTTGTATTACGTGAAAGTTGCGTAATTGGGTAGTTTGTGGTTACCGTTTGGATGTGGGGAGGGTTTGGAATGCTTAACTTGTTGACGGTACTGTTGCTTCCATCGCTTATACTTCATCTGGAGCCAAACGAAAGGCAAGCAAAGACGCACTTGACTGAAGTTCGAACGCGCGCTCCGCCGCTTATATACACGGCGCGGCGCTGTCGAGGGAGAAGAGTATGGGGGGAGAGACGCGCATGCGCGCACTTCCGCACACAAGAGCGCGACTTCCTGGCTACCTGCGGTGAAGGCGCTTCGGAAACGCACAACGAGGGTCCACCAGGGCGTGCGGAGGATGCTTGCGCATGGACAGGGCTGCACACACACCGTGGCCCTGAAGGTGTTCCACGGGATGGCATCGTCCGCCGTCCTCTATGCTCTGCCTTTAGTGCAACTCAAGCCGCGCCGGTGGGAGGAGCTGGAGGTGGATCAGCGCCGGGCTATCCGCCTCTGCTTGGGCCTTCCGAGCACATCTCCGGTGGCGGCGACATACACGGAGGCAGGCTTCTGGCCCATCCAGATGCGGGCCCTGCAGGTGGGTCTCCACCACATCCACCGCCTGCAGGGCACACCTGACGGCGTGGCACTCCTTGAGCGCTACCGCAGCCGGCCCAACTCTCGGATGGGCATGCTGCTCAGTACGTACGAGAGCCACATCACGTTGCCGCAGCGGCCACGCCTGGAGTCACCACCCCCAGGCACGGGGCAGGCTCTACGCATTGTCACCACATTGCCGGGGGTCCGTAAGTAAGAGGTCGACTCCACCCCAGGCTGTCACCAAGAGGTGGCTGCCCTGCTGCAGGGCGACGCTGCCGGACATCTGCAAGTGTACACGGATGGATCTGTACAACAGTCGATGGGCAGAGCCGGAGCCGCCTGCACGGCCCTAGAACTCGGCACCAGCCAGGTGTGCAGCCTGCCCTTCCCTGCCTCATCCACCCACGCAGAGCTGGCTGGACTTCACTTGGCTGCAGATCTTCTTCTCAAGCAGGGCACCCCAGGCCCGGGGGCCATCATCCTGACTGACTCACGGTCTGCCCTCCTCCGTCTGCGTGCGCCGACCAGCCAGCCAGCTCTAGCGGCTACGTTGAGCGGTCGCTGGCGGCCAAGCTTCATGCGGTGGAAGCGCAGGGGTGTCCACTGCGACTTCACTGGCTGCCATCGCACGTGAACATCACGGGCAACGAGGTTGCAGACGCCTTGGCCAAAGGTGCTGCTCGCCAGGCAGGGGTTCCAGCCTCCCGGGATGTGGTGTCATTTGACGCTGCAAGGACTATCCTGGCACGAGTGGTGGAGGCCAAGCATCCAGATGCCCGAGTAGTCAGTGGGGAGGCCCCACGGTCTTGCCCGGACGCATTAGCAGAGGACGCCCGGTCGCTCCTTCTTCGCCTGCGGCTCAATTGCTGCAACGTGGGAGCGCGCTTGCACCACCAAGGCCGCCGAGCATCCCCCACCTGCGCGACTGCCCAGAGCCCGAGACGCTAGAGCACTTGCTGTGCTCTTGCCCGCAGCACGACGCCGCAAGGACACAACTCCGGGCCGAACTCCAGCGACTCGGTGCCCCAAGCCACAAGCTAGAAGATCTCCTGTTCCCCACGGACCGGACGCCATCCGACGGGAGGGTCTTCCAGCACCTAGTCAACTTCCTGGTTTACAACAGGACTAGCACTGCGTTTGTAGCCATCGAGTCATGGACTAAACGAACGCGATATAGAACTTTCTCCCACTCTCCTAACGCTCTCCTCTTCCCCTTCTCTCTTCCTATCCTTTGAAGCCCCAATCCCCTTCCCTGGACTGGGTCGTATGAGGGTGAACTCCCCGTTGAGTTCAACATATCCCCAGGCCTTTTCTCTTCCCTCCTTTGTTAATAAATCACCACCACCTTTTCCAAGCCCCCTACCACGCTGTTGTCACGCAGCTGTCACGCGCTAGCACGCCGCTATCACGTGTACACCTGCCTCTGTTGCTGCTGAGCGCGACGGAGCGCACGGGGTAACTACTGCCGCATGCGCGCGCAGACGCGTTCCCCCCGCACCGCCGCAGCTGTTGTTGTGAGCGACGAGGCGCACTGGGCCAGCTACGGCACATGCGTGCGCAGACGTGCTCCTGCCGCACCGCCGCAGCTGTTGTTGAGAGCGAGGAGGGTACGGGGGAGAGGCGCGCACCTGCGCCTCAACGTGACGTCATGAGCTGCGGACGCCTATGGACGGAGGAGTTGACGAGCCTACGAAATGCTCCGCATTTAAAATACCAATGCTTTTTACCGTCAAAGAACAAGTTTCACGCCCGACTAGTGCTGCCACGCACCCAAAAGTTTTGCCGTAGTGTGTGTGAATGCTCTTGTGCGATTTTGATCCTGTCGCATGTGTTGTCTGGTGCCGTGGAATTGAACCCAGGTCCTACTAAACTCGTCTGCACGTACATGCGGGGACAATTGAAATACGAACCGCCGAACGCACGCGCGAAGATACCGGCGCCGTAATCGGGCAGCGGCCAGATAAAAGTGCCGGACATGCGAAGTAAAGGTTTTGTGACCGAGGGTGCGTGTCCCACTGCAATATCGTGCCCTGTCCTTGCTCGCACGTTTGGTTTGTCGCCATGCCACAAGAGTGCTGAAAACCATTCTGTTAGCAATGCGGCGCGAGATAATACCTGCGGGCACTGCGTGTTCAGCGCACACGAGCACCCGCTCCCGGTCTGTGCCGGCGTCACATTGCCGACGTAAGTTTGCATGTGTGGTGCAGTAACTTGAGCAAACGACTATAGACAGCTGGGTCACATTGAAAACCATGTTTGGTGCTGCTCGCTCGGGTTCTACGAGCACGGAAGTGCCTGCAAAAAAACTACAAAAATTGGGCCGCCAAACTTTTTCTGCACGGCTACTGGCCAATATAATGGTTGGAGATGCTAACTTCTTACTTTTTTACGAATATTTGAGTTCTGGTAGTAATTATCACAGCGCACACAGTGTGCGCCGTCAATATGTACCATTGGAGACAAATTGCGGTGGTATGGTGGTATTTATCTTTTCTACAACCCCCGAATGCGCGAGGTGACTTATGACTGCGCCAAAGAAATGCGTGTTCTTGGCGGCCAGCCGATTGTTTAATTCCCAAGCCCCTAAACCGCGAACGCAAACCATTGCAGTGCCGACAGAAGTTAGGTATTTTTTGTCTCCATTTCCGTGGGCTGGTTTTCTTCAAGAACATCTGATGAACTCAACCGTAGGCTTCCGAGAGTATGCACGCGCTTCCCGCACAAGCACTGGCCGCAGCTTCAAACAAATACGTGCCGCATGGATCTCAGCAGGACCAGCACCCTCAGCTGCGGCAGCGGTAGTACTTGCACTGCTTGCAGCGCTCTTGCGGCAGGGCGATAAGGCAAACTTGCGGGCGCGATGAGGGCATCATATCGCAGTGGGACATGCAACCTCGCTCTCGACACCTCTACTGCGCATGCCCATGTCTTTGAACCGCGGCCGCGACCAGCGCTCTTTAGCCGCGACCGCTGCTGCCCGACTTAGCAGCAGCGCTCGCGCCTGACGGAGGGCCGAACTGAGGCACACTGTTTATTTTTACACAAGCGAACACCACCCCCGTCCCACGGATCGCCTACTCGTGGTATCGTACACGTGCTGGGTGATTGCTGGTAGCATTTTAGAAGACTGTAGACTACCACTTCTGGGAACGCCTGTGCGACTCTTCTGCGCATTGAAGTATCCTCTGCTGGCGCTGATGGCGTGGGGCTGCTGGCAGCATATAAAGAGCAACGGTTGCTGTTTGGCACCACTTGGCAGCAGCGGTCGCGTTTGAAAGAGCGCGGAACTGAAGCGCACTGTTTATTCCAGAGGTTAGTGCCAGTATCCATTGCCCTTTTCGGATAGCACTCCGTTGTGACCGCTGATACCCTTGTGTGCTAGTGCTTACATTGTTTGACCATTCGCTCCAACACAGAATTGTCAAAGCGGCTAGACGAGCTTGAGGCTCTGTCGGGTAGCAAAGTGGCTGACATGGCTGAGCGAATCAAGCGGCTTGAAAATTCGCCTGATAGCTGGCTGAACGACATGGCACATAAGCTTGTCGAAAAATTCAAGCTCAAATTGCTTGAGCCGGATCAAAACCTTGCGGCCATAAGCACGCTGCTGACGGACTTTGTCTCTAGCTTGTCAATGATGGAGACGCTTGTTGGAAAGGTGAAAGCTAAAAATGTCATTTTAATTATTGCTAACACAGCACTCAAGACGAAACGTTGGCGAAGAAAGTGAGCGATGTCGAACAGTATTCACGCGCTAATAACATCGAACATAAAGGCATCCCTTGCACACACGGCCAACACTGCGCTGATATAGTTAAGGCTATCGGAGCCAAGATCAGCTGCCCGATCGTTGACACCGACCTAGACATCATTCACCGAGCACCAGTCCGAGCGGAGGGAAGGACACCTAACTGAATAGCTCGTTTCTTTTCTCGTTCGAAAAAGCAGGAATTCTTTAGTAAAGCGCGCAAAGCTCGGCTTAACACGAAGGATCTGAACTTCAATGGAACCCAAAGCTACCCTGTCTACGTAATGACCATTTGACGCCAGAAAACAAGGGGCTGTTTACCAAAGCCCATGCCCTCAAAAATGAAACCGAGTGGAAATTCCTGTGGACGCACACTGGTGGAATCACGGCGAGGCAGTGTGAGGATAGTCGTGTCTTTCGCATTGAGACCGAAGCAGACTTGCCAGTGTTCCGCTAGGTCTGCGCAGGTTTATCATAGCTTGTCTTGAGTATGACATCGTACTTTTTCACCCTTGAAACTGAAACATGTCTTGAAAATAGTGGTTTATCAGCCATGCATTTTAAACGAAGTAGCCTAAGCAAAATAATGACGATGGTCTTGCTTAGTTATCCTCTTTGATTCACTATTTTTCGTTTATCTGAATATCAGAGTCCTGGCCATTACCCAATATTGTCAATCTTTTTTTCTTTCCCAATTATACGCCAGAATACAACAATCGCCCAACAAGTAACCACGTTAGCGCTGCATTCTTTGTTGCAGCTAACATTAACTATGAACGCATAAATTGTCTTCATCTTACCATTGAAAAATGCGAGTAGTTTTGGTAGAATTGGATGAACCATCATTACTTACTAATTTTTTAAAAACTGTTGCCGGCTCCGTCATCAACGTCACCGTCATCAACAGTGTAGACATTTCGTACAGAATTAACCAAACTCCTCAGTTCACTAGCCACAGAAAGGAAAAATGTTGTAATTTTTCGCGACATGAATCTTAATCTGTCAGATGAGTGCAACACTTCGTGTGTCGAACGCACTAACTGCTTCATTTGTTTTGGCTACCAGTCACTGGTTAGCATTCCAACTAGATGTGTCCTAAGCACAAATGGCACGATTATTGACCATATTTTATAAAATTTCATACCTCAAGCAGACTGTGGCATTCTTGAATTAAGACGGAAGGACCACTATCCTATATTTTTTCGTCTCGACTGCAACGCGAAAAACAAAACAAAATAGGACATGTTATAAAACCGTGTTTAATAAGGAAGAGTTTGCTAGCCAGGTGCTTCAGGTGAATTGGTCAGATGGTTATACGTTAACAGAAGGTGCATCAGCCTGCAGTAAGATGGTATGCATTGTTAAATAGTGTTCGGATAAGGCCTCGGTGTTTGTTAAGTGTAATAGAAAGTTCCCAGCTCCTCACAGGCCTTGGCTAAACTAATGAACTACTGAAGTCTATACGAGAAAGAGAAAATATGTGTAAAAACCAAAAGCAGCCTTTTAACACGAAGGTAAAGGATCGGTATAACATGTACTGCAATACTCCTAATATACTGCTGAATGTAGCCAAAAGAATATTTTATGAAAACAAGATTGATAAGGCAGGCAACGACATAAAACAGAAATAGAAAATAATTATTAATTTCCTGGACAATAAAGCTAGGCACTCTCATGTAACCAAATTAATATCATCCGATGTTTCATTAAATGACCCATTCGACATTGCAACTATACTTAATGAACAATTCTGTGAGAGCCAACTCCCCAAGCCACGAACTGACCTGAACAATTACACGGCTTCCTTCGTCTTTTTGGATTTTCCCAACTACTCCGGATGAAATCACTGCCATAATAAATGATATCTAAGTAACTAGCGCAGGCCTTGACCATATTAAACCCAGTACTGTTAAATTAATACCGGATGCTATAGGAACCCCCCTTAGCCATGTAATTAACTTGATGTTTTCAACCGGAGTATTTCACCAACAGCTTAAAAAACCAAAAGTTGATGATGATGGTTTGATGTTTATGGCGCAAGGCCAACTGGGGCAAAGAGCGCCAAAACAATAGTCGTATATGAGAGGTGATAACTTAAACACTAAGAAAAATCAGCAAAAACAAAAGTAAAATCATAAAACGACAATGAGCATGCCTGGTGTATAGGGCCAGATTTCATGATGCGTGATAGGAAATGAGGTTTAAAAACTTGACTTCGGACAAATACTCAAACACACGTTTCACGGAAACAATGGCTTCGTCACCTAGAAAAAACGATGGATGTAGGGAAATATGTTGTCTGTAGAGTTCTCTGAAGTGTTTGTGTCGTGTTGTGTGAAGTGCCTTGCATGTGATTAGTATGTGCACTACGGACAGGGCCTCTCCGCACCTGCTGCACTGGGGTCTAGAAGATCCCGTCAGGAGATACGAGTGTGTCGCGTGGGTGTGCCCTATCCGCAGCCTACCCAAGGCGACTTCCGTGTGTCTGTTGTGTGAGTCAGATGTGTACCGCCCTAAATGTGGCTTTATTACATGTAGTTTGTTGTCTGTCTGTTCGTCCCAGTGTAGTTGCCATGTGTCACGAAGCTGTCGTCTGATGTGTGTCTTTAGATCGGTGTAAGGTACTGTTGTTATGTCAACTGTGGTCATGAGAGCAGCAGCACTAGCCATTTCATCAGCGGTCTCATTGCCAGGGATCCCACAGTGACCTGGTACCCAGCATATGGTTATTTCTAAATCTGAAGCATATGCAGTCATTATGACCTTTAAAAGAACATTGATTACATAGTTTTTTGACGACCTTCCTGAGGACAATGCCTGCACAACGCTTAGAGAATCTGTGTAGACGATGGACTTTGGAATCCTATGTTCGAGGATGTGGTTTGAAACGAGTAAAATACCATAGGCTTCTGCCGTGTAAATGCTGCTATGAAAATTCATTGTCTTAGTTACGGTAAAATTTGGTCCGTGCGCTGCACAAGATACAGTAAAACCAGTTTTTCGACGCGTCGCTATAGAATTCTGGCGCGCCTGTACGTGTCCTGCAGGAACAGGAAGTGCTGCAGAATTGCACTCCTTGGTACCCTATTTTTTTCTACTAATGTGAATGATAGGTCGCATGATATAGGATGTAGATGCCATGGTGGAATTAAATTACGGATGGGTGTCTTGTGCGTATCTGTTTTAAGAAGAGTTGCAAGTTTGATGTATTGTTCATGATGGGATTAAAGGATGGTTGGTAAGGGACACAATCTTAGATGCATACAGCAGGGTCACATACTCCCGCTGATGCCTAGACACCACTTTGTCGCACTCGACATAAAGGCTTTCGACAGGGCTAGTGCGTAAAGCGCCGCATGAGAGGCGAAGGCCAAGATGCAGCACTGGGTCGAGCATTCTCAGTGCGGTCTTTGTCGCCGACCCATACACGACACTGCCGTAGTCGAGCCGGGACCCCCACCAACGCTGTGTACAGGCGCAGCAGGAGTTGTTTGTCGGCCCCATAAGATTGATGTGAGAGAACCTTAAGAATATCATTGCCTTTAGGCATTTACATTTGAGCTGTTTGACATGAGGAATGAATGTAAGTTTTTCATCGAATAAAATGCCTAAAAACTTGTACTCCTTGTTCACAGGAATTGGCACATTCGCAAGAGTGATGTCTGGGTCCGGGTGTACCCCACGCTTCCTGGAGAATACAACACAAGAGCTCTTTCCAGGATTAATTTTAAAACCATTCTTGTCTGCCCAACCGGCAAGCTTCTTGACGCCGAGCTGGACTTGACGTTCGCAGATGGACATATTACATGATTTAAAAGATATCTGCACGTCATCTACTTACATGGAGTAAGAAATTGTAGGGCGGCAGTGCCTTCCCAAGGGAGTTCATTTTTACTATGAAGAGAGTGCAGCTTAGAACTCAGCCTTGCGGCAACGCCATTTTCTTGCACGTGTACCTTTGACAGTGCAGAACCAACTCTGACGCGAAAGGTTCTCTCCGACAAATAGCTAGCAAGGGTGTTAAACATATTACCAGAAACACCCAATGACTTCAGGTCAGTAAGGATCCCATAACGCCAAGCGGTGTCATAGGCCTTTTCTAGGTCGAAAAACACAGTTAAACAGAACTGTTTATGCACGAAGGCATCCATAATATACGACTCTAGTGCCACAAGTTGATCATTCGTGGATCGCCCCGCCCTGAAGCCTGCCTGGCAGCTCTCGAGAAGGCCGTTATACTCCAAAAAGTACACGAGCCTCCGGTTTATCATCTTCTCGAGAAGCTTGCACAGGCAGCTGGTCAGGGCAATGGGTCGATAGCTAGCGGGAGAAGAAGGGTCCTTCCCTTCTTCCAAGAATGCTACAACTATGGCATCCCTCCAAGACTTTGGAATGTGCCCCGAAAGCCATATCTTGTTGAAAAGGTGAAGAAGTGTTACAAGAGTGTCTGTGTGTAAGTTCTGTATCATTGTATATGTAATGTTGTCTGGGCCTGGAGCTGAGGGTTTACACGAGCTCAGAGCAGCCCTCAGCTCATGTAGTGAAAACAGGGAGTTGTACGAAGTCTGTGATTTGTTGTTGTCGTGTAGGGACTTCTTTTCACAAGAGGCATTGTGTGTCAGGAAAGTGTTCGTGTAGTGTGCTGAACTGGACATGTGCTGGAAGTGTTGTGCGAGTGTGTCAGCCTGGTCTTCCAGAGTGTCCCCTGTTGTACTGGCCAGGGGCAGGCTGTGTGTCTGTTGTCCTTTGAGTTTGCGTATACGTGTCCATACTTCCCGTGTGTCTGTGTAGGAGTTTATTGATGTTATGAATGTACGCCAACTCTCTCGTTTTGCCTCACGGCGCACACGTTTTCCTAATGCCTTGGCCCGTTTGAACAAGAGGGGGTTTCCCGACGTGGGGTACCGACGAAGGATACCCCACGCCTTGTTCTGGGCCTCATCGCGCCCGCCTACAGTCCTCATTCCACCACGGCCTCCGCTGGTTGCGCGGGGCACCAGAGACGTGGGGAATGGACTTTTCGGCGGCGTCGAGGATGTGCGCCGTGTGGAGTTGGGTAGCTTCTTCGACGTGTAGGTGTCCTATGGATGTGTGGTGTAGTTTGGATGTCTCTGTAAATGTTATTCCAGTTAGCTCGTGCTTCATTGAACCTATTATGGGAAGATGAACTGCTTGGGCCTTTACCTATATATGTAAGTGAGGTGGGGAAGTGGTCACTGCCATATGGGTCAGTTCCCACACCCCACTCGAGAAGAGGAAAGAGAACTGCGGAGCCAATCGCCAAGTCAAGACATGAGTATGTGTTGTGTCCTATGTTATGGTATGTAGGCTGTTTACTGTTGAAAAGGCATGCTCCTGAAGATGTAAGGAATTTCTCTATGAGGCGACCTCGGGCATCCGTGCGAGAAAGAGCCCCAAAGAGTGTTGTGAGCATTAAGGTCGCCTGTCAGGATGTATGGTTCGGGCAGCTGGTCAACCAGCGCCTCGAAGTCAGAGCTTAAAAGTGAAACATCAGGAGGAATGTATATGGAGCATACCGTTATCAACCTATTAAATATTATCGTTCGAATTACCACAGCCTCCAGGATAGTGTTCAAGGTGACAGGGTGGCATGCTAAGGATTTGCGGGCGATTATGGCCACACCGCCAGAAGAGTGTTTGCAGCGAACCCTGTCCTTTCTGTATACCAGGTAACTATTCAAGAAATTTGTGTTCTTGGAATTCAGGTGTGTTTCCTGAACACACATTACACTTGGCTGATTAGCATGCAGAATCTCATAGACGATCGTCAAGATTATTTAGAAGGCCTCTGCAGTTCTATTGAACGATATTTTCTCTTCCCATTATTATGTATTGGAGCTACTGGAGTGTGACTATTTATGTAGGGTCTTTCGGGGCTTGGACTCTTGGACGGGGTTTCTTTACCTCCTCTGGAGGTTTAGATGGAGGGACCCGTTCCTTCCGCTGCGAAGCAGACAGGAAGGGTCCCACATCCAAGTCATCATCTGATTTGGAAGGGGTACCCGGCGTACCAGACCCCCCGGTCCTGGCACCCTTGCGGTGCCCTTCGTTTTGGGCCGCGACCGCCGAGGGCGTCAGGAGCGCCCCGGTGGCACAGGCGGTGCGGCGGAGGTGGGAACTGCTGCGGTTTCCTCCAGCTCCATCTCCTCTGGGCCCTCGCATGTGCTTCGGGCCGGTGGAGAGGAGGAAACAGAGGGGTTGCAGCAGCATCCCCAACGGACGTGGATTCCACCACAGCCGCTGCTGACTTAGCAGGCGGTGCGGTGGCGGGTTGGGCCGCCAGAGGCAACCCAGGGGGGGGGGCGGGGGCGGGACCAAGTCCGACTCGCGGTACTGGGTCCCCGCCGAAACCAGACGCCACTTCCGCCCCCCGGCGAGCTGCGTCGGCGTACCTGCCCAGAGGGAAGGAGGGCGAACCTCTTCCGTGCCTCTGGGAAGGTGATGTTTTCGTTGACTTTCAAGGCAATGATTTGTTTCTCTTGTTTGAACTTTTCACAGCTCCTAGAATAGGCAGCGTGTGGTCCCTGGCATTTGGCACAGGTGAAGTTCTCGGATTTACAATTGTTCAGTTTGATGATCATGTGCTGCACATTTTGCGCACGTCAATTTACCACGACAAGACGTTTGTGCCGTGCCCAAACCGCTGACACTTGAAACAACGGCGTCGGTTTGGCACGTAGGGTCGGATTGGACATCTCAAGAAACCTGCATTGACCGACTCAGGAAGGCTAGAGCGGTCAAGTGTCAAGATTATGTGCTTCTTTGGAATTATTTCATCATTTCGGCGTATGGTGATTCGCCTCACTGCTGTCACGCCCTGATCTCGGAGGCCGTCGAGCAGATCTGCTTCAGTCTCATTCATTAGATCCCGATCAGAGGTCACGCCCTGGCAGCTATTGAGGCTACGATGGGGCGTGATCTTGATGTCAACATCTACCATGCGCGTTTGCTAGAGGAGGTTAGAGGATTGTTGTTTGTTTTCAACTTCTATCAGAACTTCTCCCGTTGTGAGTTTCTTAGCCTTGCACGACTTTCCGATAGGGCTTTCAAGAAACTTGGAGATTAGAAACACAGACTGGGAAGTGATGGGCTTTGCCTTGTCAACAGATTCCATGATCAAAAACCGCGAGAAATTATCAGGCTTTGGGGAAGAGATCGATTGCGAAGGAGGAAAAGAAACCTCGGTGCGGCCCCTTTTCGGGGGCCGATCACGTCTGGGGGGGTTTTGAAGATGCCATATGATACATTGGAAAGCAGGGAGACGGGTACTTTCTCCTTTGACCTTACCCTGGTAGTCAAAGAGGTCCCGGAGCTCCCTGCCTGGTAGACAGGCAGGGAGCCCATCGGCCGGAGCTTGACCAAGGCTCCGACGGCCACCGTTAGAGGTTTCTACCCTTCACCTTAAAAACACGTCACCACGGTATGTCACAGCTTATGTTGGGGGGCTCGGGGTCCGCGGTATTGCCAGTACCGTCACCAAGATTACTCAAGGTGCCCCGTGCGGGGAAAAAAAAAGGAACCCCCCATTAGCCATGTAATTACCTTGATGTTTTTAACCAGATGATTAACCAACAGCTTAAAAAAGGAAAAGTAATTGCAGTTTTTAAAAAAGGAGATAGTGAATGTACTGTCAGTTACCGTCCGATCTCCATTTTCGCAATCTTCAGAAAAGTTGTTCAAAAGTGTTTTGCAAATCGCTTGATGAAACAGCTATCAAAATTTAACATCCTCTCACCTCATCATAGCGGATTTCGGATTGGTTTGTCGACTGACTGGACCGTGCTTTCTTTCCCAGATAAAATTGAAACTGCAATAGAATCGGGATGCTATACCTGTACATTATTTTTAGATCTTAGCAAAGCTTTCAATTCTGTAACCGCACTATCTTGTTAGTGAAATTAGAAGCCATAGCTCTGGTTGGCCGAGCTCTAAATGTATTAGTGCCTTTTTGTCAAATAGGATGCAGGCCGTATTTATATCTAGTGTAACACCAAGTTTCAAAACCACAATAAAGGAGTCCCACAAGGAGCAATCCTCGGGCCAATGTTATTTTTAATCTACATCAATGATCTTTCCACCTGCCCTACTAGCTGTGAACCATTTTTTTACGCAGATGGCATGACCATATTATCATCTAGTACATCAGTTGGCTCCGTTACGTCTAACCTCGGCAATGATTTCAACAATATTTTGATTTGGTGTCATAATAACTGTCTACACATTATTAAAACTAGGACAACTTTTATGGTTTTCCATTCGCACCAAGCACCGCTCACCCGCAAACCGGCCATCTTGTGGAACAATTATTCAATACCTATGGTTAACCATTTCTTTGTGTTATTCTTGATACTAATTTGAAGTACACTGACCCTACTTACCATAAGAAACGGAAAGCTGCCTTTCACATTTGCATCCTCTTAAAGGCACGCCCATTCTCTCAAAACGCCTACACTAATCTCACTTAGCTTTTGTTCACATTCATTTCTTGTACTGCGCCGCATCTTGAGACAATACATACCGGACCCACTTAGTTCGTTTACAACATCTGCAAAACCAAGGTATTCCGATCATCACTTTCAGCCTACACCGGACTAACCCTTCAGTGTTACTTCGAGAATATCGTATACTCACGGTCTCAAAACTCATATAATTCATCCTCCTTATTTACCTGTTCAAATCTGTGCGCAACCTTTGTTCATTTAGCATATTCAACCGCGCTTCACTAAACAATTTGAATTCCACCAGGATCGCTTTGGCTAGCAACCTACTTCTACCTAAAATACGCACCAAATATGGTAACCTGAATACTGCTTTTTTGGCTGTAAATAACTGGAATTCTCTCCCGAGAGAAACAACAAATCGCTGTCTTTACCAAGCGTTAGGAACAATCTCCGTGCATATTTACTCAACCACAATCAGTACTTTGCCTAACTGGTTGGACCGTATGTTTTTATGCTGCGTTTGTCATTGAACCCCTGACCTGTTCATTACTTTACTATTTTTGTAACATTGTTTTAAATGATGTTTTTTTAGTTTTTCACGGTGTACATATACAGCATCCATGAAAAGCTCCTGGAGTTATATATCGCACTAAACCATTACACCTTCTTTTCACTGCTGACTTTGCTGCAAAATTAGGTTTTTTTATTTACTATCTTTATATGAGGTCCCCCTCCAGCCCCGTGCTTCGGGACCTCCTTCAGTATAATTTGTTATGTAAATATGTTTCGGACGAAAAAATTCCTTCTTCTTCTCTTCTTCTTTTGGACGGCTGCCGCAAGCTCACGGCACCGGTATCTTCGGGCGTGAGTTCCGCGGTTTGTATTTTAATTGTCAATGACTGTACCCACTGCTCTTAAGAAAATCCAATGCATGGAGGCAGCAACACATGATCAGCTTCCTTCTATTCGTCCGCCCTTCCCAATCATAAAAAAACGTTCCTCGATCTGAAAACTAGACGCGCAGACATCGAATCTGACTGTGCTTGTATTGCGATGGTGAAGTATCAACTTAAGCCGGTCGGCGATGTGCATCTCACATATCTTCTATGTGTGCCCAGGTGTATGACCTTGAAAACAGATCCCGGGACTACAATCTGTGGTTTACCGGATAACCACAATGAATCATGGCAATCTACTGAGAGCCTGGTGCTTGAAATTTGTAATGATAACCTGGGTATCACCCTGCATCAAGACGATATCGACCCTCTCACAGGATGGGAGTGTTTCACCTAGGCAAAAATCAGCTTATTCTAGTGCAATTTGCCCATTTCAAAGTTAAACAGGCAATTCTTACTTCAGACAGCGAACTTAAACACATATTTTGGCTTAGCTGAAGACGTGTGTGCTATTACAAGGTGAGCTAGCGAACATCAAGTGGAATTCGGCAACGCACAAAACAAACCCTTCAGGCTCCGGTACGACAAACGAACCCGCAAAAGTATCGCAGGTGATCTCTACGCTTAGCATCTAATATGTATGACGCGGTAGCATTACTTCGGCGTGGAGGGAGCGTTTTGGATTGCAGTTCGTTGATGCTGTCCAAGAACTCATGTTCAGCGACGAGAGCTATATATCAGCAACGATTGTCGATCACTGCGCAACAGGAGTGTACAGGCCATTTCCGCTTTTGTGGCTTTATAAAGGTGTGGGCGTGAAAGGCGGCGGCTGTTGTGTGTTGATCAGCTTGAGCAAGAAGGTGACAGTGTTAGCGTTTCAATGTTTATTCTCTGGTGTCGTGGCCCTGCTGAATGTTTGGGTTTATATAAACAACACATTTAAATGCACTTTTATTAACAGAGAGTTAATGGAAGTTTGGAAAGCGGGCATAAAGGCAAAGTATACCAAAAGAGTGGAACCCAAATTTCAAGGCACCAGGATAGGCTGACGCTAACCTTGAGGTAACAAGCTGGCCAGGACAGGATTGTATGATTCTAATTACTGTAACATGTAATGTTTGAACTGTTCACCCCTGAGCTTATCCTTCAGTATGATCAGGTTGCGTAAAGACAGTGGGTGTTTCCCTGTATTTATAGCATCGTTTATGGCTAATGTTGCACATTTCCTATTTAACATATTCGCCCATGTATATGCGTGGATCTATATGTTGGTTTGTGTCCTGCCCAGAGCTTGGTGTTTGAAGGGGCCGGATGAGGAGGTGTCCTCATTATGTTTCTGGGAGGTAAGTGGGGCAGTCGTTGCAAAAGTGCAGCAGGGTACGCGAGCTTGCGCGGATCTTCGTTGACTGCGGTGTTTCCTTCGACACCCTTTTGTCTGCACGTGGATGTGATGTCAGTCGTGTCAAAATGCAGCAGGATATGCAAGTTTGCATGGATCTTCGTCGCCTGCGTCGTTTCCTTCTAAACCCTTTTGTCTGCACGTTGATGTGATGTCAGTCGTCGCCAAAACGCAGCAGGGTATACGAGTTTGCGTGCATCTTCGTGGGCTGCGTCATTTCCTTCCAGACCATTTTGTCTGCCCGTTGATGTGATGTCAGTCGTCAAAATTCAGCAGGGTATGCGAGTTTGCGTGGATCTCGTCGGCTGCGTCGTTCCCTTTTAGAACCCTTTGTCTGCACGTCGGTTGTGATGTCAGTAGTCAAAATTCAGCAGGGTATGCGAGTTTGCGTGGATCTTCGTCGGCTGCGTCGTTTCCTTCCAGACCCTTTTGTCGGCACGTTGATGTGATATCAGTCACTGTCAAAATGCAGCTGGGTATGCAAGTTTTTCGTGGATCTTCGTCGGCTGCGTCATTTCCTTCCAGACCCTTTTGTCTGCAGGTTGATTGTGATGTGAGTCGTTGTCCAAACGCAGCAGGGTATGCGAGTTTGCGTCGGATCTTCGTCGACTGCGTCGTTTCCTTCCATCCCCATTTGTCTGCACGTTGATGTGGTGTCAGTGGTTGTCAAAATGCAGCAGGGTATGCGAGTTTGCGTGCATCTTCGTCGGCTGCGTCGTTTCATTCTAGACCCTTTAGTCTACACGTTGATGTCATGCCAGTCGTTGTCAAAATTCAGCAGGGTATGCGAGTTTGCATGGACCTTCGTCGGCTGCGTCATTTCTATCTAGACCCTTTTGTCTGCAGGTTGATGTGATGTGAGTCGTTGTCCAAACGCAGCAGGGTATGCGAGTTTGCGCGGATCTTCATCGACTGCGTCGTTTCCTTCCATCCCCATTTGTCTGCACGTTGATATGATGTCAGTGGTTGTCAAAATGCAGCAGGGTATGCGAGTTTGCGTGCATCTTCGTCGGCTGCGTCGTTTCATTCTAGACCCTTTAGTCTACACGTTGATGTCATGCCAGTCGTTGTCAAAATTCAGCAGGGTATGCGAGTTTGCATGGACCTTCGTCGGCTGCGTCATTTCTATCTAGACCCTTTTGTCTGCAGGTTGATGTGATGTGAGTCGTTTTCCAAACGCAGCAGGGTATGCGAGTTTGCGCGGATCTTCATCGACTGCGTCGTTTCCTTCCATCCCCATTTGTCTGCACGTTGATATGATGTCAGTGGTTGTCAAAATGCAGCAGGGTATGCGAGTTTGCGTGCATCTTCGTCGGCTGCGTCGTTTCATTCTAGACCCTTTAGTCTACACGTTGATGTCATGCCAGTCGTTGTCAAAATTCAGCAGGGTATGCGAGTTTGCATGGACCTTCGTCGGCTGCGTCATTTCTATCTAGACCCTTTTGTCTGCAGGTTGATGTGATGTGAGTCGTTTTCCAAACGCAGCAGGGTATGCGAGTTTGCGCGGAATCTTCATCGACTGCGTTCGTTTCCTTCCATCCCCATTTGTCTGCACGTTTGATATGATGTCAGTGGTTGTCAAAATGCAGCAGGGTATGCGAGTTTTCGTGCATCTTCGTCGGCTGCGTCGTTTCATTCTAGACCCTTTAGTCTGCACGTTGATGTGATGCCAGTCGTTGTCAAACTTCAGCAGGGTATGCGAGTTTGCATGGGAAACCCCACCCCCCTTCGTCGGCTGCGTCATTTCTATCCAGACCCTTTGTCTGCAGGTTGATGTGATGTGAGTCGTTGTCCAAACGCAGCAGGGTATGCGAGTTTGCGCGCATCTTCGTCGAATGCGTCGTTTCCTCCTTCCATCCCCATTTGTCTGCACGTTGATGTGATGTCAGTGGTTGTCAAAATGCAGCAGGGTATGCGAGTTTGCGTGCATCTTTCGTCGGCTGCGTGTCGTTTCATTCTAGACCCTTTAGTCTGCACGTTGATGTGATGCCAGTCGTTGTCCAAAATTCAGCAGGGTATGGGAGTTTGCGTGGATTCTTCGTCGGCTGCGTCGTTTCCTTCCATCCCCATTTGTCGGCACGTTGATGTGATGTCAGTGGTTGTCAAAATGCAGCAGGGTACGCGAGTTTGCGTGCGTCTTCGTCGGCTGCGTCGTTTCCTTGCAGACCCTTTTGTCTGCACGTTGATGTGAAGTGAACTTTCGTGATTGTGGGTTCAAGAATCGGCCCTAAGCGTTTGGGTATTCTGCCTGCAGCAGAGAGCTACGTAACGATGTTTCAGCATCTATTAGAGAGTTTTAGCATAGCCGCTCCCGTACGCTACGCTAAGGTTAGCGGGTAGCGGGACCGGACTGCGCATGCGCGCGTGGGGAGTGCGAGGAGGTTTCCCCCTCAGCAGAGGGAAAGAGCGGGCATGGCGAAGGCAGGCCGTGCGGAACTAATCCACCCCACCGTGACGAATTTGCTCTCCCCAGTCGCGCCCCGCTACACGCCGCCGTAGCGTTAGCGGACGGAGCACGCTATGCTACAACTCTCTATTGTTAGTTGCAGTAGGCGGATCGCCAAGAGAACTGCTACTTTTCCGTTCCTTTGTGGAATGCCAATGAAATCAGAGCGATTGCCACGGTAGTTCACTACGATTGTTGCCTTTGTCCTTTCGAAATTCCCGGCGTCCGCGCAGACTGTATTTGACAGTTTTTGAGCTTTCGTCGACGGAATTTATTCCTACCTCCTTCTGTTGGTTTCGGTTACGTTTTTGAGTGGTATGAGTGCTTTTATGACGAGCTGCTGGATCGGTGACATATCCATCATGGTGTTCAGACGTTTTTACGGCGAAGCACTATGTGTCTATCCCTCTCCCCCCCCCCCCCTTTCCAGTTTTAATTTCTGTGAAGCGGATTTCTCGGTGCCTCTCCGGTGCTCCTCCTCGCCACCGCCAGCCCATATTTAGGAACTGTTACTTCTATCTCCACTACTGACACGTCTTTCACAAGTTTTCTAATCGGCTGCTAATTGCACTGGCACCCTTATCAGTAACTGCATTTTCAGCTCGCATTAGGACAGATGCGGGGCGTTACTTTGGAGGAATAATAGTGGCGCTTTTAAGGAGCATAAGCTCGCCCAGTAGCGTGAATGAATTCCAAAACCACAAAGCCTCTGCCCCCTAACATGCAGCGCAATTCCCTTCATTTCAAACGCGACTCGTCGATCGTTTTTTCGGTGCCAGTTTCAAATTCGGCCATACCCTCTCCTTCGGTAAAGACGTTATCAAAAATCAGAAACGCTAAAGAAGAACAGAAAGCTAGCGGCACTTTGTGTTCTGGTCAAACGATTCCCTCGAAGAACTTCCACCGTTGAAAAGTTATTGGTGAGCGCAACCTGCCAGCAATTGGACAGCCACAAATCGTCCACTGCCTGGAGCAACAGAGATAATTCGATGAACAAGGCTGCGAACGCCGGAGGGAGAATCAACGTCGCCGCAGAGAATCAACAACTGACCAGGAACAGGAAGCTGATGCAAAGCCCTGAAGTTGAACCATCAAAGCGACGCAAAAACGACGCAACACTGGCGACGCCATGACAATACGCCGTTACCACGCCGGCAGGCAGGACAACGCATTCAAAGGTGCGCATTTAAACTTCAAACGCAGTTTTCTTGATCGCGATTTCGGCATCGCTTGCGAAGTGTGCCACAGATTCTGGTTCAGCAGCGATGACCGCAAAATCCGGAAACGCCAAACATTGGGGTGGAAGAAGTCCGCGCTTAGGGTGCTGGCCGCAAACTTCCGGCGAAGGGCTTCCAATGTTCAGGCGCTCATGGTGTGCGGAATGTACAAGGAGTCCCTACGAAAAAAATTGGCTCCAATCCACACTCTGAAGGTGGTGGAAAAGCAAAGGTTTAAAAGACACCAACAACAATTGCCCATGGGACGTCACTTCAATTCACACACGTGGCTCAACAAAGAGTGAAACCAAGGTTCTGCCAGCCGTTACTTAAAATTCGTGGGGGCAGCGTACCGAACGGAGGAGCCTCGCCCCCGGCTGGGCTTGAGGGGCGGACGACGCCACCGCTGTAGCCCGGCTGTGCGTCGGCAGAAAACGGAGAGCAGCGTTTTTTGAAAGGTTAGACAGCGAAACCTAGCCATCCTGATGTGCACGCTCGGGGCTACACTACCGCGCAACACAAGCATAGACACTGAAACGATTTGGCATGTGAGCTTAGTGATTCCCACATGAACCAATTTAAATATAATTATATTGGTGTGTTTAAAATTGCGAGAAAGTTGAACGAACTTTTATAATCGCTATTTATCAGAACCAGTTGGTGCTTTCGCCTTTCATAATACCTCTTAAAAACAACCGAATCTGCATTCACCAATTTAGAACACGGAATCCCATTCGTCACAAGCAGTGCGCAAAAGGTAGCGTTTCTGTAGCGGCCAGATGTTTGTATCTGGGTCTGTACATTTTGTTGTCCCGCCCTGCAATCCAATCCTTAAAGTATCTTTTTCATGCAACCACTAATTCCGCCGAGTCCGGGTTAAACAGGAGGTGCTGTCTAACAAGTTAAGTTATGAGAAGGAAGTGCGCAATGGACGCGAAGCACACAAGAACACGCCAAAAAAATTCCCCCGCATTTCCCCGAGGGGGAGAATGTGAAAGTGCGAATGCACGGTTGTCGGCCCGCTTGCGGCGCTTGCGCTTGGCCCCCGCAGCCCACCGCCTCGCCGCCTTCTCTTCCATCTCTTCCATCGGGTTTGTAGTATCACGTGTACACCACGCAGTTATCAAGCCGCTATAACGCCGCTGAGTCGCCAACGCACGCCGCTGACGACGTAGTTTGAATGCGTTAAAGATATAAGGCGCGTCACTAAAGCTGATATCACGTCGCGTCCGTGGCTTGGTCGGTAGAGCGTTGCGCTGCGGCCGCAAAGTCCGCGGATCGAAACCTGGCGCCGGATGCTGCCTCTTTATAGAGGAGCACTGCGGACGCCGACGCCGCCGCCGCCGCCGACGCCGGCGGTGGATGGTTTGGGGTCGCTTATAAAGTGCATTCGCACTTAAAACAACCCTCGCTAAAGCAGGACGACAAGCCGCCCTTCGAACGTGGCCTCCGATGCGAGCAGGCAGCTACGCGGGGGGAGCTCTGGGTAAGAGCGCCCGATCGTAGCGCCATCTACCCTGTGCTCCTGGAGTGAAAACCGCCCTCCCCTCTTCATCCGTCTTCGGAGTTTCTTGTCCCGCGCCCCACGATGGAAGCGTTGGCTGTAGAGGTAGAAAGCGTTGCTTTAAGTGTCGTGACCAAGCATGCGACAACCTTCGGCTACGTATACCCGTCGCGCCCATCTCGACTCCTCGCCTGAACGCGGTCGAGGAGCGCCTGATCGCACTCCTTTTGCCGTATATGTGCATAAAGGGTCTCTCTAACGGCCGCGGTCAGTACGGCATGCGAGGCCACCCAAACAACGTACCCATCAATGGGCAAGGAACCATGAAGTCTCTTCCTCACGAAATCTTGAACGACAGCGCGGTGGAGGTTTAAATCAAGCACCTACTCACACAGAAGCCGAATTCAAAATCCGGGGTGACCAAATCCGGAGTGCATGACCTTGGGAGTGGAAAGAGAAGAAAGCGGGGCGCACACCAGCTATAGGTTTCATGCATTTTTCTAGCCCTTGCTGATGACATGTCCGTCGTGCTGGCGGGAGGTTCAAACGAGGACATAAAATGGCCGAATTCGACCTGTACGGTGTCCTCAGTGGTTGAGTGGATTTGGTTACAAACAAAACATGTCCAAAACGCGAGACAGAAGCAGGCAGCTCCATGTTTCTCCTATAGAGTAAAGATGATCCTTTCAAGTTGCATTAAGCTACCCGGCGTGGAAGGATACTTAATAGCAAATTACAAACAAGCGTCTTTTCTTTCATGCACCTCGTGGACTGCGTCCAGCTGCGGAGGTCAGCCTTCTTCACAGACTGGGACGCTCATTTTTTCTTTGGGTTGAGGCATACATTCAATTGTGTGGCCACTCCCAATTTTTTTCGCGAAGGGTCCCATTCTGCGATGATTGTGGTCTCTCTGATATATTGAATGTTACTATCACATAAAATGTAGTATGTGGCCGGTGATCAGGGAAAACATTATCGCCATCAACTCGGTGAAGAGGGATGACCTGCGAAGCTGGACGCACTTCACGGAGTGCATGGAACAAAACACGTTTATTTCTAATTTGTTATTAAGCACACTTCCAAGCCAGCTAGCTGAATGCAACTTGACAGGACCAACTTTATTCTAGATGAGAAACATGAAGCTGTCTTCCTGCATCCCGCGTGTTCGACATCTCATGTTTTTATCCAAATCGGATGAACCACTGAGGACACCCTACAGGTCGCAATGGCCCATGGGATGTCCTCGCTAGAACCTCCCGCCAGCACAATGGACATGTCATCGGTAAGGGCATGGAGCGTGAATGAAACCTATAGCTGCGTCTGCGCTCCCTTCTTCCTCTTTCCACTCCCAACCCATGCACTGCGGACGTGGCCACTCGGGACTTTTAAGTTGACTTGTGTATGAGTCGCTATTTGATGTGAACCTCTACTGCGCTGTCGCCCGAGTTGTGGCGAGGGAGGGACTGCAGGATTCCTTGCACATCGAAGGGAATGTTCACTATATGGCCTCGGATGCCGAACTGACCGCGGTCGTGAGAGAGAAGCTTTATGCACACAAACGGGAAACAAACTGCGGTCAGGTGCTCCTCGACCGCGTCCAGGAGAGCGAGACGAGACGTGCGCCGCGAGTATATGCAGCCGAAGGTGGTTGCGTACTTGGGCATGGCACTTTTTTGTAGAGACTCGTTGCACGTTCCGCACACCATGAAATCCTTAACATTGGAAGCCCTTTGCGGGAGGTCTGCGGCCAGCACGCTACGCTCGGACTCTTTTCTGTACGAATCTTTCACGTTTCCGCTTCTGTAGACGTCGCTGTCGAAGCAGACTCTATCGCACACTTCTCAGGTGACGCAGAAATGGCGATCAAGAAAATTGCGTTTGAATTTTGAGTGGGCGCCTTCGAATGCGTTATCCAGCGTGGCTGCGTGGCAAATGCGTATTCTCGCGGCGGCGTCGGTGTTGCGGCGTTGTGCGTCGCCTCAGCGGTTAAACCGTGGGCGCTTTGTCTCGGTTTCCCGTTATTGGTGAGTTCATGATTGTCTGCGGCGACCTTGATTCTCCCTCTGGTGTTCAGAGCCTTGTTCATCGAATTATCTCTGTTGCTCCAGGCAGGGAACGACTTGTGGCCGTCCCAACGCTCGCAGGTTGCGCACACCATGAACCATTCATCGGTGGAAGTTCTTTGCGGGAATCGTTTGACCAGAACTCGATGTGCCGCCTCCTTTCCGTTCATATCTTGAGCGTTTCTTATTTTTGATTCCGTCGTTATCGAACCAGAGGGCATCGTACACCTTGAAACTGGTGCCAAAAAGACGATCGACAAACCCGCGTTCTAGATCAAGTAAATCGCGCTGCATATTCTGGGGTAGCGGATTTGTGGTTCTTGCGTTCATTCGCGCTTTTGTGCGTTTTGATGCTCCTTGGATCGTCACCATTCATTTTCGGAGCAATCGAGACACATCCGTCCTAATGCAAGTTAAAAGTGCAGTTCCTGATAACAGTGCTAGCACAATTATGAACCGATTAGGAAACTTGTGATAGACGCATCGGTGGTGGAGACGGGAATAACCGTTCTAAAATACGGATCGGTGGTGGAGAGGAGCAGCGCGGGAGAGCCGCCGAGTAATTCCGCTTCACCGGTATAAAACGGGGAATAGGGGGGGGGGGGGGTTAGAGATATACTGCTGTGCGATAAAATGAGAAGTAGGCCTGCAACTTATCCCGTTGGAATAACAGTGCTCTTTTGGCGGTCTTCAGTGCGGGTAAATTTCATGTACTGCAGGCCTACCAGTATCCGTGTCATCATCAATCTCCACATATGTCTTACCGCTTCTTCTTGTCTTCGTTATCTTCCCCTGTATCGCCGTTTTAGAATGTGTGCGAACCGCTCAAATATTTCCTGTAGTTTGGCAATTGTGTGACCGGGTCTGCCGTGTCTCTGTAGGATGATGCCGATGATCATTACGTGACTGCTTCCTGAGATGCTGACCGATATTAGGCTTTGTAAATTGGAGGGATGACGTCATTGCGGTAGTGACCGTGTGGTAAAAAATTCAAAAAATCTTAAACGTTTTGTGGTTAGAAACCACATACTCGGTTTTAATTTTTATTGGGGCACAGTTTAGTTCGCTTCTGGTTTCAACGTTGGTCTAACTGGGTTTGACAGAGCCTGGCATTTATATTTTGCACCCTTTTTTTACGTAGGTGACGCTGTGATAACTGGCGCTGGAATTAGCAGTGTTTGGAAATGCGCTTTGGTGGTGGCGTAAGTTGGGAGCATGGCTGGCCACCGTGTATGTCCGGAATGCCGCTACCTATTGCGCGTAAACGGACTTCACTGCGCAGGCAAGGCGGCAGCTTGAATCTCATTTCTTTTCTTTCGTCAGCGGTAATAGTATGACTGCCCTTCTTTACCCAATCTAGTTGTCGCAGGGCTGTACTATTATGAGCAATAAAAAAGGGAATACAAAAAAATTCACACATCTCCACGAAGTCAATCATGACGAGTGAACGCAGCACTGGGAATCGTTCTTAGCGTAAATCACCCGTGAGAGTGCTTACTGAGCCAAAACCATTTGCAATCCAATCCAATTCAAAACAATTCAATTTAATCGAATCCAAAGCAATCCAATACAAATCCTATGCAACCCAATCACATCCAATTCAATCCAATCCGTGGCTCCTCGCGCATGTGCAGAACGGCTCTCCAGGAGCACTCTTTCCTTCTCTCTCTCTCTCTCTCTCTCGCTAAGGTTTTTGAAACTTTTAGTTTGTTCTTGTTAACCTTTTGTGAACCTTTTGTTCACAGGTGTTCCGAGTTACACGGTGCTGCGCGTCTCTCTCCCTTTCTCTTTCTCCCACTTCATCTTTCCCCCTCTGTCTCCCTCTCTCTCTCTTACCTTTTGAGAAAATTTTATTTTGTTCTTGTTAACCTTTTGTGAACCTTTTGTTCACAGATGTTTCGATTTACGCGGTGCTGTGTGTCTCTCTCTCTGCCCCCTCTCTCTCTCTCTCTAAGATTTTGTGAACCTTCCATTTTATTGTTGTTAAACTTTTGTGAACCTTTTTTTCCAAGATGTTTTGATTTACACGGTGCTGTGCCGTGAGCACGAATGCCGAAGTCAGGACGGACAAGCATCAGCCTTAAGGTGCTTCGCCGCTAAAAAGCGATCAGTCCCAGCCATACTCGGAAGCGACCACCGTCGGAAACAAAGTGGAAAGCGAGGCGCGTTTATAACAACTGTGACCATTCCCGCAGTGCGTGTTATCGGGTATTGGACGATATGTACTTTAGGCTAAATGACGTAAGGTGCTGCTTTTTAGAAATGCCAGGGAGCGCGAACAGTTAGTGGAAAAGCGCCCTCCTTTCCCCCTTTGTTTTTCACAGCGCCATCCGCTTATCGCTCCGAGTCCGTTTAGAGGGTATTTGCCACGCGCTCCTGTGTTCAATTTCCTATTGTTTATAATAGTACTTATGATTCTTAGCAGCCGTCGTACCTGGCTGCCTGAGTTTTCGTTACATGTTAGCGTCGATGACGCACTTCCGCGGACGCTTGATGAGCTCGGCTGATGGTGTACGGCTTGCTGGCACGGAAATTCCGAGAAATGAGCCTATTAAGGTTATCACGTTAAAACATGTGTACGACCATGAGGAACAAGGGGCTGTAGAATAAATTTCATTGAAATATTCTAAGGGTCCTAATAAACTTGGCGAAACTCGGAACTCTGAGCTGTCTTTTATATTCACAAACATTCGGAGCATCCTTCCCAAACGGGTTCATCTGTACTCTCTCGCCAACTCATCTTTCAACGTCATCCTTCTAACCGAAACATGGCTAGACTCATCAGGTCTAGCTTCCGTCTTTGACAAATTTGATATATTCGCAATGACAGAAACGATATGCAACGTGGAGGCAGTGTTTTAATAGCCGCCAATCGTGATCTCCACTGTTCTGTAGTACATGTTTCATATCCTCTTGAAATGGTTTGGCATTTATGCAACGCTTATTTTCTACGTGTTTCGATCGACAGCTTCTACGGATAAAATGGAACAAAGCGCATTTGGATAACCGATAAACTTAAACCAACCAAATAGAATTTCCTTGTCGGACATTTCCGCCAACAGCGTCTCAGAGGCCAATGGAGCTGACGCTCTGAACAATTCTTTTAGCGAAATCTTCAAACACAAACTAAATGATAATCTTCGTAACCATACCCCAATGCAAAGCGTCATATTCGATCCTCATGGTATCGCTAAATTGATCCACACATCATCTAACTCGTCTTCAGTAGGCAGGGATGGCATCGAGGCTAAATTTTAAATAACACAAAACACATCAGCAGCTCTCCCTATTAGTCATATTTTAAGTTACTTGACACCCCCGCACGGGGCACCTTGAGTATTCATGGTGACGGTGTTGGCGACACCGCGGACCCCGAGTCCCCAACATAAACTGTAACCTACCGTGGTGATGTGTTTAAAGGTGAAGGGTAGAAGCCTCAAACGGTGGCCGTCGGAGCCCAGGTCAAGCTCCGGCGGATGGGCTCCCTGTCTGTTTACCAGGCAGGGAGCTCCGGGACCTCTCAGGCTATCAGGGTAAGGTTTGAGAAGAAAGTACCCCCGTCCCCTGCTTTTTTTCTATGCTGTATGGAAAATTCAAAACCCCCCTCCAAACGTGATCGGTTCCTGAAAAGGGGCCGCACCGAAGTATCTTTCCCTCCACTTTCAAGTATGAGCTTCCCAAAGCCAGACAAATACTCTCGTTTCCTTGTTATCGAATCTCTTGATTCAGCCGCCCTCTTGCTTCACAATCAGTATTTTTAATTACAAAATACCTTGATGGAATAATTGGGAAAACCTACAATGCCAAAAAACAACGCACAGGTGAAGTCCTTGTTGAAGTAAAAAACCAACAGCAGGCAACCACACTTCTTGGTCAGACGAAAATGGTCGATCTGGACATCAGGGTCACACCCCACCGCAGCCTGAATAGCTCGCAGGGTGTGATCTCTGAGGCAGATCTTCTTAATGAGACAGATGCCGACATTCTTGAAGGTCTAAAGGATCAGGGTGTCACAGCCGTGCGCCGCATCACATGCGTAGAGATGATAAGGTAATCCCCACGAAACACATTATCCTGACCTTCAACTGCTCCTCACTTCCTGACCATATCAACGCAGGGTTCATCCGATGCTCCATTCGTCCTTACATTCCAAACCCGCGCCGCTGCTTTAAGTGCCAGCGGTTCGGGCACGGAACCAACTCCTGCCGTGGTCGTCTGACCTGCGCAAAGTGCGCTCAGCATGATCATCCTTCCGATAATTGTCCATCGTCAACCCTCACCTGCGCCAACTGCCAGGGACCCCATGCCGCCTACTCTCGAACTGCGAGAAGTTTAAGCAGGAGAAGGCGATCATTAATGTGAAGGTAACTGAGAACATCACCTTCCCAGAGGCGCGAAAGAGGTTCGCCTTTTTCCCCCCTGGGGAGGTACGCCGACGCGGCTCGCCGGGGGGCGGAGCGGCGTCTGGTGCCCACAGGGACCCAGTTCAGCAAATCTGACCTGGTCCCTCCCCCCCCCCCCTGGGGTGCCTCAGGCACCCCAAATCCGTTGCCACGCCGCTTGCTGAGGCAGCAGCGGTTGTGTTGACAACCTCTTCTGTGGGACCGGTGCCGCTCCCGCCTCTGCCTCCCCGTCCTCCAGTGCGTTGGAGGTTGCCGACCGGATGGACACCGGGGGCCCCGCATCGGCTCCCGCCGCCACCGCCCCTCCCGTGCCACCTCTGGTGCCCCGGACGCCCTCGGCGGTGGCAGCTCAAACGAAGGGCTCCCGAAAGGGGGCCAAGGCCGGGGGGCCAGGTCCGCCGGGCACCCTTCTGGCATCCGACGAGGAGATGGAGTCACGCCGTTCCTGCCTGCTACGCAGCGCAAGGAGCGGCCTCCGATGTCCAAGCAGACAGAAAAGCCTAAAAATCCTAGAATAACAGCCCCGAAAGACGACACATGAACAAACACACACACACACACTCCAGTTATTCTTAAACTTAAATAATGGGAACAGAAAACATCATCCAATGGAACTGCAGAGGCCTCCTTAAAAATCTTGACGATGTGTATGAGATTCTGCATGCCAGTCAGCCAAGTGTCATGTGTCTCCAGGAAACCCACCTCAATTCTAAACAAACAAATTTCTTAAATAGGTACATGGTTTTCAGAAAGGAAAAGGGTTGGCTGCACCACTCTTCAGGAGGTGTGGCAATTGTCGCCCGGAAATCCTTAGCCTGCCACCCTGTCACTCTGAACACTGTCCTTGAGGCTGTAGCAATCCGTACGATAATATTTAATAGGTTAATAACGGTATGCTCCATTTACATTCGTCCTGATTTTGCACTTCTGAGCTCTGATTTCGAGGCGCTGGTTGACCAGCTGCCCGAACCATACATACTAACAGGCGACCTTAATGCGCACAACTCTCTTTGGGGCTCCTCCAGAACGGATGCCCGAGGTCGCCTGATAGAGAAGTTTCTTACATCCTCCGGAGCATGCCTTTTCAACAAAAAACAGCCTACATACCATAACTTAGGACACAATACATACTCGCATCTTGACTTGGCGATTGGTTCCGCAGTTCTCTTTCCATGTCTTGAGTGGGGTGTGGGCACAGACCCATATGGTAGTGACCATTTCCCCACTTCCCTAACGTACATAGGTAAAGGTCCATGCAGTCCATCTTCCCATAAAAGGTTTAATGAATCAAAAGCAAACTGGAGTACATTCACACAAACATCTCAACTACACCACGCATCCATAAAACACCTACACGTGGAGGAAGCAGCCCAACTCGTCACGGCGCACATACTCGACGCCGCCGAAAAGTCCATGCCCCAGGCCTCCAGTGCGTCTCGCAACCCAAGGAGGCCCTGGTGGAACGAGGACTGTAGGCGGGCGCGAGAGGCCCAGAACAAGGCGTGGGGTGTCCTTCGCCGGTACCCCACGTCAGATAACCTCATTTCTTTTAAACGGGCAAAGGCTTTTGGGAAGCGAGTGCGTCGTGAGGCGAAAAGGGAGAGTTGGCGCACCTTCCTCACATCCATCAACTCATACACTGACACACACAAAGTCTGGACACGAATACGAAAACTAAAAGGACAACAGACACACACCCTGCCCCTGGTTAGTACAACAGGGGACACACGGGAAGACCAGGCCAACACGCTTGCACAACACTTCGAACACGTGTCCAGCTCTGCACACTACACAGACACTTTCCTGAAACATAAAAATACTTCTAAAAAAAAGCCCCTACATGACAATAACAGGTCAAAATCTGGTTATAATTCTGAATTTACACTGTATGAGTTGAGGGCTGCCTGAGCACATGTAAACCTTCAGCTCCAGGCGCAGATCAGATTACATACACCATGATACAACACCTACACCCGATACACTTGAAACACTACTACACCTATACAATAACATATGGCTTTCGGGGCACATCCCAAAATCTTGGAAGGAGGCTATTGTAGTGGCGTTTCTGAAGGAGGGTAAGGGCCCTTCTTCTCCTGCCAGTTATAGACCTATCGCCCTCACAAGCTGCCTGGGCAAGCTTCTCGAAAAGATGATCAACAGGAGACTCGTGTACTTTCTTGAGTACAATGGTCTTCTCGAGAGCTGCCAGGCGGGCTTCAGGGCGGGGCGGTCTACAAATGACCAACTAGTAGCGCTAGAATCTTACATTAAAGATGCCTATCTTCATAAGCAGTATTGCATGACCGTGTTCTTTGATATTAAAAAAGGGATATGATACTACATGGCGCTATGGCATCCTTAGAGACCTCAAATCCTTTGGTATATCTGGTAACATGCTGAACACTCTGTCCAGCTACCTATCTTACGAACATTTCGTGTCAGAGTTGGTTCGGCACTCTCAAACGTTCACGTGCAGGAGAATGGCGTGCCTCAAGGTGGTGTTTTGAGCTGCACTTTGTTTATAGTCAAAATGAATTCAGTTCGGAAAAGGGATTGCCACCAACAATCTCCTGTTCGATGTATGTGGACGACATACAAATATCATTTAAATCGTGTAATATGTCCATATGTGAACGACAGATCCAGCTTGGGGCAAACAAGCTTGCTCGCTGGGCGGATCAAAACGGTTTTAGGGTTAATCCTGGAAAGAGTACCTGCGTCGTTTTCTCAAGGAGGCGCGGTATCCAACCCGACCCTGAAATTAAATTGAATGGTGACTTGATTCCTGCAAAAAAGGAACACAAATTTCTAGGCGTCGTATTAAACGAGAAACTAACATTCATCCCTCACATCACACAACTAAAACATAAATGCATCAAAGCAATAAACATACTTAAGGTCCTTTCACACCACTCCTATGGGCGGACAAGCAACTCCTCTTACGTGTCTTCACAAGCTTGGTGGGGTCCCGCTTGGACTATGGGCGCGTGGTTTATGGGTCAGCAACAAAAACAGCGCTGAAAATGCTAGACCCAGTGCTTCACTTGGGCCTCCGCCTCGCGTCGGGCGCTTTCCGTACAAGCCCCGTACAAAGCCTATACGTCGAGTGCGATAAATGGTCCCTAGATCATCAGCGAACATACATAGATCTTCTGTACGCTTTTAAAATTTCGTCTATAACCGACCATCCTTTCAAACCATTTATTTGTGATGCACCCATGTCCCAACTTCTTCTTAATCGTCCATCTATCTCTGCTCCGTTCTCACATAGGGTGAGACAGGAAGTGTCAGAATTATCTTCACCTTTTCAGACACCTACAAATCAACCCTTTCCGACTTTTTACCACCGTGGCAGCTTCGCCCCGTGTCGTGCGATTTGTGTTTGTAGCGATTGACAAAAAACGAGTACCCACAATTGTAATTCTTCAGCACTTCATGTTCCTTCAAGAGAAATACAAGTGTGCAGAATTTTTTAGCGACGCGTCAAAAACAGCCCGTATGGTTTCGTGTGCTGCGCACGGACCTGATTTTAGGGTATCTAACACCCTAAACTCGAAAAGCAGCATTTTTACGGCTGAAGCCTATGGCATATTTCTGGTTTTAAAGCACATAGTTCATCATAAAATTCCCAAGTCCATCATCTTTACAGATTCCTTGAGTGCAGTACGTGCATTGTCATCTAAGCAGCTTTGTAAAAACCATGTTATTTATTTAGTTTACAAAACCATTATGTCAGCTATGCATTAAGTTTGAAGTGACCATATGCTGGGTGCCAGGTCACTCGGGTATCACCGGAAACGAGACAGCAGATCAAATGGCCGCTGCTGCTGCACTTGCAAACACAGTGGACATAAAACAATACCGTACACTGACCTTAAGCCCCTCATTAGACAACACCTTCGCAATACATGGCAAGCACACTGGAATGAACAGGCAGACAACAAACTACACGTTATAAAGACAGTCGTGGGAGCATACACCCCTGACACACACAACAGGCACAATGAAGTTACCCTGGCTCGATTACGGATGGCCACACGCATGCAACACACTCACACCTGCTCACGGGATCTCCAAGACCCTTGTGTAGCAGGTGTGGAGATGGCCTATCCGTGATCCATGTGCTACTTCAATGTAAAGCACTCCACACAACACGACAGAAACACTTCGCCGACCTCTACAGACAACACATTCCACTACACCCAGCATTGTTTTTAGGGGATGACCCCATGATTCCTGTACAACCACCTTTAAGTTTCTTAGTGACATCAAGTTTTTACACCTCGTTTCCTATCACGCGTAGTTGCTTTTAAACACGATTTCATGCCACGCACAATCACAACCTGGCCTTTTACACCAGCCATCCCCATTGTCTTTTACTGAATTATTTGTTTTTGTTGAACGGTTTTAGCGTTTACGGTTACATCCTTCATACCTAACCCCCGTTTTGGCGCTCTTTGCCCTCGTCGGCCTTGCGCCATAAAACACCAAACATCATCAAGTTACTTGACACAGGCTCAGTTGTAGAGGAATGGCGTTTTGTGAAAATTACTCCGCTCTTTAGAAAAGGTGACCGCTCATCATCTAATAACTTCCGCCCTATTATCGCTACCAGTGCATCCTTTAGAATGATGAAATATATTGGGCTCCCATATAGTTTTTTTCTATCGTATTTGATGTTGTTTGATCCAAATAAGCACGGTTTTCAAAAAATTATTCTTGTGACATTCAGCTTGGGCCCCTTTTTTTCCCGGGCTGCGTACTTATCTGAAAAAAAACGTTCTTTTGATAACCTATTAATGGATATCGAGAAGGCGTTTCATAGAGTACCTAACGCCCGGCTTTTATTAACTTTCCCGTTTACACCTACGCCCGAATGTTCCTTATGGGATCCAAACTTTTTAACCCACCGCACGAAGTCTGCCTATGTAAATTCGTGCACTTCCGGTGCACGTAGTATCCGGTGCACGTAGTATTCCATGTAGTGTCTTCTGTTCCCCAAGGAGTGGTCCTCGGAACACTACTATTACTAATTTACATTATTGATCTCATAGAATGTCTTTGATTTCAAAGATAATTGCGGAATTTACCGTCCCATACTAGCCTCTAACGATACCAGTGTTCTTCCACCCGACTTTTTTATTATCCAGGAACTGTGCCGCAAATGGTACAATTAACGTTACCAAGTCGTAATTAGTTTCCTTCAACCTCCCTCGCAATTCTGTCCGCAATGGCTGCCACTGACATATTCAAATACTTTGGTATGATCATCTTTCCTGATACAACTTCAACCAATTACATCAACTACATTGCAAACTCTGTTACCGTGGCCTCGGCTTCTTGCACAGTAGTCTGTCCTCCGCTCGAACCCCCATTGAATTTTACATAGCTTTTGCCAGAACTATCTTTGGACCACATCAAGATAACCTTACACTGTTAATCGAACCCGTTCAGAATCGTGCTGCATGTTTCATTCTAGCAGTAGACACTTCATATTCCTGGATCTCAGCATTCAAACGTCAGCTACAGATGCCATTATCAAAATGCCGCCTCTCCGTATCTGGTCTTTGCCTTTATCACTGATTTTTTCACTCTGTCACCCGCAATGACCAGATCATAGTTCCAGCGCATCGTATCGCTCGCCATTCTCACCCCTATGACGTTTATATGCAACGTAGCCTGACCACAACTTTCCGACGTTTATTCTTGGTATTGACTGCGCGTGAATGCCAACATTTCCACTATTACCAGTACTGTGAGGTCCAAGAGTGCCATTAAAATTGCCTCTCATGATTAGTCGTCTCCTTTCTATTTGTTGCCATGCTGCTGATGTATTTGTCCACGGCTGATATAACACCAGTCCGCGGACCTTTGAAGTACTAATCAATAAAATATTAATAAATAGAATATCGTATTAGGAAAGCAAAATGCTCGACATAATCGTCATTCTCTTTTGAATTGATTCGAGTTGTACTGTATCGCGTGTGCAATAAAGTCACCCCGTTACGGAGGTGTGCAATAGTAAAGGCTGTATCATGTATTTATAGGTGGCTGGTTTACAATCACGAGCTCCAACTTTTAACGTTCGCTTGAAGCATCACGGAATTGAAGCGCTTTTCTAGCAGAAGAACCTATCGTGTTTGTGCCGATTTAGCTTCGGTGAAAACGGAAACCGTGGTATTTCATTTCATTCACGTTCCAAAGATTTTTTCCCTACAAAAACCGTAGTGGTTGCAGTGTTCATTTCCTGAGAAAAAAATATTTATGAAAATGTATTACTGTATTAGTTTTCAAAAGCCGATATGCTGTGCCTTTCTATTGTATAAACAGCCTGTTCTAATCCTATAGACATTCTCACTTGTTGATGATTGATTGATGATGATTGATTGATTGATTGATTGATTGATTGATTGATTGATTGATTGTGATTGATTGATTGATGATGATGATTGATTGATTGATTGATTGATTGATTGATTGATTGTGAGTGGTTTAACGTGCCGACGCGGCGCAAGCGATGAGGCGCGCCGTAGTGGAGGGCTCCGGATTAATTTTCACCACCTGGGGATCTTTAACGTCCGCCAAATCTCGTCCACACGCGCGTTTTTGCTTTTCGCCTCCATCAGAAAAGCGGCCGCCGCGGCTGGGAATCGAACCCGCGACTTCGTGCTCAGCAGCTTATATTTCCATAAAAAATATTTTATGGAAATGTATTACTGTATTATTTTTAAAAAGCCGATATGCTGTGCCTTTCTCTTAGTATAAACAGCCTGTTCTAATCCGATAGACATCCTCACTTGTGATGGGGGAACAAATTACACCATCTTCCCATAGGGGAACCCGGAGTAGTGTACGAAGCAGCCATGGGGTCGACTGAAGTTCCCATTAGTTTTCAGTTCGGCGTTTCCGTGTGACGTTCAGCTTCGCGTGCCTTTGTTGTTTCAGTAGCTTCTTGACGTAGTTTGAATGAGTGAAGGACTTAAGGCACGTTCGTAGCCCATGCACCCATCTTGGTTTTAGCGCAGTGGGAAGAGCGCACGTACCTCCCGTTGCGGCCAGAGAGTCGTGGGATCGAAACCTGGCGCCGCCTAACTATATCTTTTTATAGTGGACTGCGCTGACGTCAGCCCAAACGCTGACGGGCTGAAGAGACGCGCATGCGCTCTAGAGTGCGGACGGCAGACGAAAAGGGAGGGAGGGACACAGCCCCGAGCATGAGAAGCCCCTCATCCAAAATGCGGCGTTTATTGCGCCAAATTTCCTGCAAATGCCACACATAGTAGTTCTAAAACGGCAAACGAAATGGTCGACTGCTTAAAGGACAAAAACCGCTTACTGATTACTCGAACGGCCCGCATTTCTCTGGGAAACTACTATAACGAAAATAGCGAATTCGGATTATTGAGGAAAAGGGCAGATTTTCTCTGCACAGGATTTCAACCAGGCTTCTCCGTAAGGCTAAACCAGTGAGGAGCCTCTGGGCAAGCAAAGCAGACTGTTGTACCTGAGAAAACGTGAATGTAGCGAAAGAGTTCTGGTCTTCGATGAACACGCATGCACATGAGACGTGTACTCAGAAAAGAGGACGATGTTCAGAGTTATAATTACACAACGAATAAATAAGTGAGAATTTAAAAACGCTTCCGCTGATAACGTATTCGTTGTCCTAACAAGGGCAATTGGCCAAATGTAACACTCATAGTAGCCAAATTGTGCCTGGATGGCAGACGGGGAGGAGGTGTACTGGTGCATGTTAAACGTTTTTGGCTGTGTTAAGTGAAGGAACTTTCTTTTTCAGAAGCGGAGACAATGATGATTACTACTCAAGGCAAGGAGCTATTGTTTGTTATCTTAGCGGTGTAGAGGCCTCCTGCTAAAAATAATGAAAGTTTTGCTTGCTGAACTTTATTATACGTTACAGAAGCTTGATAAACATGATAATGTGATACTTGTGGGGGACTTTGACACTGATATACTTTCACCAAACAAATTTTGCCTTCCTGACTAAATGTTCTGATCGGGACATGGCTTCATACGCGAAATTACGGGATTTACTCGAGAAGAACCACCTGGGAGTGGACTTACGCGTTACTGCAATGATCATATAAATGGGCGTATTCCAGACATGAATGCGTTTTCCGGAATTATAACCCAGAAAGTTGCAAACCATTAACTCGTATATAGTTCTTTTTTTTTTTTGATTGGGATTCTCTCATTCAGAACAACCTTTCATTGACCTATGATCAATTTATAGGTAATCTTCAGGAAGTGTACCGAGAGGAACTAAAAAATTACTTTGAAAAGATGGAAGGTAATTTCAATAATTACTTTTAAAAGCCTTGGATAAAGAATAAAATAATGAAACCAAGTTTCCTAAAGAAGCGTGTTGCATTGATCTAAGAAAGACCAATCTAACCTGCCTTTCAAGAAAAAATTAAGGCAGTTGAGAAATATTCTCACCGCTAAGTTACGGATGAAAACAATTAGTACCAAAAAAATCAATGAAATAAATGTAGGAGATACCCAAGGAAAACCTTAACATAGTAAACTCATTAGGCGTGAGAACACACAGAGTAGTATCGATGAGACTATTACAACCAACTTCCAAGGCATTGAAAGGTACCCGTTAGCAAATAATTTCAATAATGTTCCTGATGCCGCTGTGATTTCAAAATTACTTTGAAAAGTCTTGGATAAAGATAAAATAATGAAACCAAGTTTCCTAAAGAAGCGTGTAGGATTGATGTAAGAAAGACCAATCTAACCTGCCTTTAAAGAAAAAATTAAGGCAGTTGAGAAATATTATCACCGCTAAGTTACGGACGAAAAATGAGTACCATAAAATCAATGAAATAAATGTAGGAAATACCCAAGGAAAACCTGCAACATAGTAAACTCATTAGGTAGGAGAACACACAAAAAGTAGTATCGATGACTATTACAACCAACTTCCAAGGCATTGAAAGGTACCCGTTAGCAAATAATTTCAATAATGTTCCTTTGATGCCGCTGTGAAATTGCGAAGTACGTACCCACCAGTGCCGATTCCGAATTCAATTGTGAAGACCTACGAGCACTCAGCATACATTTATGCTTTAACTCAGTTTTAAATATTTTCCGCGCTGAATACTTTGCCCTTGATAAGATCTGCAGAAAAATATCGGATCCGTGTTAGGGTTATTTTTATTAGTTTTCAAAAATTGAAGAAGTTTCTTCATGACATTTTACAAGCATTTTATACGGGGTAGATTCTATCACAAATAAGGTATCCTTAAGACCTATCTACGAAGGTCGGCCGAAGCAACGGTATATTAAATATACACCCATTGCAATGTCACCTGCCGTGTCATGTTCTCCTCGAAAAAGTTTTTATAAAAGGACGAATTCATTTAGTAAAGTACAAGCTTGTATCAAATACTGAATACGGATTTTTAGAGGGTACAACCACACTACTTAAAAACCTTTCAGATTATGTAAATGAGGGAATCAAAATAATAAAGTTGTAGTCGGCCTCTTTCTAGATTTACAAAAGCAGTTCGATACAATAGACCAAACTGTGTTAATAAATACGTTATCTTGTTCAGGATTTCGCGCGGTATATGCAGAACTATTTTTAAGCTACTTCCAGTTTCCCACGACGCCTTACTAAACAGCCTGGCCACTCTCCATGTTAGGACACGACTATACAACTATGTGAGAGCCTTCCTTACCAACCGCACCGCTACAGTGGGGACTCAATCTTACGCACACCCTCCTTCCAGCGCTTCCCCGAGGAACACCACAAGGCTCCGTCATTTCTCCTTTGCTATTTAACATAGCTCTCAAAATCTGCCTCCGCTACTGGACACTGTCCCATCCCTTCACCATGCCGTATATGCCGAGACCTTACCATATTTATTTATTTTTATTTACAATATACTGCGGTCTGAAAAAGACCAAGCAGGAGAGGCACAAAAATTAAGTGGAAAACACACGCAAGCGTGATAGATGATGATAAAAACAAGCGTACACAAAATACAAGAGATAAGCACATTATACAGAGATGTATAGATAAGCTTAAACACAGGTTAACACGACCTTCAGAACAACGGAGATGAGTATATCTCCCTATTATACAATCACAATTGCAATAAACAGTGAAGCAAGTCGAGTACAGACTACAGTACAGACAATATGGCACGCTCAAAATGGCAAATGGACTGAGATGTGAAGACCACTTCAGGCAGTGAATTCACATTCCGATACTGTACGTGGAAAAAACGAATTCTTGAACATGTTTGTGCGGGCTCGATACGGAAGCAAATTGTGCGTGTGCCGATGTCTCGGGGGCGCGATTGAAATGGCTGAATGTATACCGATGCATTTACCTTTGTGGAACCAGTATAAAGAGCAAACAACAGTTTCAGCCTATCAATTTTTCGTCTATCTTCCAGGGTTGAAATGTTGTTCGCCAGCATTAGAGAAGTTGATGAGTCAGTGGTCCTATATTTGTTGAAAATGAAGCGTATAGCGCGTCTTTGCACCATTTCAAGGCGGTATTTATCTTTTTTAAGGAAGGGCTCCCATACAACCGAAGCGTATTGCAGTTTAGGAAGTATTATCATTTTGAAGGCCAGTAATTTGACATGCGTTGGTGACGCTTTGAGTTTATGCCGTAAAAAGCCTAACTTGCGTGTGGCAGATGCGCAGATGTTTCCTATGTACTTTGACCACGACAGAGTATTGGTGAACGTTATCCGAGGTATTTGTACTGGCTTTTTTCTACCACTGGTGCACCATTTATTGAATAAGAAAACTGAAAGGGTTGTTTTTTGTTCGTTACACGAAGTATAACTGTTTTGTCGGCGTTTAAGCTCATACCCCAGGTAGCGCACCACTGACCAATTCCCGTCAAACTGCTGTTTAACAAAACTTGGTCATCGGTGCCCGTGATTTCCTTGAAAATAAGACAGTCGTCTGCAAACAATTTAATAGAAACTCTCGTGTCAATAGCAGATGTTATGTCATTGATGTAAATTAAAAAAAGAACCGGTCCCAAAAGACTGCCTTGTGGAACGCCAGATGTTACACCAAGTCTTTCAGATGCGCACCCGTCGACTTCCACAAACTGTGTTCTGTTTGTTAGATATGATTTGATCCAGTTAATTATAAACGCAGGAAGACCCAAAGAAGTAAGCTTAGTGAGTAGTTTATCATGGGGTACTCGATCGAAGGCTTTACTGAAGTCAAGAAAGACTAAATCTATTTGGCTAGATGAATCTAAAGCTTATGCGATTTCATGAGTGGTTGTAACAAGTTGAGTAGTGGTAGAAAGGTTTTTGCGGAAACCATGTTGGAACTCGGAAAGGACGCTGTTTGTTTCCAGAAATTTGTTAATAAAAGAGGCGATTATGTGTTCCAAAATTTTGCAGCAGGTTGATGTTAGTGAGAAGGGTCGATAATTTTCCATTTTCAAGCTATTTCCTTTTTAAAAAAGCCACAACGCGGGCTAGGCGCCAATCATCAGGCAAGACTGAGTGGCGCAAGCATAAACAAAAGATGGCAGTCAAAATGTGCGATATCGGCTCGGCATAACGGCGCAAAAAAGCATTTGGATCTAGGTCTGGCCCTTCTGACGACTTTTCATTTATATCCAGCAGAAGTGCGAGAACGCCTTCGCAAGATATAAAGTCAGGATCAATATCAGTCACATTCGTAAACAGCCGTTGATTTCAGTCTGGGGAGAGAAGACCGAATGGAAATATTCATTGTATTAGCAATGGCTTCGATTCAGTTATAAGGACGTTGTTTTTTTCAATTTGCTCCAAGCGTTTTTTACTGCCGCCCAGATAGCGCCAGAACATTTGTGGTTGTGTTTTTATAAAATTTGGCAACGAGGTCGAAAAGTATTTCTTTCTGGCTGTAGATAAACTTGCTGAAAGCTGTGTTTAAAGACTCTGAATGAGTTCAGCTCTAGGTGGTTTTGTTTTTTGGCCCGTTTCAGTTTCCGCTTTAAGTGAATGATATTCCTGTCTACCCAGGGACTAGCTCGCTTTGTTTTGATTTTTTTACGAGGGACATAGGTACGAATACAATCGAGGACCATCCTCTTAAATTCAAGCCATAGTGAGAGGGGATTTTCATTTGATACGTTGTCGGCAAACGCCCAAAGCTCGTCTAAGATTGCCTGGTCGTCAGCACGGGCAAAGTTACTAATAACATTTGCCTTGAGCTTAGCGTTTTTATCACAGTTATTAATGGAACAAGTAATAAAAACGAGCTTATGGTCCGATATACCCTCTTCTATGCAAACAGCATGCTGTAACGTAGCTTTGCTGATAAAAACGAGATCCAAAATTGTGCCACCATCACCGGAAGGAAGGGTGACATCCTTTACTACTTGGTCCATGTCACATGCCATCATTATGTCAAGAAGTGGATTATCCACTGTTTGGGAAAGGTGGTCACTTGTCCAGTTTATAGATGGCACTTAAAATCACCCGCCATAATAATCTTGGCGAGGTTTGTTGCTGTCATATAATCCAAAAGCATCGTTAGAAATTCGGGTGGGGAAGACGGTGGCCTGTATACCGCGTAAACTGTAAACACATGACCCCAGAAAGTTACTTTAAAAAGAGGCTTTCGTGAGCATCAATCTGCGGAAGCAGAGTGACTGAGAATGATTTTTTTAATATGACAGCAACGCCTCCTCCCCGAGAAGAGCGGTCACGACGGAATATTTGGTGCGAGTCAGGTACAATACAGTCGTCGCTGATCCCATCGTGCAACCATGTTTCACTTATGACCGTCAGATGGGGATCATAGTGCAAGAGACTTTCTAACTCAGCAGTTTATTTGCTATGCTTCGGGCATTCACATTTAGGATCCTTAGCTGTTTTGGTGCACCGCAAACTTCCCGTCAAGGCACGGCAGGTTCGACTTTGTTTGCAGATGCCATGTGCGCAGTATCGGAGGTGCGACTTCGTTTGTAGGTGCGACTTTGTTTGCAGATGCCTTGTGCGCAGTACCCGAAAGGGTTCAACACGAGTGCTCATGGCAATGCGTTGTTGTCTAGTGTCATTCCAGGTTAAGTTACACCATCGATCTTCAGCTTATCATAGATAAGCGAAAAGCTTTTGCCGTTTGCCTTGTCGGCTTTCGCGGATTGCCATAACAGTTTGCGCTTGCGTAGTGTGGATTGACTGTAATCGTTTTGGATGAATATATCAGAGCCTTTGAGTTTGCTGGCACTATGCAGGATAGCTTCCTTCTCCAGGAAATCCTGGAAATATACAATCACTGGTCTATTTCCAACACGCTTCCCGAGACGGTGAATTCTTGCAACAGATGTGCTGGGTTGTTTGAGTATTTTTGTGAACACATTATCGAGGACTTGCGCACGCAACACTTGATCACTTTCATCAGCCTGGTCCTCAATACCATAGACAACAAGATTGGACCGTCGACTGCGGTCTTCAAGGTCAGTTATTTTGTTAATCTGTTGCTCAATTACATTCTCAAGGGAAAGAACTTTATCCTGTAGTGTCTGGATTTGCGAAGATTTTTCGCGTACATCGTGTAATACCTTATCCAGTTCGGTCCAACGGCTATTTAACAGAGTGACAGTATTTTCAGTGCTGTCAGCCTACTTCGGATATCAGAAAGCTCTGTTAAAATTGATGACTGACCCTTCATTAGTTGCTCAAACATTTCTTCGACTGTTGGACCAGGATTTTTTTCTACGTCACCGCAGACGGCAAGTTTACAGGCATGAAAACAACTGTACGCAATGAAAACACATGTCCGTGGGCACGGCAGAACAAGGAGAGTACGATCATCACTGCGAACTGTGGAATAGGTTGAACTAACCTGGACAGTGAACGAGAATTTGTTGGTTATCGGCATGTTCCCTGCCGCTTCGCCGTGCCCACTGAAGAAGAAATGCTGTGGGCCGTCCTTTATAGCCTGCAGTGGTGTTGTCCCGGTCGAGAGTAGGTCACGAGGTCCAACCAGATGTAGAACCTTTGGTGACCAGTTCTGGCGAATACGCTGTCGTATCTTGTGTCATGCACAGGAAACGCTTGGCACGTGCTGGTTGTGATGACTAGCAGGAAAGCCTGGACAGTGAACGAGAATTTCTTGGTTATCGGCATGTTCCTGCCGCTTCGCCGTGCCCACTGAAGAAGAAATGCTGTGGCCCGTCCTTTATAGCCTGCAGTGGTGTTGTCCCGGTCGAGAGTAGGTCACGAGGTCCAACCAGATGTAGAACCGTTGGTGACCAGTTCTGGCAGAATACGCTGTGGTATCTTGTGTCATGCACAGGAAACGCTTGGCACGTGCTGGTTGTGATGACTAGCAGGCAAGCCTGGACAGTGAACGAGAATTTCTTGGTTATCGGCATGTTCCCCCTGCCGCTTCGCCGTGCCCATGGACCAACACGGCTCCATCGGCGAACAACAAGAATCGCTTCAACAAAGCCATCGAATCACTACCATATATCTCTCTAAATGTGGTCTTGACCTGCTCCCCGGAAAAATCCGCACTGCTAACCCTTCAGCAGAGAACTCGGGGACGACACACGGCGCCGACGCCGGACCCTGCTCTTACATAGAGACTCGCCCCGTTCCTGTAGTAACCCATCTCAGAATACTCGGACTCACAATCCCACGAGATGGCTCCGGCTCGCACACCATCCTCGCACTTCAACGCACAGTTACTCAATTGGCACAACTAGTTAAGCGCATCACCCACCAACGTACTGGTCTCAAAGAAGCTGAAACTCCCGTCTGGTTCAAGCTTTACCTCATCTGTCGCCTTACATACGGAGCTCCTTACCTGTCCCTCAAACCAGCAGAGCACAAGAAACTTGACATTTTAATTAGGCAAGCATACAAAATTGCATCCGCCTCCCCATTAACACGCTCTACTGACTTGTTTTTACGCTTGGGAATACATAATACTTGGACAGAGCTGTGCTAAGCTCAACAAACTTCGCAATTACAACGCCTTATGTTTACACCCACTGGCTGTAGTACTTTAGCTCGCCTGGGCTATCCGACCCCGACTCAGCCTCACCGCCTGGCATGTCTTCCCCCCCCCCTACTACGCGCTCGCATTAAAGTCGCCCCGCTACCCCGGAACATGCACCCAGGCATCTACGATGGTCGTCGCACCGCGCGAACCAACTACATCCGCACCCACTACCAGCATCTGCCGGACACGCTTTACGTCGATGCATCCCCATACCCCAACCGATCGACTTACGCCGTCGCGACTGTAGATAGTCAAAAACGTACCGTCACCACTGCCTCCACGCGAGCCTCAACACAAACTGAAGCGGAAGAGATAGCCATTGCGCTGTCCCTTACCTCCACTAGTCGTGACTATGTGACAGTAATCACGGACTCGCAGGAAGCCTGCCGACACCTTCAAAAAGGTCTACTCCCTCGCACTGCCCTACGCATCATTGAACACTCCTCTTACCTCCCTGAGGAGTGCCACATTTTATGGACCCCTGGCCATTGTGGGTTGGCCGGCAATGAAGCGGCGCACGACGCGGCCCGAGAAGTGGTACACCGGGCCATTGCCCCCGACCCCCCTCCTACCACCCTAAATACCCACCCCCTACTCACCTACAATGACATACTCACACACTACAAGCTCTCTCGTCGCACCTTCCCTCCACCTCACCTGTCTGTAACAAAAGCCGATGAAATCACTCTCCGTCAACTTCAAACCTAGACCTTCCCTCACAATACACTTTGGCATTTGATTTTCCCCACCTCTCACTCACCACAGTGCAAGTTTTGCCCCGAAAGGGGTACACTTTATCACATCTATGGGAATGCTCCCACACACCCGACCTCCCTCCCAATCCCCACCCCTCCCCTTCACAGTGGGCGGCGTAGCTGTCCAGCTCTGAACCCGGCTCCCAGCTTAACCTGGTGAGACGGGCCCGGACTGCCAGCCAGAGCCAGGGACTCCTGGACTAAGGAGTCTCCCCACTGGTCTGCCTCCACACACGGAGTCAGATTGGGCCTGAATAAAAATTTATTCCTCCTCCTCCAGGAACGATATCCGATTGTAGGGATTAATGACACTAATAGTGACTTGTTACCAATGAAGTATGGTGTTCCACAAGGGTCAATTTTAGGACCCTCATTGTTTAATTTTTACATAAACAATTTGGCTCAGTTATGCTTACATTCTAAAATATTGCGGTATGCAGATGACACGGCACTTTTATTGGTTAGTGACAGTTACATAGATGGAATCAAATAATTGCAAAAGGACATTTTTGAACTATTTACAGGGTTTCACTGAGACTATATTTTTACAAATCACGATAAAACGCAATTTATTTGTTTTCACAGCCCACGCAGAAAAATTGACTCTTCTTTTTAACAGCTTCGTCATGAATATCCTTGCAACAATTGTACATGCCAATCCTTCAATTACCTCAACAAAGTAGAATATTTAGTTGTTTTCCTCGATGAGAAATTTACATTTATCCATCATATTGAGCATGTTGTGCGAAAACTGAAAACAGTTTGTTGTGTTATTTATAAATTAAGAATGGTTTGGGATGTTCGTCTAGGAAAGATGATGTACAAATCGTGGGTGCATCGATATTGAGGAACGGGATAATGATTTATGAGTGGGCTTTAAAAGAGGATTAAGTATTTTAAATACCGTTATTTGTAACATAGCAAGAAACGTTGTTTATGGATTAACATGCAGTACCAGAGCCATTGGAGGTATACTTTGTAGTCGCTCTATGAATACAGTGCCGAAACTTCTGGTGGCTACACTGCTCATAACACACATTTTTAAATGCAGAGCATTTCAGTAACTCACGATGTCACCCGCGTTGACGTCCGTAGTCTTAGTCCGCACCCCTCCCCCTACACTATATAAAAAAATATTATCCGGCGCCTAGATTCGATCCCTCGACCCTGCGGGCGGAACGCAATGTACATGGTGCTCTACCCACTGCGCCACACAGCCGACACAGAATGGGAGGCTACGAACGCGCCTTATATCCTTGACTCATTCAAACTACGTCAAGAAGCTGCTGATACAACGCATTTACTACCACCAACTCCCCAAACACTAAACGTTAACGCAATACACCCACCCCCTATGCGACGCATTTACTCGAGTCCCCCTCGCGGGGAGATGGGCTCAATTTTTCTTAGATAAAAAAATAAAAAAGAACGCTTGGATCCTCCGTCATATAAAACCTTTTATCTGAGCTAGAGTTTACACAGGGTAGGGTAAAAGAAAATGAGCGTTTTATGGACCTTTTAGTTTAACAATATATAATTTCATACAGACTCTACAGTAGCTTCAGCTAGCGAACTGAAAAAACACGGAGATAATTGGGTGCAATCAAACATAGAGTAGTGTGTATTGTCATTATGTAATGCTATTTCTACTGTTGTGTAAAGCAGCATTGCCTGTTCTTTTTCTGTGTGCGGTCTTCTCGCTTGACAATCATAAAAATTATGGTATTGCCGTTATCCACTTTTTCATATAGCTTATTGTTATGCGCATAGTCCGTGCACAGTTTTGTTATTCAATTGTGCTGTCATTTTCTTTCTGTATATTCCTAAAAGCTGATTGGGTGATTGATGTTCGTGTGATCACTGGGCTGCACCGTCCGCATACAAGCTCCTTCGAGTGCGTCCGCGGAAAGGCAAGAAAATATATTGTATCATAAGCGAAATAAACTCAAACTTCAAGTCCAAACTGAACACGAGCTTTGTAGGCCCCACGTCACGTGCTCGGTGTGCATGGAATCAAACAGTTGCTTCGCGAGACACATGTGGCAACAATTTTCACTGGAGTTGTGAATATGGCTATACTTTCAGAGCTGTTTCCAGCAACAGCGGTTGTTGGGCTTGGCGGTACGCAGCACATACCCCTTTGTATTCTACGAGTGAACGCTAATACTGCCGTGTTCACTAAATATCCAGGAGTGCTTAGGCGTGCGAAAATTTTAGTGAGTCCTACTTGGGGGCTTTTTGAAGCGCTAGGTCCTGCTGAGACGCCAAGGAATGTCAGTAAATAATTGTAGTGTTGATAAAGTTTGGCAACAAACAACTGTTTGTTCTTTCTGGAGGCTCATTGTCAAGGTACAGCCACCGGACATTTTAATAATATCGCGGGAGCATCGTCCGGCTGCGGATCAGTGCCTTACCAGGGTAGAAAGGAGGGAACAGTTCACATGCACAGTGTAGTTGCCGTGAACGCGCCCCACGAGGAACATCGCCACCACACAGCAATGAAGATATGCGGCTGATTACAAGCGGAAAGAAGTTGTGTCGCACTTGCGGAAAGATCGTAGGAGACAACTGTTGCACTGGTGGCACCACTCTGCGCATGTGAACTGTGAGATCTGTTCTCTCTTGTTTCGCCGCTTTCAACCATGTTACGTCAGTAATCCCCCTACCGACCCAACGCTCCCGCGATATTATTAAAACATTCGGCACCGTTAGTCATCCGCCGCGGTGCGTCAGGTACGATCTGGCGTACGAAAGGCGTAGGTTTTATTTTTAAAGCAAATGAGTTTTTCAACTAGCGCTGAAGTGATCGCCGGGGGGATTTTTTTGTTCGCTTCAAAAAGTACGATGATTACGGGGTAGGTGTGAAACTCGTCCGGCAAGTCCCATCGAGGAGCTCAGGTTCCGTTTCCCTTATTAACCATTGTTAGACTAAATGAAATCGCTACCATGTCCGCCGCGAAGTTTTCAATGTGCTCTTTTGGTCATCCCCTGTTGACCTATCCGGTGTCGTGGGCCCCGCGTGTTGTAAAACAGCATGGTCTTCCACGATGGCATGAAACGAATACATGGCCACGACAGTTCGCGGTGACTGGTTGCTCTTCACAAACGTCGCCGCTTATATTTCACCTGGTTTTACATTGTGCTTAAATCGTTTATAAGGCATCGTTAGTACCACAACAGCGCCGCACATCTTTTCCGCCGACTTAAACGCTGTTCATCACCTCTAGGCAGTAGAAAAACGACAACTAAAGGAACGCACCTTCTGGTCATCAGTCACAAGCATGGTACGTGCGTTGTCAACTCTTGAGTCTCCACCTTCTGCCAGGAAAAGACATCAAGCGCCTTCGGCTGTAACTTCAGTTTTGCCCCAACTCCTCCAAGGATGAACTAGGCAGTGGACATTTACTGCATGACAGCGACCATTCTTCGCCTTACGTTGCTGTAGTTGGCCTCCCGGGTTCCCGTCCACAACTTGTAATTCGCTCCCCTGACTGGGAGGCATTCAAAATTGGGACGGATGAAGGGTGTGCTCGCTGAACTCGTATAAAACCTTCGTGGAGACCGTGTCAAAACCTCGAAAGTTGAGCACCAAACCCCTGAAACTTCCACATAGATACGCCACTTCTGTCCCGGAGTATGACAGGCTTTCCGCAGTTAGACGAAGAGAAGTACTATGAGGGCGGGCAAAATCCCCTAAGGATATTCGAGCTTCAAGGAGAGCGGAGAATGAAATTGATAGGCTTATGACCAATTCTCGCCAAGAGTGACTGGGAATTTTACTGCCCTGCCCCAAGCTGTACCCCCAGTAGCCGCTCTAAAAAATATGGCACATTTTTAGAAATTTGTGCCCCTTAAACTCCCCTGTACTAGTTCAAATCCATCTCAATGAGCAAGAACACCAGTGACACCCACCTCTCTGACGCCTGGGGCAGAAAATTTACTGCAGCACCAGCAGCTGTTTTTCCGCCATGCTATCACTCAAGCAAAATATGCTCAGAAGCGGTAATCGCAATGGCCTAACCTTTATCCATCGCAGAGTAGCCGAATTCAGCGGCTTCTATCATGAAATGGAGCTGTCGGGGCCTGAATGACATACCTACACAGCACTCTCACATCTACGTGAAAAGGGAAAAATTGGCTTCTGTATGCCTTCAATTGATTGGAGGAAACTTACCGTCGAAAGCCTAGGTGGAAGCACGCTCGTGTTCTCCTATTCCTAACGCTTGGTAATGTTCCTACCGCCATCGAGTCCTACCTACGTAGAGCGATCCTGAGTTTTCCCAGTTTCACTGTTGGTCATCAGTTTCACTGATAGAAACTTGTAGAAAACTCATGGACTGAGATTTCAGTACGCCAAATATATACCGCACAGATGTCTGGCTTTCGGGAGGGTCATATCAGCCTCGAAAACGTCATCAGCGAATGGAAATACACAAGCTAAGGGTTCGCGCAGCATTATTGTGCCGTGATCCTGACATACAGTGAGCGTACGACTGCGTGGAGGTAGAGGTAATCCGGCCAGAGATTAAGTCTATCGGCATCAGGTGCCGAATGTATGCATGGCTATCAGACTACGTCTCCAGTACGAACGTTTACATGTCTACGGGCAGCGTCGACTCATCGCTACTCAAGGTGAATCTAGGTGTCCCTCATGATGGGGTGCTGAGCCGTGCACTCCTGAACATCGCCATAATAGGCATCAAGAAATTCGCGCCTCAGTCGGTAGAAATCTCTCTCTTAGCTGATGACATTATTATATGGCGTTCTGGCCGCAAGAACGGAGTGTTATCATGAAGACTGTAGTGGGCAAGTGACTCCATTGCGTCATTTCGGGTAGCAAAAGATTCAGAAATCTCATTGAACAAATCGGGTGCGAATGCTTTTATGAAGCGTGACCTTACGCGCTGCGGCCTCAATGTTGGCGAGGCCGCGTTTCCATGCGTCCATACTTACAACATGTTTTGGGTAGCATTTGATAGCAATATAATTAGCTCGCTTCACGCTTGCCACCCCACGGAGATTACTTTATTCACCGACATATTCCGCATGCCCTGTATCAACAGCGGCAGTTGTTCAATGAACTCTCTTCTCCGGCTGTATGAAGCGATTTGTGTTGGCCTGCGCTACATCACCCCAGCTTTGATCACTCTATCAAGAGAAACTTCCAAACCGCTAGAGGGCATACAAGCACAACTCCTGTGGGACTGCACTGGCATTCTAAAGACAACCTCTACCATCAAGACGCCTACATTAATGTTCTTGACACTCGCTCTAGGCAAGCAGTATTTGCTTAGAGCGCGTCTCTGAATTGTGGCAAGAGAGCGGTGCCACCCTTTAGCGACAAGCTGGACCAAATAAGTGGGTGTATTGTACTGCAGCCCTATCAACGGCCTACTCCTCCTGAGCACCTACCCAGGATGTTCCTCCTTATACCATAAACGACGACTGTGCTAGGCATAACAAAGAAGGAGCATGGTCCGGCTCCCATTCACCCTGAAGTTCTTCGCTCTGGGCTATATTTCACGAAAATAGGAAGACTACACTCATTTGTGCAATGATGGGTCAGTGTTATCCCCATCATATACTATCTGGGCTCGGATACCGTCATCACAAACCACCACCAGTGTCGTTTTCCGCCAGAGAACGTTCAATACGGCTACAGAACTTGCAGCTCTCTGGTGGTGTTCACTCACAAGGTCACACACACCGCACGAGATTTACCTATCTTCACAGACTCAGGGGCAGGCCTTCAATAACTAGCATCATTCACAAAAGACCAGCTTATGTTTGGCATACACGCTCTACATCTCCAAACGCAATACGAGCGCCGTCACATAGCAGTACGGTTGGTTCTTGCCCCTATTAGGATAACTGGCAATGTCAAGGCTGAAGCTGCTGCATCGTTTGCTCATGACCATTGGGCAGGGGAAGAATCCATACCATTCCACGTATCCACACCAGTAAAGATGCCTCTCTCATGCATCCAACGAGGCATGAAACACGCTGCCTTCAAGTTGGCCTGACGTATAACCAAGGAGGTTGTATAAAACATATGGAGTGGAGGCCGGCCACAGCGGGCAACGCAGGTAGGGGAAGCCGGGCGACCCGGTCGGCGGTCATATTGCCGTGGGCAGTAAAGGCTGCGCCGGCAGGGACGCTGAAATGCGGTTGCGTTTTTTTTGGCCTTAGAAGAGAGAAAACGATGGGTAAGCTGGTTTATCGACTATGATATTTGACGGGAGCCTGAATTTTGCCTTACGCGTAAGGTTTTGACGTAAGATATGGTGCAAGCAGCGAATTCGCGTGTGTATATCTCACGGTGGTGAACAGAGCTGTGGTCGAGGGAAAACGCGAAGCGCTAGGCTAGAGACACCAGCCAGGCTTTTATTTCAATAAACATTTATTCGGTATATCTAAGGCTATAGGCCACCCCCCTTAACATTGAAATCACATAATGTGTCACGGCATGGCAAGAGATTTTGCGTTATAATGTTACTATTGACCATGATTTCACGCTGAAAGGGCGGGACACGCGAAAGCCCGATTAGTTCACGCTTGTTTCTTTTAGCGGCGTTGCTGGGAATAATGAATGCTTATTAAATCTTGAATAATGAATAAAACGCAGCTTCCACCCACATGCAAGCTCTGTCTACACAGTTTAGCGGTTGGAATGGTTTTTAGAAAGTACTGCAAGGAATCATATCCATGAGGATATTGGAATCTTTATATCTAGTGCAAATGCACGTTTTCTGCAAATGCACAACATGCCCAGTTTTTTCCTTGCCGAAGAAGACCAAATTAAGCACGATCTTTCGATTGATTGATTGGATGATTGATTGATTCAATGTGGGTTTTATCGCGCCGACACAACGCATGCGATGAGGCGCGCCGTCGGGGAAGGCTCCGGATTAATTTTGACCACCTGGGGATATTTAACGTGGACCGAAATTTAGTTCACACATGTGTTTTTGCGCTTCGCCTTCATCAGAAAAACGGCCGCCATGGCAGGATGTCGAACCCACGTTCTTGGGATGGCCAGAGCAATGCCTTAGCCACTGAGGCAACGCGGCAGGTCTTTTTCAAGCTTTTCAATCGTATTTTGCAAAATGGATCAGGCACACACTGAAGCACATTAAGGCAGTTTTTTTAATCCGCGTGAACTTTACAGAAGGCATGGGACAAAATTAAGGAATTACGAAATGCGCGAAAAATGAAGCAAAAAAATCTCATTACATTCATAAATATACATATTACTCTAAAAATACAGTTTAAGGAAACACAAAACAAAGTATTTACAACGTATCTTATGAATTATGAAATGCCGCAAGAATACGAAAAGGGAAAAATCACAAGCACTCACAATTATAAATGGAACTCTGAGCAATACAGTTTCAATAAAGACAAAACAGCGCGAAATTAAGACGAAATGTACAGTAGGTACTTACAACAAGATTTAGGAATTATGAAATGCCGCAAGGACATGAAAAGATAAAAAAATCACAATGCACTCAAAAATATACACGGAACTCTTAGCAATACAATTTCAGGAAACACAAAACACAGCAAAACTAAGAGGAAGTGTACGCCAGGAATTTACAAATGCCAAGTATGAAACCGACTCACACTAAAGTGTACCCACTGGGTGTTCATCGGAACCTTGCTGTAATGAACATTGCTCACTGATTTTTGAAAATGATGAGTCGGGGAAGCATTGTCCGCACCTCCCCTTTGCAGTTCACCAGGTTGGTTTCCTTGGTGATGTGGTGCAGCCGAATCTTCAAGTAGTAGTCTGCAACGATCTCCGAAAGCTTGTAGATGTGATTGTAGAGTGGGTCGCAATGCTGGAGATGTGGCTCAAGCTCAGCTAACCACGCCCTCTCTAAAACCATGGTTAATATCTATATAAACAATCCCGCATATTTCGCATGCAACTGCCGCACGTTTTTGCACTGCGTCTGCAGAAAACGGAGGCTCTTCTCCTTCTCTGCAGCTTCACAAACTTGCAATACATCCTGTGAGGGTGCCACAAGCCCACCATGAGTTTTTGCTTTGATGAGGGCAGGAAGCTTACTTGACTGCACAGCATCAACGCACTCCTCGCAATGCGTGCTCGCCGCAACTTTTCGCGCAACAAATTGGCAGTGTAGGGCACAACGAATCTCATTAGAGCTGACAGGCTTGGCGGTACATAGATACGACACGAGTAGTCGGTATCGTCCTCGAAGGAGTCCTGTTTGATTGATTGATTGTAGGGTTTAACGCGCCGACGCAACGCAGGCGATGAGGCGCGCCGTAGTGGAGGGCTCCGGATTAATTTTGACCACCTGGGGATCTTTAACGTGCGCCGAAATCTCGTACGCACGGGCGTTTTTGCTTTTCGCCTCTATCAGAAAAGCGGCCGCCGCGAAGGAGTCCTGTGCTGCACACCTTCTGTCCTGGCTGACTGCGGTTGACTCCAGTTTGCTGACAGCGCTTGACACGTTTAGCACTGCGACAACATCCGCAGCATAGTTCTCGCAATCTGAGGACGTTACTTCAGTCTGAATAAGCAGCCGCTTATATGCTACTTTAAATTTGCAAGCAGTTTGGTTATTACAGAAACCACCTCCTCCTCTGATGCAACAAAAATATTGCATAGTGATCTTGGGACAGTTTGTGCGTAAGAAAGTACCTGAACCTTCCTGTTAGTACGACTTCATCAAAGAGGCTTTCGATGGTACTTGTACGGACGATAAGTCCCACAAACCCAGTTTTCTTCAAACTTTCAATTAAAGGACGTCCACTTGCTTCCTTCAGTGCCCTAATGTATCTCCCTGTCTCCCGCAGGAACGCCTTCCACGAAGCAGAATTCTCACGGCGCAGTGGTGCTTTGTGCAACTTGGCTAGCGGGTTCTTTGAATTTAGTTGGTCAAAAAGGCTGTTAACAATGCGTATAAATATGGCTGGGGCATGTGCGCCCTCAAACTGAATTCGCAAAAGTCAAGGGCGTCAGCTACCGAAGCACGCAGCGTTTGAACACCCAGCCTGACCTTCATTTTTTGTTTTGCCCATTCAAGGTGGACCTTGGTAAGCTTCTTACCAAGGTGCAGGCCTTCGTGACGTTGTAGAAGTTCCAGCGCTTCAATGTACTGCCATGTAATGTGCGAGCCATCACCATCAATTAGATGGCTGACTGATCCCAAACAGTTTCTAACTAGCTTCACCATGTGGCAGGCGTCCAGCATCAAATGGACCTTCTTTGAAGGGTCAGAAGGATGATCGAAGCTGGTTTCCAGTGTGCTTGAGCGGAGGTTCAACTCAGCGCCAAGGAATCTTGCCACAGCGATGTTTGAGGAAGCTCCATCAAAAGTAAAGGACACCACATCAACTCCTGCAGCTGCCGTTCTTCAAAGTCATTGTTTAGTGAGCTCTGCCGTCTCTGACCGCGAGAGCGAATCAATAAAGAAGTACCCCAGCGGCACCTTCAACCTCATGTTCAGGGCCACTAACATGAATACACACACATTTGTAGCCTCGGAAAGGATGAGATCAGACAAATCCCTACCGAAGTCAACGTAGCCGACGACATAGTTGCCGACAAGCTGCACATGTTTCTTTATGGACATTTCATCCACCATAAGGGCAGCCACCAGTGGATCATTGTGCCCCTGAGCCACATTTTCCAAAAACGTAAACGCTTCAGATGTGAAGCCAGGTTCCCCAAATACTGACTTATACCACTCCCGCAGCGCTCGTTGTGAGGGCAGGGCGTTGTTGAACTTTGTGCGAACATACTCGTACGCAGCTGGCTGGAGAGTAGAAATGTAGCGTCAAGGTGAAGGCTCTCAACTCTGGGGGATATTGTATTTTTTCTTTCTCAACAGGCCTATACAGCAGCTGGTGAATGTCCGGTGAAAAGGTAGATTTAAATACTTCTGAGCCCTTGTACGACAAGAGCTGCTTATCTTTTAGCTCCTTGAGCAGCTCTTTTCGGCGCATCATAGCGTTTTGTCAAGCCCTTCGCCTGAACCTGGCCCCCGGGGAGTCCGCAAAATTTGCTTTAGTTTGGGGAAACTGGCCTAGGAATCTCCTGCTTTTGGGATGGAGGGGATTCTTCGCTGCCGGCCGGGTCAGGACTTCCCAGGGTGGTTCCAAAACGGGGGTTTAAGCGGGTAATGACCCGCTTAAGGAGGTTCACGATTTCAAGTTGTTGCTGTCCACAAACAAATACTGGAATAAATGATCTTTCTTTTTTGTATTCTGAAGCAGCCGTGTTGATCTCTCTTTGCAAAGTTTGAAAAATTCAACCGGTTACTTTCACATTCTTCCCCTCGGGGAAATGCGGGTAATTTTTGTCCAGCCTTCGCCTTGGCCCTGCCGGAGAGTCTTCCAACTTTTGTCTTTAGTTGCCTTGAACCTGGCCTTCCGACTCTGTTGCATTTCGGTGTAAAATGTATTTCGTTGGTGATGCCGGCTTCAAGATCGGTCTTCCACTGCTGGTTCATCGCAGTTGTCAAGCGCTGCAACTGGTCCGGGGGCCTGGGAGGTTTCTCCGCCGTTTAGTTGTTGCGGCACAAAGAATTAGGAATAAATGGGTATTCTAGTATTTATGTTTCTGAAGCAGCCCGTGCTTGCAGTCTACGTGCAAGTAGAAAAGTACTTTAACCGTTAGTTACTACAAAGGAGACACCTGCATGGTGCTACTACAATGCGAGATTATTTTAGTATCCCACTCTCACCGTCCGCTGGAGGTGCTCTGGGAACGCTGGGAACAGTGAAGGTACGCTCCCAAGGCGCCGTCTAGTCGTTTGTCCAGTTCTGTCGAAGCATTCAGTTTTAAAGTGGGCTGAACATTATCGGTCCCCATCCTTTGGCTTCCAGTTATGTCGCTTAACAGCCCGTTCCCACGCAGAACAAAGCGCTTCATCCTTGGGAAACCTGCGACAAGGGCAAATGTGCATGTTACATATGGTTGGAAAGAGCGATACATCATGCGTTTGACATGATCATCACACGTAAATGTCTCACTCACATTGACTTGCTTTATTTTTCAAATCCAGACGGTTACCTAATTGAATGCACGACTGCATTAACCGCGCACGTTGGCACGATAGTAGCGTGCTATTCATAAGACAAGTACGCGCAGTAGGTTACTCAGTCACATTCACAACCTCGTTGACCACGCAAGTTCGTACGCCAGCATGGTGCTATTGATAAGAAATTCATGCGGACGAAGAACGCAGGAGAGCATTGCGGTGCATCAAAGACTTCTACGAAACAGCGCTAACGACAAACGTCAGAGTATTCGCGTAGGGCCCGATGTAAATAAAATCTATTAAACAAGAGTGCATTGATTTTTGACGGTAACTGTCTTAGAAATACTTTGCATTTAAATTAGTGCGGAAAAAAATTTGCGGCGCCGATATTATACAAATGTGATTTCGCGCAGTCACGCGACTACAGGACCACACTACGAGCCAAAGCATTTGCATGTCTGCGTAAAAAAGCGCGTACGGTATGCTCAGTAAGCTGACGGCAGGTGCTACGGCAAATGTTTCCTTTACATCACGCACAAACAGCGGGCAAGTGTGCATTCATAGCGTCATAATACTAGTAATGCCCTCGAGACACAAAACAAACAGAAATCCCCAGTACTTACAGATGAAAGGTGATCCACGACGTCTTCGTCGCGTGATTACCGCAGCCGAACGCAACGCACGAGCAGACCATTTCTACTTTCTACACCTTTGGAGCACCCTTCCGTGATCGAGGATAGAACGAACAACAGTTCTGCTTTTTGGGAAGAGAGAACTCAGAAGAACCGACAGATGGCGCAAAAACAATGTCCTTGTGTCTACTGTTTATTTAGTTGTTTGCGCCGAAGAATGTATATTATTACCAGATGTGTGCGCCAACCGGCGCACGCACAAGATACGTGCGTAGCGCTTAACTAGAAACACAAAGAGGGAGCATAAACGAAACCACATGAGGCGAAATGAAAGAACGCAAGAAAAGCTCGGTGCGCTTGAATGCAGCCGCATGAGAGAATCAACTTGAAAAACCAAACAAAACAAAACAAAAAAGAACGGAAGCAAAAATATAACGTAACCCGCCGCAAAACACAAGTACATGATTCGACGGGTGCAATGCGTCTGCAACGACGGAACGGTTTTTCTGCACACGGCAAGATGGCGGCCGTCGGCGTCAGTTTTCGAGAGCCATCTCCACTCCAGAAGTTTTATACAACCTCCTTGCGTATCACATCATTACGCGCTCCTATATTTGATTGATAGAAACGCAAAGAAGTGCCACCTGGACACTTCAAGTCGGACAGAAGCCTGCGTTCGATTGTCGCGTATATCGGTGTGGTTGAATGTCGCATATACGCGTAAATATCTTTTTAAGTGAAGAACATCGCCTCTCTGCGCGCACTGCGACGTGCTAAAAACCTGCAGAACCTGCTCTGTAAACAAGCTCTCTTTAGCGTACAAACAATGTCTTTTGGTCTAACTTTTTCTGTGTACAGGACACGGAAGGACGTCTGAGGCACGTGGGTGTGTCCCAAACGTGTTTTACGAGCTAAAAATGCTCAGATGTCGTACTTACAGCAGGCAGCCCTAGATCAGTCTGTGAATAACAGAACGCATGTGTCCGCCTCCGCATCTTCAATATCATCATCATATTTCTCACGCAATCATGTGCCCTACAAAAAGTTAGGCATTCTAGGCCGACTAACATCGCCAGACTTTAATAAAGATTCTTTCCCCTCTCTCTGTCTGTCTCTCTCTCCCACCACGGATAAATAGCCGGTGAGCAGCGGGTGCCTCACGTGTGAATTGCCAGAAGAGCGGCTAATATGCTTTTGGCTAGGGATAACTGGTTCTGCATGCCTATATCTTGTAGCTCACAGGTCACTTGTAAGGCACAGAAAGCAGGTGTTCATACTTACCAAGAACTTTGTGTTGATCTATTACGTGGAATTCATCTTCACGAAAGAGCATCTGTGAAAGGGTAATGAAATGTAGTTGTTTTTCAGTGCTGTTACTTTTAGTGCCCACAGATTTTCAACACAATTTCCGGCCCCTGCCTCCTGAGTGGTGGTTTATAGTAGCCTAGAAAGTGGTTGGTGCTTTACACTAAGTTTATAAGCCTACAATTTGTGAAGGAACCGCAATTACAAAACAGGACAAACGTTGTGTGTGTGCCTCTCTTGCACAGACAATGCTGCGACAGTGTAGGTAATGGCCAAGGCTTGGATTTTTACAAATAACTTCCAGAATGCAGTGAACGGGGCAACGTGTGCTTCTAACATTTTCTGATTACCTTGCTGAGATGTGGGGATAACAAATTACTTTCCGTTGTTGTAGGTCACCCGCACAAATTTTCTAAAATTAGTTGCATTCTTTCGCCCTGCTAACGCCTACGCTGACCATTGGGATTTCAGAGTAAAATTATACTTTTAATACTTTGCTATGTATTGTTTCCGCCTGATGATACATAAAAATTGCAGCTGCAGACGAATGTTACTCACACGATTACACAAAAATGGCTTGAAAGGTATTCCCCGTGAAGCCACTGAAAGAGGGAGGTGATCGGGGACGTGACTTTCGAAAGCTAATGGAGGAAAATATACCAACCGTTCATGTCAAATCATAGCAAAATTCTGCTCTTGGAGGTCCTGAGATAAAGCGAGTGCAGTCTTATGCTGTAGGAGCTGTATATTGTCACCCATAAGGCGATATACGCGAGTGGTCGAGGCGTCTTCCAAGTTAACACATATTGCCAGTAGTCAGCTAAGGGGTATCAGTATACCGTGTATGCTTGTCGTGTCCGAACCAGAGCGTTGCCTTCTTCCGCCGGTCGGACGATGATGATAATACATGATTTGAAGATGATGCCGAAGGATGACATCCGACAGCGTATGACAGCAGCATCTCGCACCGAAGTTAGTGTGCTTACGCTCGCGGCAAACGAGACAGATATTTCAAAAACACAGCTCTAAAACATTCATAATGGCGGAAATGTCTTCACAATGGAAGATGTACGACGCTCATTGTGCGATTTTATTTGGACGCTGGTCATATGCAATCAGCCGTGCACATAAAGTGTCCACAGAATGCCACCGCCACGGCCTCCTCGCCACTTCTCACACTTCTTGAACTAGCACCCTCCTCCTGTCCGTTTTGCTTCCACGATTTTCGAACAACGCCCGGCACGGCTGGATATTAAGCTTCAACAGCTGCGCGGCTAAAATGAGCCAAGGTGTGCGCAAGATAAACCGTGTTTCGGTAAATACTGCGGAATCACATGGGGCGCGCGGGAATGATAACAGATGCGTCACCCAATCAATGAAATAATTTCTGGTGGAGGAGTAGTCTAGCGACTTTCAATTTGAATTCTGAATTGAGAAGATCGGCTTTGGTATTAATTTATTAACACTTGAGCCACGCGAGTAATCATCGTAATCAGCCTACTCAAGTCCACTGCAGGACGAAGGCCCTTCCCAGTTACCTCAATGTGCTCCAATCCACAGTTTACTCACAAATTTCTTTATTCTGTCCCTCCGTCGTGTTAATGGCCTTCCCTTCTTCTAAACCCATCTCTTGGTTTCCACTCTGTTACCGTAATCCACCTTTTTCATCGCGTTGTGGCGGCCTCGTTGTGGCACCGTCGGAGAAACGATATGGCAGGGGTGCAAGTGGGCTGCCACTGCAGCGGCAGAGAAATCAAGGCTGCGGTGCTGGTATTTATTTGTTTTACGCGAATTGTATAGCGAGTCTAAAGCTGCAAAAGGAATAACTATACTGGAATATGTACGTTTTCAACAAGGGAACCATCAACCAACCCTTCGACGCTCGTTTCTTTTTGCAGCGGTTTCATAATGCCTATACCCGAGGATGGCTGATATGAGGCTGTGGAAGCTATGCTCTCACTCTATCTATGTTTTTCAAGCTGTTCAGAAGGGAGGGGTGGGGAACATGCATCTGTCAGAAAAAGCATAAACAAAGGCACCTAATGCGGCCTTATATATAAAAATAATTGCTTGAGGCTGGTATGTGGTATTTCAGGCGATGCAAAAAATTATACGTAACTGCAGATTTGCTCAATTCCGCCATTCTATTTTTCTCTGTTTGTTATCATAATGAACATAAATGCACGTGCAGATTAAATTTGTGAGCGTTGACTCGAAGCAAGCCAAGTCCAAAGCAACCGAGGTCTCAATGTATTTCAGAGAATTGCTTTTTCGCTGCACTTTTTTCCGTACCCGCACTTGATCATCCTAGTCGCACGAGAACACTTTCTTCCTAAGAAGAACTGTCTGTGTCAAACATTGGTTTTGGTTTATTCCTTTTAAACAGCGAAAAAAAGTGTTGCACAGGAACTACAATTCTACTGAGCTCCTAATCATTTGGATCAATACATTTCTCAGCAGTGGAGGTCTGCATGCAGATTACGACGAGAAAAAATGCATCACTTCCCGCAAGCACGTCAGAAAAAAAAATATCCTCAAGACGATTGAAACCACCTCATCCGAGTGGCTCGGTGTTTCTCGGGCTCTGGAGCAATCGGCCATAGTGCGGCAAGCAACCCGGTCGAGCGTCGGAGACACAAAGCTGAGGCTTAACTTATTGTGCCTTGCTCGTCTCTGAAAAATCTTTTTTGTAGTATTGCTTCCAGAGAAACTGATCATTCTATGAATAGCGCTTGTCCACACTAAGCGTGTCTTGACCCCCCTATAGACTGCGTTACTTATAAGCCAGGAAATAGGATCAAAAATTGTAGCTCCCAAGCAAAGCCTGAGTCCACCCATCGAAAACAATGTGCACATCGTACTTTTGTTTTGCGTTTCACCATAGAAAGATCGGTTGATTTTGATTCTTCGTTTCCTAGATTAGGCTGAGTAACTACTCTATAGGACTTAATGTGGATAACATTTTCTCCAAGCGTGCCCGCCAATTACGCATGTGGAGCTTCGGTTAAGCGAAGTCAACGAAGCGTCGCTAGCCACGAAATATTGTTACAAGGCGACACGGACACGTCGTGTGACGCTGTACATGTATTTACAAGATGGGGAAAAGATGAAAAGTAGTGGAGTAGCAAACGGCTGGCCGAACCGAGCACCGAGCGTCTTCTTCGTCGTCATTCACGAGTGATCCCCTACGCGCTCTAAGGTTCCTTGACCTCGTCGTCGGCGATGCCCCTGTTTTAATTGCGTTTTGAAATACACCAAAAAGCCTTACTTTGGAGCAGTGCAGGTTTTTTCCTTTGAAATGTCTAGGCCATGTAAACTGAAACTGGCACGACGATTCAACAAGGAAAGACGAATGAGAATAAAATTATTTATATTTAGCTACCCACCGTGTTTAGAATCCGAGAAAAAAGAGTAACATTTGGGCAATTCGTACAACTTTTTCAATTTGGGAATTTTTTATTAAAATGAATTCACTCTACAAGCATTACACAAATACTTAAATCATTAGATAGTATGCAAATTATTGACATAAAAAGAAGTAAGACGGAAGCTAAATAAGTTTTTATTTTACAGCGGTAGAAATTTGCAATTTTCCGCAAAGGGCTCAATGTGCCAGTGACCCGAGGAAGCTCTGGAATGTTTTTTAACGAGGAATTTTTTTCAACAAAATAGCCTCGCATAAGATTCACACAGTGCTCAAGGGGGTATATAAACATTTTCCTGGAAAGTAAAGAGGCCGGGCAGATACGCCTGTTCGATATCTCATAAAAACAGCCATAGGCTGTTTATTTTCTTTTTTAGGCAATTCAAGCAGCTTAAATGAGTATTACTTGAAAAATGGCTGTGCAGTACAATAAATTCCCTTAAACGCGAACAGAGTGATCGAAACGGAGCGTACGCACTACAGATCTCAGTTGGCGAAAATATTCCCTTGATATTTACAACTCACTTCAGTATCTCTTTGCTCACTGGCAGGAAGAAATGAGAAAATGCTGATGCAGTTCGTAGACTCAAGCCGCGGGTGATAGGAGCAGTTCGAGATAAATAGAGCGGCCTTCGTCCCACAGTGGATCCAAACTGAGTGACAATTATTGTCGCAGGAGCATGTAAGAGCAAACTGTGCAAGTGGTCTGTTTGAACTAAAATATTACAAGTTGTTGTGCCAGAGCGCCTGGCCCAAAGGCGTTGCACGAGGCGACGCGCCGACAGCGAGGCTGAGTCACGCCTCTCCCTTTCGTCGCTGCGGCGCGGCCGAATCCCGCATCTCAGAACGCTGCGGCGCGGCTGACTCCTGCATCTCGAAACGCTGCGGCGCAGCCGAATCCCTCAGCGGAGAACGACCCAAACAAGGGCATGTCGCTACGCCCGGAGGCGAGGTCACGGAGACGGCGGCGGCATCGCTCTCCTTTTCCCCATTGGCGGCGCAGCTGACTCACCGCTTCGCTACCATTCGTCGGAATTCAAACTTCAGGCAGCGAGAGCTCTGATTGGAGCTATTTGAACTTCTCGGGGCCCCAACGAACTTCCCGGGCTATAAAAGAAGCCCGGAGGCTCTCATCGTCGGCTTTCCTCGGCGGCTTCTCTCCGGCACCAGTCTCTTCGGAAGCACCGAGTGAAAGGGGTGCTGTCGCCTATGTGCGAGTTATGTAACGTTTGCTTACCTTGTACATACTGTATATAAATGTTACTTTAAGTTTTCGTCGGCTCGAGAACTTCTTCGCTCGGCTCTGCGCCGCGTCGATAGCGGACGGAGCAAGGCAACATCGCTACACCGGTGACTGCGCTCGGGTGGCCAGTCGCAACAGCGGAGACAGCGTCGGGATGGCTGATTCCCAACCTCGGTGACGAGCAGGAAGGCGAGTCACAACCTTGGCGACCACACTGGGATAGTCATTCCCAACAGTGGTGCCAGCGGTGGGATCGTCATTTCCCAACAGTGGATGGCAGCTGCGGGATCGACCGGCAACGGCTACTACCTGGTGTGGTAAGCGCTCGACGTTTTCTCTCAGTTCACCAGACTTCTCTAGCACAGGTTATGGTAGTTTAGAGAAGGGCTGGGTGAAGCACTGTGTATAGCTTTGAGTGTTTCAAGCCTAGAGAAAGTGCGTTGAAAACAAGGCTAGTGCCGAGAGGTAAACAAAAGAGCGTAGAGAATTACTTGCGCGTGCCGTACTAGTAGCTCGATAGTATAGGAACGGCAAGGGGATTCTAACGCGGGTAAGCAGCAAGAGGCCAGTGCAAACGATGGAGGACCTTAAAGTGAAGGAACTCATCGAAATTTGCGAGGAGGTGGGCCTTGACTTAGGCCGTGCGAAACGGAAGCATGCGATCCTTGAGATCATGCGGAAGGAGAACGTAACGGCTGAGGAAGTCAATGAGGCCAGGGAGGATATCAAAGAGCGCCGTGAGCGCGAGGAGGCCGAAAAGAAAGAGCGCCGTGAGCGCGAGGAGGCCGAAAAGAAAGAGCGCCGGCAGCGCGAGGAAGCCGAAAAGAAAGAGCGCCGTGAGCGCGAGGAGGCCGAAAGGAAAGAGCGCCGGGAGCGCGAGGAAGCCGAAAAGAAAGAGCGCCGTGAGCGCGAGGAGGCGGAAAGACAGAAACGCAGGGAGGAAGCCGAAAGACAAGAACGCAGGGAGGAAGCCGAAAGGCAGGAACGGGAAGCCGTAAGGCAGCTCGAGTGGCTCGAGTTGATGAGGCTAGAGTCGGAGCTCCGTCAGGGTTCGCCGGCGCCTAGCGTCACTTTTCTAACGGTTCAGGCGAGCGGTCCGAGAAGTCAGGACCAACGGCCGCCGTTCGTTGTGGAGAGGTCAGGGCCGGAAGACGGAGCGTCCCAGGGCAAACGCGAAGCGACCGCACTCGTATTCTTGGCCAGAGAAGCGAGCCAAGAGACCGAGAACGGCGCGGAGGCAGAGACGCCGCTTCGAAATAAAGATTTCGAAACGCGCGCAGAGTCCGCGAGCAGTGGCCAGTGCAAGGCACTTACGAGTTCGCAGGCGGGGAAGCTCTCGGAGAATGTTGACTCTTCCCCAGCGAGCGAGACGCGAAAGGACGCCGAGCAACGTAGCTCGAACTGCGAGCCGAACGAAAACTCTCGCGGTAGGTTAGTCGAACCGCCAGCGGCTGAGGCGGGTTCCGTGAAACCCTTCGGTGGAGAAACGGAGCCGGGCGACACGGAGAGTACGTTGTCACCGTTTTCCGATCAGCCGTTACGCGAAGACGAGCTCAAGGTCCAAGCGCTGCCGACAGGGCCGACAGAGAAATCCGGTGAGCTCGTTGCGAGTGACGTTGACAGAGACCGTACCGCCGTCACGGAGAGCAAAGGGGTGCCTAAGCGAGATAAAGCACTTGCTGAGACGTCCGACAGAGGGCCGTACGGGTCCGCTGATCGCGTTCATGTGACGGTCTGGGGTTCAACGATTTCGGCAGAACGCTCAGAATCAGAGGAGGCCTCAGAGACTGCTTCCAAAAGGATCGCGCACGTGCGCGAGATAGCGAGGTTTCGCGTGAAAGTTTGGACGGCGAGGCTAGCCAGACGAAGCCGCTAGAGCCCCCGGAAACAGAAGGTGTTCCTTCGGGTGTGAGCTCTAACGCGGGCGATGTTGTGGCTAAGCCTGCGAGCAGGACACGAGAGACGAGCGAGCAACGAAGGCCGAGCGGCGAGGGGACCGAAAGCTCTGGCAGTAGCTTAATCGAGCCGCCGTCGGCCGAAGCGGGTAGCGCCATCCCCATCGGCGGGGAAACCCAGGTGGCCGCGCGTTGCGAGGCGAACTCTCCGTTGTCACCAGTTCTCGATGGCTTGCTTGAAAGCAAGGTGGGGCACTTTCACCCGCATTCCAGGCCAGTGGAACGAAGGCGCTCAGGGTGAAAGCGGGAGTTGAGAGCTTTCTGCTATGAGCGGAAACGCGATTGCGAGGCATGCGTGCTTGCCGCTATGTTGGCCTTGAAGTCAGCTCCGCGCGCAATAACGGGCGTCTGCTTTTTTTTTTTTTTTTTTGCGGAAGGAGAACGCGCTTCGAATAACAAAACTAGCCTTTGGGGAAGAGCTAGTTGTAACGCTGCGTTCTTTGTTTCCCCGTTCGGACAGTCCGTCCCGTCATGTTGAGTTTCGGTCTCAAACGCGCGCCGTGTGGCCTTTTGAGTCGAGGCTACTGGATCGGTGTTTCGTGGCCTGTCGTAGTACGCGCTTTACCTCGACGATGTCGCCAGCTTTTCTAGCACATTGTAAGGAGCACGTAGAGAACTCGCGAGTCGTGCTGAGCAGGGTCAAAGAAGCAGGCCTACTAATCAAACAGTCGGAGTGTCACATAGGATACGCCGAAGTGACGTATCTAGCGCATGTGGCGGTGGTAGCGCGGCCGACGCAGACCGTCAGTGGTCGAAGTAGCCGCAGTCGTAAACTATCACCGACCAACGACTAGGTCAGAGATAAGGACTTTTCGGGTTTGACTCGATATGGCTAAGCGTATGTGAGAGATTACTCCACACTGGCTAGTCCTTTGACTGACGCTCTCAGAAGAGCCAGTTAAGGTAGAACGGGCACAGAGGAGGACGCGTTTAAGCGCTGTAACGAGCCTGAGCGAGGAGCCAGTTCTAACGGTCCCCGACTTTTCGAAAGGTTCATTATTCAGTGTGATCGAGCGATCGTGGCATGGAAGCTTTACTATGCCAAGAGGATGCGAACGACCAGTTTTGTACTTCAGCCGCAAGCTAAGCTAACTGGCAGGAAAGAGGCTAACAGTACATCCGAAAAGGAATGTGGCTGCATCGTGTGGGCAGTGCAGAAGTTTGCGTGCTATGTAGCCGGAAACGCTAACTCAGACGCACTAAGCCGTGCATTCTAAGAACGGCTGCATTCATCCTCCCCGTGTCTTGCATTTCGTCTCTTCGTGAGCAGCTTTTGTCTTAGCAGGTAGATGGGAGCAAAATTATTGGCCTCATTTGCTTCCTCAGTTGATTATTTCCGCACCGCGTGATTTCAAGTAATCAACCTTAGTTATCATTTAAGTTCGTGTGTTATGTTTGACACTTAGTGTGAGTTCTTCTTTTAAGAGTTTTCCGTCCCGCATGGGTCTCTTGGTGTAGAGGGTCCAAATTTGGGATAGACACCTAGCTAGGAGAGTTTGTCACGCTTTGGAGTCTGGTGTTCTGACAGAGGACAGAGGGTGCTTGCGTGCGCTTGGTGTTGCCTGTTGTCAGTCGGTTCTTTGCAAGCTCCAGAACGATGAGCAACCGGTGCTGAGGACAGACCGGAAGAGCCGGACGAAGCTGGTCGAGACACCTGGGCAGCACGGCGAGGTACCTGCCAATCCGGACCTGGCAAGCCGTACCCGTTCATGGAGAGGGACCTGGTGGAGTCGCCCTTTTCCTGGGGCACTGGAGGTGTACCTGGATGAGCCTGGCGAACGAGCGCGCCCAGCATCCGAGCCACGTGGAGGCAGCTCGTCTTCACGGCGCATTGTCTGGCGGCGGGAGTGCCGTTGTGCCAGAGCGCCTGGCCCAAAGGCGTTGCACGAGGCGACGCGCCGACAGCGAGGCTGAGTTACGCCTCTCCCTTTCGTCGCTGCGGCGCGGCCGAATCCCGCATCTCAGAACGCTGCGGCGCGGCTGACTCCTGCATCTCGAAACGCTGCGGCGCGGCCGAATCCCTCAGCGGAGAACGACCCAAACAAGGGCATGTCGCTACGCCCGGAGGCGAGGTCACGGAGACGGCGGCGGCATCGCTCTCCCCTTTCCCCATTGGCGGCGCAGCTGACTCACCGCTTCGCTAACCATTCGTCGGAATTCAAACTTCAGGCAGCGAGAGCTCTGATTGGAGCTATTTGAACTTCTCGGGGCCCCAACGAACTTCCCGGGCTATAGAAGAAGCCCGGAGGCTCCCATCGTCGGCTTTCCTCGGCGGCTTCTCTCCGGCACCAGTCTCTTCGAAGCACCGAGTGGAAGGGGTGCTGTCGCCTTTGTGCGAGTTATGTAACGTTTGCTTACCTTACATACTGTATATAAATGTTACTTTAAGTTTTCGTCGGCTCGAGAACTTCTTCGCTCGGCTCTGCGCCGCGTCGATAGCGGACGGAGCAAGGCAACATCGCTACACCGGTGACTGCGCTCGGGTGGCCAGTCGCAACAGCGGAGACAGCGTCGGGATGGCTGATTCCCAACCTCGGTGACGAGCAGGAAGGCGAGTCACAACCTTGGCGACCGCCCTGGGATAGTCATTCCCAACAGTGGTGCCAGCGGTGGGATAGTCATTACCAACAAAGTTAATGTAATAGACTGAGAGCTACAAAGCTTCAGCAAGAAACTTTGATTTGCTGGAAAAATATTTCTGTGTAATTTTTCTACCAGCGTCGGGTTACCGCTGACCAGTGTGTATACGTTCTTTAACGCTTTTCCCAATCATATAATCATGAGAGTTTGTATTAGGGGACTAATTACACATTTTACTTTCCTCGTGCAGTGTGTTATATTCCTGATCTTATGCACACCCGTGCATCGCCGGGTACGAAAGGTTGTGCCTGTATAAAACCGAATCTGACTACACGTCCGAGAACAATAAAATGGCTTTACTGCAACAAGGAAATAATATCACTGGCAGGACACTTCTAGGGCAGTAAGAAAGTTTAATAAAGAAGTGTCACGGCCGGCCATTGATCATTGGATTAAACATTCCCCCAGGGTGCCGAGTATACCAAAAGAGGGCTGTGCAGCGAGCCCTTTTGTAGTCTGCTTCAGTAACTCAGAACAATTCATTGTTAGAAACATAATTATGTTTCAGGTCACTGTGAGGAGGCTGATATCTAAGTGTGGAGGCCCGATAGTGCATCTATGAAAGCATTTGGTTTTGTGGTACAAGAGTGACTTGCATGCGAAGACGGCTTTTTGTTCTGTTCCCCTGTCTTCGTATATACGAACATAGGACGTATGTTTGGGCGTACATTTTAATTTTTCATTGTCAAGGCCAAACACAAATTAGATCTTTCTGTAAACACGAATCGGGAGTAATTATCTCAAACCTGGCTGTAAATGTGCTACAAAGTTCCGGGAAGTTTCTTCTCGCCCTTCCCTCCATGACACGTCTCCTCAAGGCAATTGGTCAGCAGCATAAAACGGTTCGGAGGAGTAAGGATAAAAGAAAGAGCTCGTTCTCAGATAACGCTTGGATATGTTATCGTTTACAAGGTAGCACGCGCACAGTCAGAAAAATTTCGCAATTCGTGGTGCGAGAAACCGGAGTCCCCCCAGAAAAGGCCCTGTGGCGAAACTTTCGACCGTATTTTGCTTTTCATTTTTACAGTATCGGAACAGTCGGGATAACGTTCAAAACTTGCATTCGGAACTTTTTGACTTTGCGTGTACTGAATATCTACCGGTGCCAGAGAAACCACACAAACATTCTTCTTTCTATACTTACCGAAAGATTCTGGTCGGTTTGAAAGCGAACTCCCACGCTGTAGTATCCTGGCACAGCAACAGGGTCGGTTCTGGTTTTTGTTGCTGGGTTAACCCAATCGAATCTTAGGGCATAAGAGCTCACAGACGTTTGTCGTACAATTACGTCTGCAACAGAGTCGCTTGTGTGTGTGCCTGTTTTGTGATAAATCAGGTAAAATTCTGATTTTGTATCGCTGAAATGAATAAACATTAATCAGGCATGAAAAAACAAAGAGTATTCGATAAAACAACAATTGTACGGAAGCCCCCATGCGGCTTCTGGATCAACATAAGGGCAACATAGGGAGCTTTGCGATAAACTGCAAAGACAGTGATGCATAGCCTTGTGTACTCTTTACCGCCAATTCTCGCTTAGGCAATTGCACACAAGTACACGTTTTCCCCAGAAGAGTGTCCTAATGCAATTATTTGCCCCAAATGTTTTTCAATCTGATGATTTTATGAAAGAAATCAAGTCACATTTTAAACATCGATTATTTACCATAGCTATAATCTTCCTGTTCTCCTAATTTCAGCTATTCATTGTTGGTATAATGTGTGTACTCTATGAGCCCCTTTATTAGGGCCATGTTTCTGTCCTGCAGGAATAATAATACTGAAATTGCTATAAATAAAAAAATATTTAAAGTTCATAAATTAAAATATATCGAGAATAATCAACTATTTAAAAAAATTACGAATACGTAATATATTATGGTACAAAGGAGAATGGTGTCCTGTCATGGTGTAGATGCGAAGACGCCCGAAGTACTTCTAGAACCCGCTGTCTTCAGGTGTGTGGCGCGCTCAGGAAGAGCTACCGCGAGCCATCTTATAATCGACTATGGCCTGAACAATCGCGTTTTCCTCTTTTTCACTCTCTCTTTCTTGCAAACGCGTTTGGGTAGTTGGCAGGAAAAGCGAGGTCAATAACTGTACAAGGTTCGTCCCCCCGTTGCTCTTATATATTGCATTCCTTCTTCCAGCTCCCTTTCTTTTGCGCAATATTGAGCGAGGAGGACTACACCGGAGCACAGCAGTCACCTGAACTCCGCTCTCGAGGGGCTAGAGAAGCAGGTGTTAGCTTGGTCGTGGCTCATATTGAGTGGAAGAAGCTGGGGTTGACCAGGACACCTTTCGAGGCAGTGCAGCCGTCCCAAGACTGCAGCAACTATCCGTGCAGAAGAACGCCGAGCCGGCAGAGCCGACTCCCCGTCCCTTCGACATCCTATCGCTGTTCGCCGTTGAACCGTCACATCATCAGTCACCAAGCGTACGCCAACGACGCTCCTGGCTGCCAACGAAGACGACAGGCAGACGAACCTGGACGCGATGCAAACCGTCAAAAATGGGAGGCTGCGCGACGAACTTGAGAGTCTTCGGAGACCGCTAGTAAAAGGTGGCCATATGACTCCCACAAAACATGAGCCAGCAGCAGGCATCGAACGACGCAGCACGCTCCTTGCTTCTACCGAGGTGCCGCAGGCTACGAGAGCGCCAGCTACAAGCTCTACGCTTGGCGCCAAGACGAACGAAACGTCCACATTCAACCATACAATGAAACGGACATTTCTGGCACTCTCGCCATCGTGGCGAAAACGAAACCCCAGCTCGCCGAAATTCTGCTGAGGCCTCCAGCAGCCGTCCCTCCGATCCAGATTCACTCTACTAGCGACACGACCTCTGCGATTCTAGAGTACGACGGGAACATGCAACGCAACCTGCACGACTGGATCGGACAGGTTGAACGAATCTCGGAACTGGCGCACTGTAGTCCGTCACTGACGCCGGCAGCTGCAGCTACCCGCCTCAGGGGCTCAGCGCGGTTCCTTCCCATCCCGCACTTGAGACAGCGCAGTCTCCCGTCTGCGAAGCATGAATGCACGGGACGTCAGCTGGAGAACTTGGAAGCACGCTCTTATCGCTCGCTTTCATCGACAGTCGTGTACCATTCTTTGTGGCGTTGTAGGGTGATGCGGCTGGTCGACAACAATAGTGGGAGTGCCGTACTCGCTCTTGCTCTGCTGAATGATGCCACGGGACAAGTAATCATCTCGTAAGTTAGCTGCTGCTTCTTCGCTCAACACAAAACGTGGCGTTCTGTCGAAGCCAACAGCCAGCCGGTTACCGTTGTCGTGGAGCCGGTTGATTCCCCTCGTGTGCGTGGAGCACTCGTCAGTCTGGGCTTACATATATGGTACAAAGACGGAGGAGCACTCAAAGAAAATGTCTGACGCGCTGCTCGGGCGTAGGTCTCATACAAGATAACGGCTCTAATCGGGTCCAACATGGCAGTAGTCTGCTTTCGTTGTCGCCTCTAGGCGCGAAAATTATCGGATGCTTCGGAGACGGCTGACACAGGCCTCCTTGCTACATTCTGGGTACGTTGAGAATGTTTTGTGTTGGGTATTTATTGCTAGGCGTAGGCTGTTCTTCAAAGATGTTCGTGCAAGCCTTGGAAAAACGTATTTTAGTTGCGTGTAAAAGCGTGCCGAAAGCGTCTTCTTGGCGAAGAGCCTTTGGAACTCCCAAACCGTTATCATACGTGGCACATTCCAAACGCGGTCTGCCAAAAGAACGTTTAAACCGGAGAGCAAAAGTGTACACAGGAAACAAAACGGTCCATTGCGGTGGGTGGGGGCGAGCTACTGTATGAATCACAGTAAAAACTGATGCGGTCTATAAAACGTTGTAGCTTCGACGGTGAAAAAAGCGGTTTCGGCACCTGATGTACTCCGGGCTGCACTGCGGAGTGCCGATAAGGTGAACGCATGTTTAATACCCCGGTCACACCGGCAGTTTCAAGCCGGATTGAACCAAAGCGCTGTTGAATAGTTGAGCGCACTCGACGCACAGCGGCTGCTACACGACACGTTAAAATCCCGATTGAGAAGTTGCACTGGCTGCACTCATGTACGCCAGACGGCGCTGAAAACGTACTTCTCGGCTGTCGCCTGGTAACTTTATGCGGTCGTAGTTATACGGAGCAATATAAATATTACCGTACGCCTATTTGGGTAAAGTTATTTGACAAAATTTTTGGCGTTAGTTGAAATTGTCAACTTCTGTGCCATTAGACAGCGGGGACGGGACCAGCACAGCTTTCGTCCTGTCGCGCTTGGAAACCTCAATCTCGCTTCGGGAAGCAGGAGTGAATTCGAGCGGGATCTGGCTCGAACGTAATTGAAACTGTCGCGTAGCAGCTCCCGATCCGTATTGAGCTAGACCAGGATCGACTAAATCGCGTTTGAAAGTGCCCGTGTGACAGGGGTAATATTCTCCCACAACCGACGCCGCTAGACTGACCTCGGCCAACCACTTGTGAGTAACCGTGTCGCTCTCGGAAGCAACGTATACAAGAGGACTGCTGTAGATGGTATGCATGACCTTATAAGAACAAAGCGCTTTTGGAACGGAATAAAGCCCGTAATATACACTCTCCGGGGAACGGGAGCCAGGACTACCAATAAATCTTGCTTCGAGCCTTTGTCGCCTGATCGTCCCTGTAACAGTTTTGATGAAGTGTGTGTAGGGTAATCCAAAGCAGACAACGGAGCCACTGCACCTTCGTCGAAGCCATCGCCTAGCTTGCCTCTGGTACTGCCCAGAAACCATCCCCACCATTACTGAAGGCAACATTTCGGCAACCCCGCCGAGGAGCTCGCCGCAGCACTCGTAACTGCCGAAATTTTATGAAAGGCGGAAGAAGACGTGGGCGAACTACTCACGCATTATAAAAGAGTGAGCAAATATAACCGCTGGCACACTGCGGCCCCACTCGTGATTGTTAGGTTCTACTTGACCGATACAGCATTGACGAACTATGAAAACCACGAGGAAGAGCTAAACACATGGTGTCTATTCGTCCAGGAAATCAGGGAGTGCTTTCGCGAATCCGTATCTAAAACGGAGAGTCGAGCAGATACTCCTGCCGAGAGTGCCACTGCCCGGGGAAACATGTACCACTGGCAAAGAGGTGATACTAATGTTTGCATGGGAGGTTTAACGCGCCGACGCTACAGAGGCGACGAGATGCGCCGTAGTGGACGGCCCCGGATTAATTTCGCCCACTCCGAGATCTTTTACTGTTGGCCGAAATGTCCAACATGCGGGCCTTTTAGCTTTTTTGCCTGCATCAGACAAGAGGGCACCGCGGCTGGGAATTAAAAACGTGTCCTTGGGCTCAGCAGCACAACGCCTTAGCCACTGGAGATTCTGCAGTTGTGCTGGGTCGTCGCCGCAAGAATTTCAAAAGACGACAGCGTTGGGCATATATTTAAGCACATTGCGAAACACGTTTCCTATATATATATATATTTGTTTATATATAGTTTGGAAAGATAAAAACTCGCAGAGAACGCGAAAAAATAAGGTAAGTAGAGACAGAGACACACGAGAAAGACATGGAAAATAACAATAAAAGTTTACTGACGTTTCAGAAAGAGGACTTCCTTTCATCAGAGTACAGAATAAGTGGGTTTCAGGGTTATATATATATATACAGAAAATGAAGCAAGGGCGAGGGCAGGGCAAGGGAAGAGAGAGAGAGTACAAGCGGATCATGGTTGGTGGGCAGCAAAAGAATCAGAGAAGTGGAAGGAGGAGAAAAAAAAACAGAATAAATAAAAAACAGAAATGAAAAAATAATAATAAAAGCATAAAAGCAGCCGAGATATATTGTCGCACTAACATCTTTCAAAATTCATTCTTTCCGCGGACTATACGCGAGTGGAACCGATTACCAGCAAGCTTGATAGACTGCACTACCACTGCATCCTTTATGCGCATGCTTACGGAAACATCGGCGTGCGCGCATGCTTAAGTTTTCTTGCTCATATGTGTTTCCTGGCAGGGTTCATGAACATTTATTGTTACGCTTTTTTTTCTCTAATTGTGACAGCTCCTTTATGCGCAGTGAAATTACGTGTTTATATATGACTTCTGTAGTTTTTTCCGCCCATTGCGTGCCCTTGCCTGCTATTGTTGGCAGCATTGTTCTACTATTTTTTAAATGCGAATGCATTTCTTAGTCGAGGGTTGTCGTGCTCCGTCGGCGTGCGCCCGCAGGTGTTATCTCTCCGCGCTCCTCCTCACCCCTAGCAACAGCTGTGGCGCGCCTAGCAACCGGAGAAGGTAGTAGCTCGGGCGGGAGTAGGGGAGAGCAAGGGGAGAGGAGGAGCGCGCGCGGGCGTGTGAGGGCGCTCGCATCGCGGAGCTCGGGCGGAGTAGCGGAGAGTGAGTGAAGAGGAGGAGCGCGCTCGGGCGTGTGAGGGCGCTCGCATCGCGGAGCTCGGCGGAGAGAGCTCGCGCGCGGGGCGGGCGTGTTGCGCGGGTCTCTCTCTCCTCTTCGCGTACCCTCTCTCCGCTCGCTGGCTCGGAAAAATATATAAATGCAGTGGCACGGCCGCTGGATGAGAGGCGCACTGACGTGCGGCCTGCCGCGTGCTCCCAAACCGGCGTGAGGGTGCCTAGTACCCATCGCTGCCGCGGCGGCGCCACCGTTCCGGGACTGGTTGCGGTGAGCGCAGCCCGCGGGACGCCGGCTTTTGGGCCGCTTATTTCGCTGTGTGGGCTTATCATCGGCGTTCCACGCTCCGCATAAGGCATTTACCAGCACTCATTTTACGCCTGTTAAAAGACAAACACGATTAGCGGCGGCCGAGCTTAATTTGGTCAAGGTGGAAGTTAAATTCCGTTCACAGCAGCAGCATTACGCGTTGATAGTGTGCCTTCTGTCTTGCATTGCTGTGTCGTTGTGTCTCACGTCGCCCGGCATGCTCTTAGTGACCTTACGCACGCAGAGAATTTACGTTTTGTCTGCAAGCTGCGACTGCAGAGAATATATTAAAATTCCCGACAAGCAGAACAATGTTTTTGTGACGGCGCTTGTTAATTATGAGTGCCAACACTTCTCAATGTGTAAGACGTAACCAACTTTTATGTAGGTTTTTCCTCGTGCACTAAATAAAACACCACAATTCGTATTAATCTCACGGCACATATGACTTGATTACACCTTATTTAGTAATGAAGTAATACTAATATCATGTCGGCCCTTTTTTATTTTGATAATATATATATATATATATATACAGTTGAATGAAAAGCGATTCCAGTTTCTACCTGATATTTTTACTTCTTCCCTGTAGCCTCGAAAAAAATTAAGGAGAGCAGATGGGATTTCCGGGTCGACAAAAAACTTAAAAAAAATATTTGACGAACTTGGCAAGCTAAATTTTTGCCCGGACACGAAAGAAAAACGCGAAATTGTAAAGAAATTCCAAAAATTGCCTAATAATGCGTAAGCATTCGAACACCGCTTTTCCACTTCACGTTTTCTTGTTTTCTTTGCTATTTTAAACCAACAATTGTACATCTTGGATATCATAATTATTAATTGTTCTAACTGCGTGAATTACACATTATTTGTGCAGATACAAGGCATTGCACTTGTTGCATTACGTAGAGATTATGCTTGGGTACTCAAAAAAGAAAGCTGACGTAATAACAACGTATGTGAAAATTTTCCTACGCTACGAAAATTCATTCGAATTCAAGCGCAGTATGTTCACATAGCAAAACTACCGCAAACGTCTTAGAGCGCGCTAATTTGAGCGCATACTGGCTGCTGCTCCAGGAGCCCGGCCGTTAGCTTCAGGGATAAATGCGTATGGGTTTGAATGGGCGGCGAAATAAGGGAGAATAGCGCTTGTTCTCATCGCAAAGTTTGAAAAATGCGTAGCAACGTGGACCACGTACGCACTGTTTCCTGAACACAGCACGGTGCATTTATATTTCTTTCTATACAACCTCTGTAATCAAGTTCTCAGTAGCGCGTTTAAAGGCATTGTCGGGCCTGCGAAAATAAAAAACCCAAATCTCTATGCACGGCAAGACATTATCGGGCCAGTATAAGAGTATCAAAAAAAAAAAAGACACGCATAGCAATATGTCTAGTCTTTTCAAATCCTTTTTCGACCATCCTATCGCCTGTCCTCGTTTTATGAGGTGCGCATTCCTTCCGGCCAACATGTTTTTGCAAAGAAGTGTCTTTAGGCAAGCTTTAATCCGTTCCGCCGGCAAATATTTCATCGCTCTCCCGTGTGTCGACACCGCGTTTTCCCGAGAAAAGGTGACATTTTTGAAATTTCGGACGAATAAAGTCCCACCAAATACCTGCCGCTTGAACTGTAACTAATCAACTTGCGGCTTTAAACTGCAACGCGCGGTTTACGTGCTGTGTGTTAGACGCTTTGTACAAAGCTAACCGGTGGTTATTAACTTTTTGTTGAATATTTTCTTTTTTTAACAATGTTGTTGAATATGGAGCATCTTTTTAGATTTGTTAGATTGAAAATGTATTGCCTATATCTCATTCAAGAATTATTTTAGCTTCTGGCTGCTTCAGTCACGGCCGGGTGGCTGGATCGAGCGACAGAGTGGCAGACTTACATACATACGGACAGGCAGTTTTCGCGGTTGAGTAGCCCAGGAAGGACAACCACATCTTTAAAACCCGTGCGCTGGCTGTCTCTCTAAGTCGGTGCAAGCGCTCGCCTACGGGAACCGCCCCGCTCCGTCCCGAAACCAGTCCCCGAACGCTAGCGCCGCGAGGGAGTCAAGCGGCGGCTAACGTAACCACCACCACTCACGCCCTCGCCCGTTGAAATCCGGGCGACGCGGCAGGCCGCACCTTGCGTGCGCTCTCATCCAGCGGCCGTGGCAGTGGAGCGCGCCTCTCTCCGTGACTGCTTGCCGACTGGCGCCTTGATAGCGATGGACGCCATTAATAATAATTACTCGCAGCGCACTCATCGGTGCACCCAATGCATTCGCATTTCCGCACGATTCCCTTCGGGGAGGTGGGGGGAGTTTTTTTTTCGTTACCTGGGCACCATCACATAACGTGCTTCGTATATGCAACGCGCATGTCCCGTGGTGTTTGTTTTTCTTGATATTTTTTTCTTGTTCCTTTTGGTGCAGTCACGTTGTAGACAACTTTTGTTAAGGCTCAGTGTGCCCTGTGTTTTCCAGTCGTGCAGTGTATTATCAGCTGGTTTGTTCCGCCCACTCCTGCCTAAGCCCTTGTTTCAAGGGTGGCAGTACTGTATAAATAAAATAAATACATAACAGGAACTCACAGTCACGCGGTACGAATATGAAAAAAGAAACAAGAAAAAATAAAAATAACAAGGTCAGTCCCCCCTCCTCCGTGGCACCAGGTTTGAAAGAGGGGTCAAAAGAAGATACGCCCATGCACGTGTTTGGCATCGGCAAAAAATCAGTCACGCGAAAGGAAGAAGGTCCAAAGAACATATGCCCTGCACACAAAGGGCGAACATCTCCCGAAAGGGCGAATTTCGGCTGCATTCCTCAGTCTAGTGTTATGCCTGTTCATTTTTTTCCCTCGATAGTATTCTCCCATCTGTTGGCGAGCCCCCGTAGATGGATATATTTTCATGCTAGCACCGCGTTCTTTAGCACAATGGCTTCAGTAAACCAAATTTGACAAGCAAGTCTGGACATCATGTTCTGGGTAGAAGGCTGCAGTACCAATGTTAGCTTTGACACTCTCACCTTGTAATCAATTTGTGAACGCGAGCGTGTGTGATTGCTTTCCTCTACCCCTTCTTTTTTCTATTGCTCTTTTCTAATATTCGTTGCTGACCATATCGGCGTTCCCTCATTTGCTACCATGCGCCGGCCAAATGCATACCGCCTCATGCCGCGTCTAACGCGTGCACCTGCTTTCTGTTTTCTTTCTTTTCATGACTTGATTGACTGACTTTTTTTTCTGCTCTTTGTATTACAATGTACACTCATTTCCTGTCGAAACGCCCCGTCCTACTGCTTTTGGGCGCGACCCTTGCCTCCCACCAACAGAAGCCAAGTGTCGCCTGTTTCAATCACCTCACCCTGATTATTGGAAGGGGTGTGTATGGGCAGATGTTCGCCCTTTGTGTGCATGGGCATATAATCTTTGGACCTTAATTCTTCGTTCCGCGAGACTGATTTTTTGCCGATGTCAAACACGTGCATGGGCATATCTTGTTTGGACGCCTCTTTCACCTCTGGTGTCACGGAGGAGGGGGGAATTACTTTGTTATTTTTTTTTGTTTCTTTGTTTGATGTACGTACCGCGTGACTGTCGGTTCTTGTTATCATGTATTATTATTTTTTCATTTCTTTTTTATTTCTTCTTTTTATCTTTTCTCTACCTCTTCGGGTTCTCTCATTCTTTTGCTGCCCACCAATCATTATCCGATTGTACGCTCTCCCTTCTCTTGCCCTGCCCTCACCCTTGCTACATTTTCTGTATATAAATATGACCCTCAAACATACTCATTCTGTATCCTGTAGAAAGGTTGTCCTCTTCCTGACACGTCAGTAAACTTTTACTTGTATTTTCAATGTCTCTTTCGTGTGTCTCGGGTCTCTATTACCTTATATATATATATATATATATATATATATATAGATATATATATATAGATATATAATATATATATATATATATATATATATATATATATATATATATATATATATATACACAGTAGAAGTACGCCTCTTTGGAGACTTTATTTCCAACGTTTCGACCTGAGACAGGTCTTCCTCAGGAATGAAATCTTTGGGTAAAATCGTACGGACTCAGAGTGGGGGCGGCGCCCCGAAACACAAGCCACATGGGAAACAAACACACAAACGACCACACACACCATACAGAGCTTCTTCTCCCAAAGGCAGGCGAAAAAGAACCTTCAAAAAGAAAATTAAGAAGAAGGCGAAAGGAAGAGAGAGGAAACAGGTGGCAAGGAGGAGGCAAGAAAGAGGCAAGGAGGAACACACTGCATGAACGCGGGTGGAGGGGATAACAGGAAATGCGACGAGTTCACGGGTGGCGAAAGGCCCAAAAACATCCGGTGTCTCCGGGAGGGAAAAATTACAAAGCACACGCCGCCACGAGCAGTGAGTTTACATGCGCGTCACCGGCAACAAGGATTAACTACTGACCGTTTTCAGCGGCATGGTCAAGAATGCAAGAGGGGCCCATTACTGTATCTGAAGCGCAGGCAGCCTCCGCGACTTTGGGGGGTCCCACAAAACCAATGGGGGAGCCCATTTGAGGCGTCCCCTTCTCCACCTACGCCTACGCGTCGCGTCGTGTCGCGCCAGGTCAATGCACGGCCTGTTAACTGTTAGTACTCGGCTGTCGCCGGCACGCGTGGACCCCTGGGCCCAATCCACGAAAATATGTCGGAGCACGGCAATTTAAAAAAAAAAACATGAATACAAGAAGAGAGAGGCGACCGTCGGTATGTGCCGTGCCTCTAGAGCAACGAAAGAAAAAGAAAAAAAAGAAAAAGAAAAAGAGGGAAACAATGACAAAAAGAAACAAAGCAAAACATGAGTGGAAAGACAGGAAGGGTGCGTGCACTCCGTGAACACCAGCATTGGGGATCACAATGTGATTACAAAACACCCGAGGCATAAGCCACAACAGACACCAAAATAAAATACTTCTTACACGCTCGGTTGGAACTAAAACCTTCAACATTCCGTTTCACATTTCTCAAGGATCAAATGGGTATGTCATATGGTGACATAAACAGGCAATGGGTACCATGGTTATTAATGAGGCATGTTATGCTTGCTGAGCGTTAAGAGAAGGAAATGAGAGAAAAAAAATATAAAAATAAAAATAGTGGGGACGGGAAGGGAAGTGTTGGTAGGGGGTCGGGAGCGGACGAGATAATTATATTGACTGCGGAACCTAATGGTAGGTTGTTGGTGTTACAAAAAAAAAGCATAGGGGACTATCTTGTCCACGCCAAAGACAGGGACGCCCAGCAATTAGGCTGCCGACCATGTGGCAAAAACAGATGTTTCGTGTGTAAACACGTGCAGACCGTGAGGGTGGCAATTAGCACACATTCGGACTTCCGATATTCTATACGTGGGTCATTCGATTGTGGACTCGTCAAATTTGGTTTACCTATTGGAGTGTGGCGGATGTAATATGCAGTACATAGGACAGACGGATGGACCTTTTCGAATGCGGTTTAACAATCACCGCTATCACACCAAGGCACTCCCAAACCTTCCCTTGTCCAGACACCTAGCGATGCAAAATCACTCTTTCGATGACATTAAAGTCACGCTTCTACAGAGCAGTTTTTCTAGCTGTAGGGAGCGAGAACAATGTGAGTCTTACTTAATCTACAAATTCAATACCCTGAAGGGCGGTCTTAATGAGAGTCCTGGGACTATGACTGTAATTCGTACGCTGCATGACCATTGAAGCATAGTGACCCCGGGACCGGAAACGGAAAAAATGGTCCCTGAAAAAATGGTCCCGGAAAAAATGGTCCCGGAAAAAATGGTCCCAGAAAAAATGGTCCTGGAAAAAATGGTCCCAGAGGCAATCTAGGAAAAAATGGTCCCGTGCTCTGGTCGCAGTGTTTCCCTTCAAGTTAGCCAGATGTGAACTTTGTTACGGTTTTGATTTTGTCCCTTTGGGTTTCAGCTAAAGGATTGAGGAAGGGATGGGATACTTTATTATTCATATATAGGCCAGCCAGAAGTGAACGCCTCTGGAAGCTAATATCTAGCAAAGGAAACTGGGTAGACAGTATGGACGGACGAACGGTTTGATGGATGGACGATGGATGGATGAATGAATGGATGGCAGTGCTGAGCATGGATGAAAAATTTTAGTCTGAGTAATCGGGAGACAATTTCGAATAACAGATTGCTTTTTAGTTGGTGTGGATTACAACAAGAATGAATTTTTTTACAAAATTATGGAAAATGGCCAACGGTATACCGCGCAGCATTTCCACAATAATGCAGATTTCGCGAAAGTTTCACATGTAATTGTTATAGTAGCGTAAATGGATATAATTGGTCGAACGAAATTTTGAAAACTGTAAAATAAGGAAAATACAAAAAAATGACGGGAAATGGCAAAGTGTATCACGGCCTGCACATCCAGAATAATGCTGGTTTTGCGAAAATTCTACGTGTAATCGTTATAATTGGATCTGGACATCTAGGTGCGGATATTACGGTGCGCGGATATTTCGGTGCACGTACTTTTCGGTGCACAGACGTTTCGGTGCAGGACGTCTCTGTGCGGACATTTCGGTGCACGGGCTGTCCCAGGCATTCTGTTAACATTCCGGAACAGCATGTATGCTCATTAGCGAACAGACGTATCACCAGACCTGGCGACAGCATGCACCCATCTTGCTCGACGACGACACGCACCTGAGAACGTGGTCAGGGCAGGCCTTGCCACTACTGGGAAGTGCCAACGTAGACGTTTGCTTCAACGGCACAACCTGCCAGCTACTACTACTTATCGTGCGAGGGGCCGGATCTAGCCACTTGGACCGAAATTGGTTCGATGCTCTTGGGATAACGATCGGAGGTTTCAACCAGGCTACCGAGGACAATATTCCCGAGCGACAGGATTTGGTGGAGCGACCTCAAAAGAAGTACGAAACGGTCTTTGCTAAGGATATTCCCGGTCACAACGGACCTCTCATCAACCTAGAGCTCCATCAGGACGACAGCCCCAAATTTCTCAAAGCCAGGCCAGTACCCTTTGCCATGCAGTCGGCGTACGACAAAGACCTTCGCAAGCTCGAGCAGCAGGATGTGATTGAGCCGACGCAGCACGGCAGTCATCGACGCCCTGCGTGCGTTGTTTGCGACGTTCGGACTACCTCAAAAAATAGTATCGGACAACGGCGCGGCATTTGTGTCGGCAGAGATCAGGTGGTTCTACAAAGAAAACGGCGTCACAGCTGTGACATCCACCCCGTACCACCCAGCAACAAACGGCCATGCCGAACGCTAAGTGGCCGAATTGAAGAGGGCATTTTGCAAGGACGAGACAGGGTTATTACAGCGACGCTTTGCCCGCTTCCTTTTCAAGCAGCACACAACAGTGCAGGCCCCTGCGAGGCTAATGTTTTCGCGGGAAATGAGAACTCCATTCACGGCCGTAGGAACAGAGCCATCTTCAAAGGTGGCACAGGATGCCCGCGAACCACCGCGCAGCCGGTGGATACAAAAGGGAGAACGCGTGCTCGCCCGCCAGTTTCAACACAAGCCGGAATGGGTCCCAGCGACCGTGAAAAAACGGATTGGCCTGCGGTCGTGGCTCGTCGAGATTTCCGGCACGACAACTCGGCGGCACCTCAACCAGCTCCGCCAGCTGAGCCCGTCTTCAAGCAAACCAGCCCCTTCTGAAGGAAGTTGTGTGTCACCACTTGTCAACACGGCCTGGCATCTCACTATAGAAAGCGCCGCTGCAAACGCCGAAAACCACATGTGCAGACGGCGAGCTCCAGTCTTCGTCCCACCCCAGGCCGTCGACCTACGCAAGTCCACACGGCAGCGACGCGTATTCCGGTTTCGGCGATGCATCAACCACGAAAGGGAGAAAAGGAGGAGTGCGAGAGGGAAAGGCGAAAGGTTGCGGGGCTGTTCTGCCGGTGTGCACACTCCCCGCTCTTGGCCCGGCGGCCGCCCGGCAGTAAATACCGAAGCGTGCGCCCTTTCACTTGCGCGAACCGGCAAGTGTTTCAATCGCGCGTTGGATTTCGCCTTCTGGGACGGCTGCGCTGTGATTCAACCACACTCCTAGATCTGGATAGTTTAACGAAGTTACAACTGTGCCTGTGTTGGATTTCGCGTCCCCTTGTGGTGCCCGCCGCTGTGCATTTCGAAGTGCTTCAACCGGGTCGTTTGATTACGTTTTACGCTGCAACAGTGTTCTAAGTAATATTACCTAAATACTTTGTCATCCGTGCTGTTTTGCAATCGCAGTGTAGCGTTCGCAAATCGTCGCGTGAACGGTTGCTACGCAAGCGTGCATCCACAGTTCACCCGGTGATCGGCCGCCGCTATGCAAGTCGTCAACCTTTATTATGAATGAATTCCTGGAGTGTGACAAATAGAAATTTAGCCTAATGCCCCATAAAGTTGGGCCTAAGTCACGCTGTGAATACGCGATAAGTATAATCACTTGTCGCCCACCTTGAACATGTTGGTACTCAGATTTTCTGACGATTGCTTTCACACGATGGTTGCACTTTTTGCCCTGCTGCTTTTTATGCGATGGCACACACAACCGGGTTGCTTCTTTTGTTTTTTTTTCTTTATCGTATCTAGCGCTCCGCCCAGACGAAACGGCAGTTGGCACTAAAGTTTTGCCAAGGCAGAATTAAAACTGTCAAATACTCCTGCTTTGATCTTCGCCTCTTAGATTTAGACACGCAGGACTACCTTTGCACCGGCTCCTCTTCGCGATCGTGTGTTCACGGGTCTTTTTCTTTTTTTGCTTGCAAACCCCAATGGTGCTAGCACCGACATTTATTCGCGAGTTGGACTATGAAGCCTCCACTGATGACTTACGTTTGTCCACACACACTGACCAAAACAAGCTAGAAGGGGCTTTGGTATCCAGTATTCTTACGCTGGAGCATGCTTCAAGGCATGTGATCACAAAAAGCACTTAAGTTTACAGCAAATACAGGTTCTCAAATTGACTGAAAAACTGAACCATAACATAAGCCTTATAAATCTTCACCTAGTATGTGTGCTAGTTCTGCATCAATTGCTAAAAAAAACAAAAAAAAAACCCGCAACACATGCTAATGAACTTATTATGAAAAAGTAACGCAGTGAATAGTAAATCAGTCTGCTGAAAACATTTTTTAATAAAACTACAGATTTGAATATAGATTACATGTTGCAATGTATGGGCATATGAAACAGCAGAAACCAAGTCCCAAAGCTCGAAAATTCTTTATTAAATGCTTTATAACCTCAAATATACATACAACATTTTACGTGCCCATCACGGTTTAGGCCAGGAACATCTTGGCTCAAAACTTCGATTCCACTTACGTCAGCGGGAGCTTTCGGCGCCTGACAAGACCTGACGGAGGACTCCATCTGCGGCGGTTGCCTCCGAGATTTCCATGTGATGAGTGGAACGTTCACGAAGCAACAGTGGAGGACAGCCACCGCACAAACAACAACTGTGAGGCGTGGAACCGCCGATTTAGTAGTTTAGTTGGACACAGTCAACCAAGTGTCTGGAAGGCCATAGAAGTTCTGCGCTGCGAGGTGTCATCAGTAGCTGCGAAAATTGCACAAGAGGCCGTGGGAGCCCCACCAAAGAAGCGCACAGCGTCATCTCAGGTCCAGATGCAGCGCCGACTGCAGGCTTTGTGCGCCGGGTACACCCAAGGAACTAAAACGATGGAACAATTCCTGCGCGGTGTGAGCCACACCATTCGCTTTTAAGTGCCGAGCATAATAAAGTAATTTCCTACATTACTTCAAACTGTAAATAACTTCATACTGTAAATAGATTGTACCTGTTTTTTTTTCCAGAGATAACTGCCTCGTGTTTCTTGACCTTTCCCACTGACTTTCCCAAGGCTGCCAAAAATTCATATAAAAGTATGTATCAGAAACTGTGCCCAAGAAGGTTGCGTGAAAGGTTTGATCACAAGGCAGTGATTGTGGCCGTCAGGTACAACGATAACACAAACAGGTGCTGATGAATAAATTATTACGTTCACACTCTCGTCATTAATTACGCCATTACTCGCAACACACTCATCGGTGCACCCAATGCATTCGCATTTCTGCCCGATTCCCTTGGGGGAGGTGCGGGCGAATTTTTTTCTTTGCCTCACAACGTGCGAATTTGAAACATACAGATGTGCTGAGATTTGTGCATGCCGTATGTGGTTGAGATGTCATCAATGTAAATATCTGTCGGTTAAGCTAGTGCAATAGCAAATTAGAAAATAAATGTGAGAGAGGCAATGAAAAGAACACAACCTGAATTTGGCAAAACAAACGGTCATTATTCCATTAGCTGGCATTACTCGAACAAGACTACATTTTCCTGCGTTGGCATCAGGACCGATTTTCTGGGACCATTCACAATTAACACGAGACAAAGAAACCACTTTCCGGCGCCTACAAACCAGTTCGTATCCCAATAACACCCCACTAAACGCTTTGTAGCCCACCCAATACTCTGCCACCTGTAACTCCTGCCCTGCTGCTGGCATACCGCGCGGTATAAGAGTGCCAACTGGACCCACTCTAACCCCACATCTCAACCCTACCTATGAGCCTATGACCAGTGGGTGGAGCAGCTGACCAGCTCCCATCTCTCGGACCAGCGCCGACTGGTGGAGCGTGCCCGGACGGCCAGCCAGCTCCAAGGCATCTTGGAATAAGGATGACTCTCACTGGGTGTAGGCCCTAAGAACATCCTGCTCATTAGTACAATAATTGTTTGTCCTCTCTCTCTTACTCTCTTCCTACGTTGGCTTTGGGACCATTTTTTGCGGGACCATTTTTTCGGGGGCCAATTTTTCGGGTCCAATTTTTCCTATGTAGGCTTTGGGACCATTTTTTCCGGGACCATATTTTCCGGAACCATTTTTTCCGGGACCATTTTTTGCTGGGACATACGAGACCTTGTAGTTTTGTTGTCCTTTTGCTATGCACACATTAAGCCCTTCGTGTGCATCGGCCCTTCCCGCGCAGGGAAGTGCACGGTCTGAGGTTTACAGGCAGCCTGTTGCTCCAGGTGTGAGGTTGTACATTGTAACACCAACAACCTACCATTATGTTCCGCAGTCACTATAATTATCTCGTCCGCTCCCGACCCCGTACCAACACTTCCCTTCCCGTCCCCGCTATTTTTATTTTTATATTTTTTTCTCTCATTTCCTTGTCTCAACGCTCAGCAAGCATAACATGCCTCATTAATAACCAGATGGTACCCATTGCCTGTTTATGTCACCATATGAATATACCCATTTTATCCTTGAGAAATGTGAAACGGAATGTTGAAGCTTTTAGTTCCAACCGAGCGTGTAAGAAGTATTTTATTTTGGTGTCTGTTGTGGCTTATGCCTCGGGTGTTTTGTAATCACATTATGAACCCCAATGCTGGTGTTCACGGAGTGCACGCGCCCTTCCTGTCTTTCCACTGATGTTTTGCTTTGTTTCTCTTTTCATTGTTTCCCTCTTTTTCTTTTTTCTTCTTTTTCTTTGGTTGCTCTAGAGGCACGGCACATACCGATGGTCGCCTCTCTCTTCTTGTTTTCATGTTTTTCTTAAAATTGCCGCGCTCCGACATATTTTCGTGGATTGGGCCCAGGGGTCCACGCGTGCCGGCGACAGCCGATTACTAACAGTTAACAGGCCGTGCATTAACCTGGCGCGACACGATGCGACGCCGTGTACAAAGGGAGGTGTAGACGGAGAAGGGGACGCCTCAAATGGGCTCCCCCATTGGCTTTTGTGGGACCCCCCGAAGTCGTGGAGGCTGCCTGTGCTTCAGATACAGTAATGGGCCCCGCTTGCATTCTTGACCATGCTGCTGAAAAACGGTCAGTAGTTAATCCTTGTTACCGGTGACGCGCATGTAAACTCACTGCTCGTGTGGCGTGTGCTTTGTAGTTTTTCCCTCCCGGAGACACCGGATGTTTTTGGGGCCTTTCGCCACACGTGAACTCGTCGCATTTCCTGTTATCCCCACCACCCGCCGTTCATGCAGTGTGTTCCTCCTTGCCTCTTTCTTGCCTCCTCCTTGCCACCTTGTTCATCCCTCTTCCTTTCGCCGCCTTCTTTTTTTTTCTTTTTTTTGAAGGCTCTTTTTCGCCTGCCTTTGGCAGAAGAAGGTCTGTATGGTGTGTGTGGTCGTTTGTGTGTTTGTTTTCCCATGTGGCTTGTGTTTCGGGGCGCCGCCCCCAACTCTGAGTCCGTAAGATTTTATCCAAAGCTGTCATTCTTGAGGAAGGACCTGTCTCAGGTCGAAATGTTGGAAATAAAGTCTCCGAAGAGCGTACTTCTACTTTGTGCGTATTCCTGCAGCAACTAAGGACTCCACTTCACGACTATATCAAGGTGTCGAACCGAAAAAATACCAGTTCGGTACGGTTCGGGTTCGAGTGAAAAAATTTCGTTCCGGTACAGTTCCGGTTCGACAAAATCACGTGCCGAACCGGTTTGCGAACCGGTTAGGGAGCTTGAACCGGTTCGCGTACCGGTTCGATGAGTTGAATTGTCACTGAAATTAGAAAAAAAAACATTTAGTAGTTTAAAGCGACAGTAAAATCAAAACACAAACAAAAATTCAAAATGCTGCTGTCCCAAGGCACTGGCGGCAATTGCAAAGCAAACTTTAAACAATCACGAGATATTAGAAAAACAGATGAAGTGTTGACGATTTACCACCCTACTTTCTCGTCCAGACTTTATGTTGTCCTAGCGACTATTCATAAAGCCACCGCCAAGAGATATGGCGGTGGGATATATTTTCTGCCCTTTCATTTTTTGTTGAAATCGCAATCGTCGCTATGGAATCGCCCATCACGCTAACCTTGAAGCCTTAAATTATAGGTCTGCGTACTGGCGTGTTCAAATATCAGCGCTTACTACTACCAATGGCGCTCATTTTTTTATATTTGTAACAAAACAGAAAAATACTACTACAGGCCCATAAATGCTACCAATGAATTAGATCTTTTGATCACCCTGAATAATTTATTAGCTGTCACCCTATCAAATCTGTTAGCCACGCTTTTGTTAAAAGTAAGCTTTAGTTAACGCTCAGTCACTGCATTATTGCTTTGACCACTGCAATTCCTTTTGCGAAAGCTATACTGAATGTGTGCATTACAATCAGTATGTCATCGTACCGCCTGACCCCCGGCCATCGTTCCGTGTGCTACATTTCGTAATGTTATACCAGGATATGCTGTTACAAATTGAAAGGGAAATTTGAAGCGCGTAGCGTGAGAAGAACTTTTTTGGGTAGACGCTCTTTAGTTCGTCCACAGCAGTACTCCCCTCTGACCCGCCGCGTTGGCTCAGTGGCTAAGGCGCTGCTGAGCGCGAGGTCGCGGGTTCGATTCCCGGCCGAGGCGGCCGCTTTTCTGATGGAGGCGAAAAGCAAAAACGCCTGTGTGTACGAAATTTCGGCGCACGTTAAAGATCCCCAGTTGGTCAGAATCAATCCGAAGCCCTCCACTACGGAGCACCTCATCGCCTGTGCTGGGTCGGCGCGTTAAACCACACAATCAAATCAAATCAGTACTCCCCTCCGGAACGAGAGCAGTAAAAGTAATGTAGCGAGTTGGGCATTCAGTACAAGTGCACCTTAAAAAAAAGCAGATCTGAAAGAGAAAAAACTGCAGAACAAGCAGAAAAGATGATCGCTCGGCGAATGGGACAGTGTGAGGTAACGGCCTTCCTTTCTGCACGTGTCATCTGCTTTATTACTGTTTCTGCTTCCAAGACAAGGTCGAGGACTGCAGTTTCTTGCCAAGAGATTAAGTGCGCACCTTAACAGTTTTCCCTGACATATATGTTGTTATTTGTACTTGTAAAAAAAACGGAGCTTGTCCACTGTACCGTCCTCAAAAACGGTCGTGGGTAAAGGACATCGAAGCCACTTGTTGTCAGCAGCAAGCGGTTGAGCCACTGAGCAGCTCCTGCAGACACACTTGTCAAATATTACAATCTGCAGGTGTCAGACCTTTTAAACAAATTATGAAATTGAAAAAATTTGCACACATCGGGCTTTCGCTGCTGCGCACTGGAGCGCTCCTGCAGCCTGATTGCTCCACTAAAGTTGCAGCTAGGGAAGGGTAAAGTCGTTTTATATCCCCTGCAAGCTGCGGAGAATGACATTTTGTTTGGTCAGCTTCCACTACGCTAGCGCTTCCAGCAGCAACAGACCATTGCTACATTGGTGCTCATTCATTTCCCTAGTTGTTACATAGAACGTGATAGTGTTCAGTTGTCCTGGAGGGGAAAGTGCGCGAGCGGGTACGAAGTTGATGGTACGTGAAAGAAAAAAAGGCCTGAATTGCATTGACTGTGCAATGTCAACAACAGAGGGTCGAACCGTTTCGGCATGAACCGGTAACCGTTATTTCTTTTTTCGGTTCAGCTTCGGTTCGGGTTAAGCGTGCTCAAAAAATAACGGTTCGGGTTCGGGTTCAGTTCGGGTTTTCGGTTCGGTTCGGTTCCGGTTCGACACCCTGATATATATATATATACAAAGTAAGAAACCTGTGTAACAGCAACTGCGGCGGGTTTATTTCCGACGTTTCGACTTCGAGACAAGTCTTCTACGGGAATGATGGCTTCGGTCGCTTCGGAAGAGAGCATATATGTCGAAAGTGGAAAGCGGGTTTACGAATGGCCTACAGTACCACACACAAACATACATGAATAACACAAACACGAAGCGAAAATCTTCCTTATTAGAAGAAGAACAAAAAATGAACAAAAAATGAACAACGAAGAGAGAGACGCCAAGATAGTTGGGGAAAAAAAGGAAGAGAGGGAGAAGGAAGAGCATTGAACATGAATTCGAGTGGTGGCGGAAGCGCGAAAAGCTCAACAGCGTCCGAAACTGAGGTTGTAGAACAAAGGAGAGAAGGAAATATATATTCCGCCGCTAGCCGTCACTATGCAAATGCCCAGACGCTCGGAGGGATCGCGTTTCCGTTGATTGAAAGCGAGTGTCCCGCCATATGTTCGTAAAGTGAGAACAAGGCATTTTACAGCCCGTTTATGGGCCCGTTCCCGGAGCTGAGGCAATTAAAGGACGTTTTGTGGTCGTGCAGAAGGAAATGGTCCGCTACCATACCACTGTTCGCCCGCCGGACGGACGCCTTCCGAGAGCGGGGCGCTAGGCCGAGTTTTCAGGTCTTTGTTAAGAGCTGAGGTGTCTCCCCTCCGCTGAGTGGGGGAGGGGGGGGGGGAACAGCCAAACGAGAACGGAAGCTGTTCAAGGGGATGGAGAGGAAAACGTAGAAAATAAACCCCGATGGTTCGGTAGCCGGCTTAGAAGACGACTGTAGGTGCAAGGGAGGGAAAAAAATAGATTTGCAAGGCTTCAAAAATGTAACCAGTCCGCGGGGGCGATTCGTGATAACAGCGGCAATAATGTGCACGCTTGAGTAATAACGCAGGCCCCACAATTGTATTGCTTATTTTCTGGGTTATGCGCAATATCCAAAGGTTCACATCTCCCAATCAATTTTTTAACACATGTTTTGGGGAGAAGGTAAACAGAAGTTATTGCTGAAACAGCACCGGGACTAAGCAACATTGTTTAATTGTAAGATTGTGACAGAGAACTAGAAAACGTTTCCAAAGTTATGACACAATATTATAACGAGACAGTAAAAAAACGAGAAAAAGGATAGGAGTGAACACGAAGAGCGGGAAAAGAAAGAAGGAAGAAAAACAAAAACAAAAACGGAAAGACATCAGCAAACTGGGAAAAATCCACTGCACGAACGTTCACGCGCATGGGATTTCAAGAATCCGGTTCCGGCTACATACACAGCGCCACTGATACGGTTAGGTAGATGACAATGTTTTAATCGCTGCAAGTGTGCCTGGGTCCTCATTTATACCTTTTTTGATTGCATTGAATCGGTATATGAGGTAATGATTCACGTTGTTCTCGTTCCCGGTTTGACCTGAACCTCGACTCTAAGAGCGTGACGCTTAGTTTATCGAAAGAATGATCTTGGAGGCTGAGGTGTCTGGATAGGGGCAGGGTCGGGCGCGTTCTGGCGTGCGCTTTGTGATAATTGAACCGGTGCCAGAAAGAGGTCCCTGTTTGCCCTATATATTGCATTCCATGCACTTGCATTCAATCAAATAAATTCACATGGAAGTGCAACACGTCATGTTCCCGCAAATTTTTAAAGAGTACTCTGAGTTGGAGCTTTTGAGCAGTGCTTGTCTGTTGCATTGTCTTCCAGACAAGGCACCGCGGTTTCAGCATGGCCGGCATTCATTATGCGGGGACAATGAATTTGTCCTTGCGTTCACGAGTGTGTCTTTGAAGTTCCGGGATCGCCTGGAGCGGACGGAAACGCCCGTTTGAGGCGTTCACTTTGTTCGAGAATGTTGTAGTGCCCCTTCAAGATGTTTTTTACGTTAGAAAAGTTGGTGCTGTACGTTTAGCATAGGTCTGTTCGTTGGAGGTCACGTTGTGGTGGACGGTTCGCAATTAGGTCCACGTGGTTGAGTGCTTCGGCCCTTTTTTATGGCGTCATCAGGTACACGCGCTGGGTACCCCTGCCCCTCCAGCATCGTTTTTGTAATTTTTAGCGTTGGTAGTGAAATCCTGAAATCTTACGCTTTTGAGCAGATTCGTTTGAAACGGTGGGCCTGGCTATAAGGGATGCTATTCTTACAGTGACGTGGGTGGTCGCTTTGGTAATGCAGATATCGCTGGCGATCCGTTTGCTTCCGATACAGCTTTGTCGTGAGTTCACCGTCTTCAATTTTCACGGTCACATCCAGGAAGTGTATGCTCTCTTGAGAGTTGGTGTGAGTAAAATTGATGTTCTGGTGTGCAGAATTGTAACAGTCGATGAAGTGGAGGAGCTCAACCTCGTTGTAGGTCTAAATAAAAAAAGATATCGCCAATTTACCTTTTTTACAGAAGGTATTTTAAGGAGATTCAGACACGAATGTGGCCTCTAACTTCTCCATAAACAGATCGGCGTAGCTTGGTGCCATCTTGGTTCCCATGGCGATTCCACTAACTTGCCGAAAGTACTCATTGTTGAATTCAAATGAATTCAGTTCTAAGACGAGGGCCGCTAACCTCGCAACTACATGGCAGTCTGGGGTATCTGGCTGTTTATGGAGCGCATACATGCTACTTGGTGCGGCTATCCCTTTGTCACGGGGGATGTTTGTGTAAAGGGAAGATACGTCAAGGGTTACTAGCTACGAGTGCTTTAGTACACGAAGATCCGAAATCACTCTGAGGAAATCCGTGGTGTCTTTTATGTACGAGTCCAGGACGCTGGGAATGTGCCTTATTAGCCTGTCCACAAACCCCGATATGATTTCGGTGATTGTGCCAATACCGAATATTATTGGGCGCCCTGGGTTGCCAGTTTTGTGGATCTTAGGAAGCATGTAGAATCGGCCGGACTGGGTTGCACTGGTCGCATTAAACTGTGCTCACTGGAGGTTATTTTCCCCCGTCCAAGAGATCTTTTAATACTGAAGTTACGATTTTGGTGTGCTCAATCGTGGGGTCCTCCGCAAGGCGCTCATAAAAGTTGGAATCATCAAGTTGCCGGTGCCCTTCTCGAATGCAATCTACAGTATTCATGATTACAATCGCTCCTCCTTTATCGGCAAACTTAATTTTTAAGAGCGAATGCTCTTTATAAGCGACCCCAAACCATCACTTCCGCGGCGGGGCGGAACGGCGGCGGCGTCGGCGGCGTCCGCAGTGCTCCTCTACATTTAAAAGAAACAGCATCCGGCGCCAGGTTTCGATCCGAGGACTTTGCGGCCGCAGCGGACGCGCTACCGACTAAGCCACGGAAGCCACGCTGATATCAGTGTGAGTAACGCGCCTGATATCTTTAACGCATTCAAACTACATCGTCAGCGGCGTGCGTTGGCGACTCAGCGGCGTTATAGCGGCTTGATAACTGCGTGGTGTACACGTGATACTACAAACCCGATGGAAGAGATGGAAGAGAACGGCGCGAGGCGGTGGGCTGTGGGGCCGAGCGCAAGCGCCGCAAGCGGGCCGACAACCGTGCATTCGCACTTTCACTTCTCCCCCTCGGGGAATGCGGGGGAATTTTTTATGTCAGTTCTATTTTCCAAACCCTTCAAGCACGCTTTCTCGGACTTTGTTAAATTATGCCGTTTACCTTTGTGAATTTCATATTCACGCATGACATCTTTTTGCACAGCGGCGATGTACAGATTCAGGCAATCGTCACGTTGAGTGCTTGGCATCCAATCCCTGTTTGGGCGTGTCTGCGCATCTTGAACGTTAGGAGGCTTATCTAAAAAGTATTCTTGTTTTTAAAATTTCTTGCCCGCCGGGTGGGATGGGTCCGGATCCCACCCGGCGGGAAATTTTTCACCACCTTTCTTCTGACTCAAAAAATTCTACATCTGTTTCTATGACCCACCGCAACCTCCCTTTGCTTTCCGAAGTTTTCTTGACTGCCAACCCTTATATAATATATATATATATATATATATATATATAATATATATATATATAATATATATATATATATATATATATAATATATATATATCTATATATTATATATATATATATATATATTTTCACGTGCCAGTCTGTGGGATGAGAGCATTATTAAGTAGGACAGACATGCTAATCCCCCACGTGTGTACGTGCCGTGGGATGGGCACAGCCCGAGGACGACGAAGGAGCGCGTTAGCTAGCGTTCGCGTGCTCGGTTCTTGGTCGCCATATTGCTACGCCACCAACCGGTGCTCTCTGTGTGTTTTCCTCTGGCAAGTTAGGCACCTCGCCTAATAAATACTTTGCCCCTGCGTCATCGCCAAGACAACTTCTCTGCGCTCTGTTTGACAGGACGCAACACTGGTGGAGGGTGCTTCCGGTGCCCCGTACGCCCCCGGACGTTAGCACCGAGAGACCTTCGCCCGTCCACACTCCGGTTCATCGGTGTAGCTGCCGGAAACTCGGCTTTCCTCCAGAACAGGGCCCTCTCTTGAAGCCTACATCAAGAAGGCACGTTTCTCAGCCAGAGGTAATGGCGCAGGCAATGCCTACTACGGTGACTTTTCAGCAGCCGCGTGAACCCACCCACTTCCACGGAGAGGATTACGAAGACGTTGAGGACTGGCTTGAACAGTTCGAGCGTGTGGCTGGATTCAACCAGTGGAGTGCCACCCAAAAGCTCCAACAAGCCTATTTTCCTCTTGAGGACGGGGCAAGGACGTGGTTCGAGAATTGCGAAGCGAGCCTGCGCACTTGGAGGACTTTCGTCGCGAGGTTCAAGCGAAATTCGCCAATTCCGACCGCCGCGAACAAGCCCCGCGTCTCCTGGAAGCACAGACTCAGAAACCTAACGAGAATGTGGCTATGTTCGCGGAGGACATGGCCCGACTGTTCAAGCGAGCCGACCCAGACATGGCAGAATGTAAAAAAAATTCCCCGCATTTCTCCGAGGGGAAGAATGTGAAAGGCGTATGCAGGAGTTGAATTTGCGCGGTTCGGTAATGTTCGCGAAAGAGAGATCACACACACACACACAACTAAAAGAAAAAAAAGATGCATTTATTCACAGACACCTATTTGTGGTCGTTGTACTTGAGCGGGGATCTCAGCTTTGAAATTTCGTGTCAGTACCCTTTAAGCGGGTGCATTAGCCCTTATCCCGCCCGATTCCTGGCCAACCCCCCACGTGGGTATGTGCCATGTCAGCGGCCAGGCAGCGCGCGCCCATCCCCCCCGTTGCAAAGGAAGACGAGGAGCGCGCGCACCCGCTGCTGTTGCTATGCGGACGGCCGGGGGGGGACGCTTCGGGTCGTTAAGAAGTGCATTCGCACTTAAAAATTACGCCATCTTATGCATGGCGTAAAAGAACAGCTTTTCGCCGGTCTCGTCCGAAATCCGCCACGAACGGTCCAAGAATTCATCCGGAGGCTACTGCCATTGAGAGGGCACTACAACAGCGCTCCCGACAATCGACCGCATGGGCGCCAAAACATCGTCGAGCATCTCTGCTGTCATGGCCACGGATGAGACAACCGCCTTCGGGATCTCATCCGCGCGGTGTTGAGAGAAGAGCTCGCTAAGTGCGGCATCATCCCTCGGGCCCATACAGGCCTCCGTCCCGACATAGTGCGCGATGAAATTCGCAGCGCGATTTCCCTACCAGCCGCGCAGCCAGCGTCACAATGCCCAGTTTCCTACGCCAGGCTCTCACTGTCCAGGCTCCCGCCGCAACCACTAGACCTGCCGCGCCCCCTCTTCCATACCACCCGCCGCACCCAGCCGAATGCTGGCCACAACAACCCCTCTTACTGCCCAACAGCAGTTTCGTAATAACTCTTCGGTCCGTCCGCAACAATACTATGTCCCCAAGTACGCAAGACCGACCTTTGGCGAACTCCCGACAACCAGCCGCTCTGCTATCACTGTGGCGAACCAGGGCACATTTATCGCCGGTGCCCCAAACGTGAAATTGGACTGCCTGGATTCCCACCCAACGCTGTTCGGCCCCAATTCGGAGAAAGACCGGTCGCCATTTCTGACTACTCGCCGAGCGTCGAGCTACCGCACCACTCCGCCGATCGCGTTCGCCGTCCCCAGCCCCCCAAGGTTCGCCCAGCCGCCGCACTCCTGGAGGGCCACCTACCCGGCGGTCTGCAACGCCACCGCGGGGAAACTAGATGACGCAACCTTGGGAGGCAAGGTTGCCAGTAGTCGAACCCCGGGAGGCCTCCCTCTACCGCCGGCAGTTGGGGAACCGGCAGCCCAAAACTTCGACGTCGAGTGAACGCGCGGCCGAATTTAAGTTTTTCTCGACGGACACGAAATGACCGCATTAGTGGACACCGGGGCGGACTACTCGATAATTAGTCGGGAACTCTCTGACAGGCTCGGGAAGGTCAAGACCCCATGGATGGACCTCAGATTCGGCTGCCGGGGGTCACCTAATGACGCCTGTCGGAAAATGTACCGCGAAAGTACGCATTGGTGACTCTGATTGTCGGTCGTTCGTCGTCCTTCCGGAGTGCTGCAGAGAGCTTATTATAGGAATGGACTTCTTGCGCGATCATGATGCGGTAATCGACGTCGGCGAAGGCTTTGTGAGTTTTTCTACAAAAAAACACACCAAAACGCCCAACCGACCATACACCTGCGAATTGTCGGGGAAAAACCCCAAAAATTGCATGCTTGTTTCCGTTAGGTGTGATAACCTATAAGCGGCCCTGGTATTGCCGAGGTCTTGAGTCCCCTTCTTCTGGAAAGTGGGATCGCCATTGCTAGGGGCCTGTTGACGCTAGCGTGCGGCGAAGCGGAGGTACTGCTGACAAACTTCACCAATGAACGTCGGTGAGTCGCGAAAGGAACGGTGGTTGCCGTCTTCGAAGACATCGACAACGCAACGGACTGCTTCGTTCTGCAGAGTAAAGCGTCAGCCTGGTGCCAAATAAGCTCGTAATCGACGTTAACCGCAACCCCCCGCCGACAGAGCAACGCCAGCTTTCTGAGCTCTTAAACAGTTTCCGGGACTGTTTTTCGTCGACGTCGGGCGTCCGCCAAACCCAGTTGGTCAAACACCGAATAATTACTGCCGCAAATGAAAGACCGGTTCGGCAGAACCCCTACCGAGTGTCCGCGAAAGAACGCGATGCGATAAGGCAGCAGGTGGACCAGATGCTAGACGACGACGTCATTCAGCCATCGACAAGCCCCTGGGCGTCACCCGTCGTCATGGTCAAAAAGAAGGATGGAGCTTGAGATTCTGCGTCGATTATCGCAAACTGAACCAAGTCACCAAAAAAGACGTATATCCTCTGCCGAGAATAGAGACTCACTCGATCGATTACGACATGCCCGCTACTTTTCGTCAATGGACTGAAAGAGCGGATACTAACAAATCCAAGTCGATGAGCGTGACCGCGAAAAGACCGCATTGTTACTCCGGACGGGCTTTATGAGTTCAAAGTTCTTCCTTTTGGTTTGTGCTCAGCGCCTGCAACATTTCAAAGAATGATGGACACGGTTCTGTCTGGATTGAAGTGGCAAACGTGTTTGGTATACCTAGACGACGTCGTCGTGTTTTCCAGGACCTTTCAAGAACTTGGAGCGATTGACGTCCGTTCTTCAGGCTATCCGATCTGCCGCACTGACACTGAAACCAGAAAAATGCCACTTCGGGTATGAAGAACTACTATTTCTCGGTCACGTTGTCGGTCGAGCTGGCGTACGCCCGGATCCTGATAAACTTGATGCCGTGTCGAAGTTCTGCACGCCTACCGACAAAAAGAGCATTCGGCGTTTTCTGGGGCTGTGCTCTTATTACCCGGGGATTCATAGCGAACTTCTCCCACATTGCGGCCCACTCACTCGCCTCACACGTGACGACGAGCTTTCATCTGGAGTGATGAACAGCAAGAGGCGTTTGACGAGCTCCGGCGGCGCTTACAGACACCACCTGTGCTGGCTCATTTCGACGAGGATGCCGAACTATGGGTTTACACGGATGCCAGCAATGTGGGGGTCGGCGCTGTTCTCGTCCAGTGGCAAGACGGCGCCGAAAAAGTCATCGCTTACGCAGCCGAACACTATCACGGGCCGAAAGTAACTACTCGGCCACCGAGAAAGAGTGCCTTGCTGTTGTTTGGGCCCTCCTCAAAGTCCGACCATACCTTTATGGGCGTCATTTTACCGTCGTCAGCGACCACCATTCCCTCTGCTGGCTCACAATCTTAAGAATCCTACTGGCCCTCTTGCGCGATGGAGCTTAAGGCTCCAGGAATTCGACATGACCATCATACACAAATCCGGCAAGCGGCATTCAGACGCAGACTGCCTTTCAAGAGCTCCTGTTGGCCTTGCCCCCCCCGATGACGACGACAGCGACGATGCCGCGCTAATCGGAGTTCTGGTCGCACCCACCATTTCGGAAAAAGGGGGGAGGCCCCGCGAAATTTTTTTCAAGGCCACACTACCGTCGTGCCGAAGGCATTTGCCAGAGGACTGTCCTCATTCTGTCTGCGGAGCAACGTTCTCTATAAGAGAAATTTCGCGTAGAGTGGGAGTAACTACCTGCTTGTCGTACCCAACCTTCTCAGGAATGAAATCTTGCAGGCCTGTCACGACGAGCCTAGCGCCGGTCACTTCGGTTACACACGTCGCTGGCACGGATCAAGCAGAAGTACTACTGGCCGAAGCTATCGGCCACCGTACGGCAGTATGTAGAACTTGCCGGGACTGCCAGCGACGGAAAGCACCACCCGGCCGGCAAGCCGGACTTCTGCAGCCCGTTCAGGTTCCTAGAACGCCTTTTAAACAAGTTGGCATGGACTTGCTCGGCCCCTTTCCAACTTCCACAACTGGGAACAAATGGATAGTAGTCGCCACGGATTACTTAACCAGGTATGCCGAAACGAAGGCGCTTCCACGGGCTACAGCGCTTGAGGTTGCGCAGTTTTTTTTAACAAGAATTGTGCTGCGGCATGGCGCACCGGCAGTGCTGATTACAGACCATGGAACGGCCTTCAAGGCGCAACTGCTGCAAGAAGTGTTGAGATTGAGCGGCACGTCCCACCGAAAGGCCAGCGCGTATCACCCCCAAACCAGCGGCTTAACAAAACGTATGAACCGAACAACAGCCGACATGCTCAGTATGTACGCCGATGCGGAACACAAGACGTGGGATGCAGTTTTGCCTTACGTAACGTTCGCGTATAATACGGCCCAACAAGAGACGACGCAAATGACGCCATTTGCACTTGTCTACGGTAGGAAACCTTCCACAATGCTTGACGCCATGCTGCTACCCGATACCCACGACGACCAAGACGGCTTCCTTCACGAGTTTGCGCGTAGCGCGGAAGTACGCGTGCTGGCACGCCAGCGAATACAACAGCACCAGCATTGTGACGCCGCTCGCTACAATCTTCGCCACCGACATGCAACCTTCTCCCCTGGGGACCAGGTCTGGGTGTGGACTCCAGTTAGGCGCCGGGGACTCTCGGAAAAGCTTATGCGGCGTTACTTTGGCCCGTACACGGTGTTACGACAGCTTAGCGATGTTACCTAGAAGTCGCTCCAGCCAGCCCAAGCGCCGCAGGACGTTCCCGATCTCGCCCAGAAATTGTGCATGTGGTCCGCATGAAACAATGCTTCTCGCGGTGATCACACAATGCATCTAGCAGCGGACTACATTTTGCGCGCATAACCGTAGCAGCGAGTCGATGATTTTGAGGAGAGGGGGTAAAGTCACGTGCCAGTCTGTGGGATGAGAGCATTATTAAGTAGGACAGACATGCTAATCCCCCGCGTGGGTACGTGCCGTGTGATGGGCACAGCAGAGGACGACGAAGGAGCGCGTTAGCTAGCGGCTCGTGTGCTCGGTTTTTGGTCGCCATATTGCTAGCCACCAACCGGTGCTCTCTGTGTGTTTCCTCTGGCAAGTTAGGCACCTCGCCTAATAAATACTTTGCCCCTGCGTCTTTGCCAAGACAACTTCTCTGCGCCCCTGTTTGACAGGACGCAACAATATATATATAATAAAATATATATATATATTTTATAAAATATATTATATATAATATATATATATATATAATTTTTAATATTATTTAAAATATATATATATATATATATATTTTGTATTACGAAACAGAAACCGAAATAATTGACTCAATGAAGGCAGAAATAAGTGCAGGCGGTAGAGAAACCCAAGGAAGGGAAGCGGCCAAACGTCGGTACGTCATTTATTCTTCTCGAAGCAGATATACCTCTTCAAGAATATTTTCAAGAGGGAAAAAATGGGAGAAGAGATGCCTGCCTGGTGCGATCCGACTCCGCGACGTCCAGTCTGGTGCGATACCCACTCTGCTACTGGCGTGGTTCTGAACCCCTTCGGCTTTGTTTATGGCGCTCGGGGGTAAAAGCCAGAGCCACTTCGACTACACGGGGCACTGGCCACCATGTAGCACTGTGCCTTTCCGGTGTTTCCTCCCTTTTTGAGGCCCTCTCAAAGTGCATAGTTTTTAGTTTATTTTAACCACCACGCGGGACTAACCGCCGCTGAGAGAAGATATTATCTCCCGTTGTGTATGCGTCGACCATCATGATTACCATGATGAATACACTCGCGCTATCATATAGCAGCCATCCCCATTTCGGAAAGCTAGCGTATCGGTCTCTCTCGAGTTGTTCTTCCGCCACAAAAAGCGCTATATCTTTGGTCTAGCAGGACATTTGTTGAGGGTGTACCCAAAGCCAATATGACTTTTTTTCCGAACGGAGTTTTATACACTACCGTGACGGAGCTTGTGAGCTGTAATTTATCCTTTTTCAGTACGTTTTGTGCCCTGGCCGAGGGATAAACACGGCGCTGCCGTGCTACACCCGACGTGGGTGTTGAAGGGTAAATTTTGCAGTTTCTGCCACTATGATGGTCCCACATTCTTTGTATACATGATACTCCCTCCTTTAGGCGTAAGTGAACTTTGTTTATTGAAAATTTCTTGTTTTTGCCCTAGGGTACAGCAGAATGTTCAGCACGGGCTTGCTGGGTATCACAGAGTTTTCACGTTTGTGCTGTGCGCCGAGGAACCAAGGCGGATCTCTCATAGCGTGGGTACTACTGTGGTGCATTTAGCAAACGCGATGATTAATTCTGTAAGGACAAGCACTGTGTGCCTCCATCAGCCAGTGAAGGCAGTGATCTGACAAAGCATGTGACCAAGACCACAATGGTGGTGAACACAGCACCGTGTGGATCATTAGTGTGTGTGCTATGCAATTTGTTGAAAGAGAATATAATATTCGCGAAAGCTTTTGTTCCGGAATTCACATGTTTCCATTGTTCATAGTTTTATTTACAGGCGCACACCGCTGCAGAATCATGTCGGGAAGAAGCAGGGAAACCTGCATTACCGCCGCTTCCTCATCCATAAGCTGGTCGGTGATCTGAAGGCTCAAGCCAGAAATCAGGGCCAGAAAAGGTAGATGGGACAAGCCATTTCCTACAAGTTCCCGGGCCAAAGCAACCGAACGACTGGGTTATTTGTAGTGACAGAAAAAAGCAAAAGGAGGCAGAAGGAAATCTGTGTTTTGATGAAAGTCCTGCAGTATCACACGCTCCTCAAATTTGCTAAAGAAGTTGCAAGCAGCATGCAACAGCGAGTTAAATGGCTTGTGAGTATTTAATGCACAGTTCACGCTTTTCTTCGTGGTCCCGAAACTGGCAAAATTGTTGCGACCTGGAATGCTGGAGAAAGTGGAGAAAAGGTTCGGACGGCAAAAAAATTTAGTCCTTTGGGCTGATAGGCTTGCCGGATGATTATATCGGCAAGCCTATCAGCCCAAAGGACTAAATTTTTTGCCGTCCGAACCTTTTCTCCACTTTCTCCAGCATTCCAGTCGCAACAATTTTGCCAGTTTCGGGGCCACGAAGAAAAGCGTGAACTGTGCATTAAATACTCACAAGCATTTAACTCGCTGTTTCATGCACTAGGGCTACCACCGACAACTTCCACTGCCAAATTACTACAGATGGGACTTCATAACACCTGGGACGAACTTCGAGAGGCACATCATGTCAACCAGATCGAACGGCTCAAGCTTTCACACACTGGCTGTCACCTCCTCCGTCGCCTCGGCTACCCACTACCTGCCACCCATCACCCCCGCCAACGCATCCCTCTCGAAATACGCGATTGCATCTCCGTCGCCCCAATACCCAAGAATATGCACCCCCTTCATAACCAGGGTCGCCGACAAGCCCGGATTCGAATGCTTCGCAACATGCTTCAAGTCAAGCCACGAGAAACCCGCTACGTTGACGCTGCCAAATATGCCGATAAACCAGCCGTCGCCATTTCAACAGTAGACCACCGAGGAATTGAATTGGCTTCCGCAACAGTAATTGGCAACGACTCCACAACTGCAGAAGAAATCGCAATAGCCCTCGCAGCCACTACATCTCAAGACATTATCACCATCGACACAGATTCGCAAGCTGCCTGTCGCCATTACGCCGCCGGTCACATAGCTCCCTTATCCCTCCGCATTCTACAGTCCATCCCTAGCCCTCCTTACCTCTACATTCTCTGGACCCCGGGACATGAGTCTCTGGAGGGGAATGAGGCGGCTCATGCTGCCGCCCGCGCGCATATCTACCGGGCGTTCCCCTCCAACACTCAAGCATCACCGTCGGAAGTCCACCATTCTGTGCCTCAAAAATTCAACGACATCCTCGAACATTACCGCCTCGAACGCCGCATCTTTCCCCCACCCCAACGACAAGTTGACTAAGGAAGAAGCCACCACGTACCGCCGCCTTCAAACCAACACCTATCCGCACGGCACCCCTCCTCCACGCCATTCATCCCACCTTCCTACTCCGCCACCTTCAAGTACTGTCCCCAACCCTGCACACTGTATCATATGATTTGGGCGTGCTCCCACACACCATCCCTCCCCCCTACTCCCTCCCCCAACCATGAGCAGTGGGAAGGCATGCTAGCCAGCCCGGACCCCGGCGATCAGCTTCGGCTGGTTGAAAGGGCCCGCCTGGCAGCGACCGCCCAGGGACTTCTGGACTGAGAAGACCCCCCATTGTCACTACTACAAAGACTAATATTGAAATAAAGTTTATTCCTCCTCCTCCTCCTCCTTTGGGCTGATGAAGCATGGCGTGTACACACAAGTGTAAAGAAGGTGGCCATATTGAGCGTTTCCCAGTGGTTTTGTAATTATCTCGTTCTAACGTCTGTGGTGTTGCCAAATTACTAGCCAATTTTTCCTCCTACATCTCTCGTGACAAAATATATTCGTTTTTATTCAGTGGAAAGTTCAGCATTAGTGAAGGCATCTTTGTATGTCATCCAATCGCAGCCCAAAATCCGTGATGATGATGATGATGTTTGGTGTTTTATGGCGCAAGGCCAACGAGGGCAAAGAGCGCCAAAACGGTGGTTAGGTATGAAGGATGTAACAGTAAACGCTAAAACCGCTCAACAAAAAAAATTCCCCCGCATTTCCCCGGGGGGAAGAATGTGAAAGTGCGAATGCAAGAGTTGAATTTGCGCGGTTCGGTAATGTTCGCGAAAGAGAGATCACACACACACACACAACTACAAAGAAAGAAAGATGCATTTATTCACAGACACCTATTTGTGTTGTCGTTGTACTTGATTGCTAGATCGGATCTCAGCTTTGAAATTTCGTGTCAGTACTCCTTTAAGCGGGTGCATTAGCCCTTCTCACGCCCGATTCCTGGCCAATCCCCCACGTGGGTATGTGCCATGTCAGCGGCGAGGCAGCGCACGCCCATCTCCCCCCGTTGCCAAGGAAGACGAGGAGCGCGCGCACCCGCTGCTGTTGCTATGCGGACGGCGGCGGACGCTTCAGGCTCGCTTAAGAAGTGCATTCGCACTTAAAAAAAAGTGAATTCAGTAAAAGACAATGAGGATGGCTGGTGAAAAGGCCAGGTTGTGATGGTGCGTGGCATGAAATCGTGTTTAAAAGGAACTACGCGTGATAGGAAACGAGGTGTAAACACTTGATGTCACTAAGAAACTTAAAGGTGCGTTGTACAGGAATCATGGGGTCATCCCCTAAAAACAATGCTGGGTGTAGTGGAATGTGTTTTCTGTAGAGGTCGGCGAAGTGTTTCTGTCGTGTTGTGTGGAGTGCTTTGCATTGAAGTAGCACATGGATCATGGATAGGCCGTCTCCACACCTGCTACACAAGGGTCTTGGAGATCCCGTGAGCAGGTATGAGTGTGTTACATGCGTTTGGCCTATCCGTAATCGAGCCAGGGTAACTTTTGTGCCTGTTGTGTGTGTCAGTGGTGTATGCTTTCAAGAGTGTCTTTATAACGTGTAGTTGGTTGTCTGCCTGTTGCTTGCCATATATGCGAAGGTGTTGTCTAATGTGTGACTTAAGGTCAGTGTACGGTATTGTTGTTATGTCCACTGTGTTTGCAAGTGCAGCAACAGCGGCCATTTGATCTGCTGTCTCGTTTCCGGTGATCCCCGAGTGAACTGGCACCCAGCATACGGTCACTTCAAGACTTAATGCATATGCTGACATAATGGTTTTGTAATCTAAATGAATAACATGGTTTTTACAAAGCAGCTTAGATGACAATGCACGTACTACACTCAAGGAATCTGTAAAGATGATGAACTTGGGAATTTTATGATAAACTATGTGCTTTAAAACCAGAAATATGCCATAGGCTTCAGCCGTAAAAAATGCTGCTTTTCGAGTTTTACGGTGTTAGATACCCTTAAAATCAGGTCCGTGCGCAGCACACGACACCATACGGGCTGTTTTTGACGCGTCGCTAAAAAATTCTGCACACTTGTATTTATCTTGAAGGAACATGAAGTGCTGAAGAATTACAATTGTGGGTACTTGTTTTTTATCAATCGCTACAAACGACAAATCGCACGACACGGGGCGAAGCTGCCACGGTGGTAAAAAGTCGGAAAGCGTTGATTTGTAGGTGTCTGAAAAGGGGACAGATAATTCTGACACTTCCTGTCTCACCCTATGTCAGAACGGAGCAGAGATGATGGACGATTAAGAAGTTGGGACATGGGTGCATCACAAATAAATGGTTTTGAAAGGATGGTCGGTTATTGACGAATTTTAAAAGCGTACAGAAGATCATATATGTCGCTGATGATCTAGGGACCATTTATCGCACTCGACGTATAGGCTTGTACGGGGCTTGTACGGAAAGCACCCGACGAGAGGCGGAGCCCCAAGTGAAGCACTGGGTCTAACATTTTCAGCGCTGTTTTTGTTGCTGACCCATAAACCACGCTCCCATAGTCCAAGCGAGACCCCACCAAGCTTGTGAAGACACGTAAGAGGAGTTGCTTGTCCGCGCCATAGGAGTGGTGTGAAAGGACCTTAAAGGAGCCATGAGGAGAAAATGCAAGTTGGTTTTATTCGAAAGATTTCGTGTTTTATAGTGCCCCCAGCGCTTGTCCGGATACAAACGGTGCTTTATCACTGAGAAATAAAACAATTTATGTTAAAATTTTGATTTTCCCCCTCAATCGTGCGTTTTCGTGGTCCCAAGTGACATCACAGGAACCGACCGCTCTGCAACCTAGAGTACCTTCATTCACGCATCCGCCGTACAGGGTAGAGACACGTATACGCTGGCGCCGCCATTTTCGGTTGCTCGCTCGCCGCCGAAGCAAGTCATTGTGTTTAAACCGCGCTAAAATTATCGCCGCAACGTGGTTTACTGAAGAAGTTTGAGTCATATTGCCTGTTTCGCGTTGCTAGGTCTCGTTGGAAACGAAAAGAATAACGCGTTGATCCCGTTGGCCCAATTGCGGCGGCACGGGACCATTCAAAGGTTGTCCCCACCCTGTACAGCGGTGTTGGTTTGTTCCCGCGTTTCTTTACGTTCCGTAACCTAGATGGCGCCACCATACCGTGCCAAGCGTTTGGTTTGTTTTTGCCCGCATTTAAACCTGGCTTGTTTTTGTTCTGGGAGAAAATATTCGTTCCCTGAAACAGTGCTCGCTCAACAAATGGGGTCACGTAAGACACCGTTGCTTGCGTCAATCGGCCAGTGTCGTCTGAGACAACCCCAAGCCCCGTAGTGCTGTGCAGCTAAACCAAGCATGCTGTGCGCAGTACGAACAGCAGAACGCATCAGTACTTCTATGTTTACATGTGCTTTCGTAACTTCCACTGTTTGTTCCATCATTCTTATTGCTTTGTAAAGAATGTGCCCTAAATTTAAGCGCAAATCGCTTGTTCGTCTAGTTTGTAAGCTCTACCTAATTTGCGTCTGCTTCTGCCAGCCTCCGCCAATCGCAGAGCTTAGCTCATGTGACATCATGGGTTCTGTTGCGGGAAATGAGCTGGTGGGTCGAATGACCATTCCCATTTTTCCTAATTATGTAGCTTATTTGAGCGAAGTTTACGTTAAAAGTGGTGTCCGTATGATTCTAACGAGACAATCTTTTGAATGAACCAAACTTGTGTTTTCTCTTCATGGCTCCTTTAAGTATGTTTATTGCTTTGATGCATTTATGTTTTAGTTGTCTGATGTGAGGGATGAACGTTAGTTTCTCGTCGAATACGACGCCTAGAAATTTGTGTTCCTTTTTTACAGGAATCAAGTCACCATTCAATTTAATTTCAGGGTCGGGTTGGATACCGCGCCTCTTTGAGAAAACGACGCAGGTACTCCTTCCACGATTAATCCTAAAACCATTCTGATCAGCCCAGCCAGCAAGCTTGTTTGCCCCAAGCTGGATCTATCGTTCACATATGGACATATTACACGATTTAAATGATCTTTGTACGTCGTCCACATACATCGAACAGGAGATTGTTGGTGGCAATGCCTTCCGAACTGAATTCATTTTGACTATAAACAAAGTGCAGCTCAAAACACCACCTAGAGGCACGCCATTCTCCTGCACGTGAACGTTTGAGAGTGCCGAACCAACTCTGACACAAAATGTTCGTAAAGATAGGTAGCTGGACAGAGTGTTCAGCATGTTACCAGAGATACCAAAGGATTTGAGGTCTCTAAGGATGCCTTAGCGCTATGTAGTATCATATGCCTTTTCAATATCAAAGAACACGGTCATGCAATACTGCTTATGAAGATAGGCATCTTTAATGTAAGATTTTAGCGCTACTAGTTGGTCATTTGTAGACCGCCCCGCCCTGAAGGCCGCCTGGCTGCTCTCGAGAAGACCATTGTACTCAAGAAAGTACACGAGTCTCCTGTTGATCATCTTCTCGAGAAGCTTGCCCAGGCAGCTTGTGAGGGCGATAGGTCTATAACTGGCAGGACAAGAAGGGTCTTTACCCTCCTTCAGAAACGCCACTACAACAGCCTCCTTCCATGATTTTGGGATGTGCCCCGAAAGCCATATGTTATTGTATAGGTGTAGGAGTGTTTCAGGTGTATCTGGGTGTAGGTGTTGTATCATGGTGTATGTAATCTGATCTGCGCCTGGAGCTGAAGGTTTACATGTGCTCAGGGCAGCTCTCAACTCAGACAGTGTAAATTCAGAATTATAAGCAGATTTTAACCTGTTATTGTCATGTAGGGACTTTTTTTCAGAAGTATTTTTATGTTTCAGGAAAGTGTCTGTGTAGTGTGCAGAGCTGGAAACCTGTTGGAAGTGTTGTGCAAGTTCGTTAGCCTGGTCTTCGAGTGTGTCCCCTATTGTACTGACCAGGGGCAGGCTATGTGTATGTTGTCCTTTAAGTTTGCATATTCTTGTCCATACCTTGTGTGCATCTGTGTATGAGTTAATGGATGTAAGGAAGGTGCGCCAACTCTCTCGCTTTGCCTCACGGCGCACACGTTTTCCAACCGCCTTGGCCCGTTTGAACGACAAAGGATTACCCGACGTGGGGTACCGACGGAGGATACCCCACGCCTTGTTCTGGGCCTCTCGCGCGCGCCTACAGACCTCATTCCACCACGGCCTCCTCTGATTGCGCGGGGCACCAGAGACGTGGGGAATGGACTTCTCGGCGGCGCGTCGCGGATGTGCGCCGTGAGGGGTTGAGTAGCTTCTTCAACGTGTAGGTGTTCAATGGATGTGTGGTGTAGTTTAGATGTTTCTGTAAATGTACTCCAGTTCCCTCTATCTTCATTGAACCTGTTATGGAAGGTGAACTGTTCGGGCCTTTACCTAAGTATGTTAATGTGGTTGGGAAGTGGTCACTACCATATGGGTTAGTGCCAACGTCCCATTCTAGAGATGGAAAGAGTAACCTCTGCAGAGCCAATCGCCAAATCGAGGTGTGAATAAGTGCTGTGTCCTTATTATGGTATGTAGGCTTGTTTGTATTGAATAGCATGCTCCGAAGAGGTTAGATATTTTTCGATAAGGCGACCTCGGGCATCTGTGCGAGCAGAGCCCCAAAGAGAGTTATGTGCGTTGAGGTCGCCCTAAAAGAATGAAAGGTGTGGGTAGGCTGATCCACAAGGCCCTCGTAATCCGAGGCTCAAGAGGCTGGAAATCAGGAGGGATTGTAAACTGAGCATAGAGTTATTAGGCCTATTGAAAATTTATGGTACGAATGGCAACAGCCTCAAGGACGGTCTGTAACAGGATAGAATGACACGCCAAGGACTTTCGGGCAATGATGGCCACACCCCCGGAAAGAGTACCACCACCATCCCTGTCCTTCCTAAATACCTGGTAACTATTCAAAAAGTTTGTATGTTTGGAATTTAGGTGTGTTTCTTGTATACACATGACACTCGGTTGATTGGAATGCAGTAACTCATAAACATCATCAAGATTTTAAGAAGGCCTCTGCAGTTTCCATTGCATGAATTTTCTCTTCCCATTATTGAAGTTTAGATTTCCTGGAGTAGTGTGTGTTTACATGTCGGCTTTCAGGGCTTGTACTCTAGGAAGGGGCTTTTTTCATTTTCTCTACTGACCTGGACGCCGGAGCCCGTTCTTTCCGCTGTGGTGCATGCCGGAACGGCTCGACGTCCAGGTCGTCATCTGAGGGCAAGGGGGTGCCCAGCGGACTGGGCCCCCTAGACTTGGACTGGGCACCCTTTGCGGTGCCCTTCGTTTTGGCCGCGACCGCCGAGGGCGCCAGGAGCGCCCGGGTGGCACAGGCGGTGCGGCGGAGGTGGGAACTGCTGCGGTGTCCTCCAGCTCCATCTCCTCCGGGCCATCACATGTGCTTCGGGCCGGTGGAGAGGAGGAAACAGAGGGTGCAGCAGCATCCCCAACGGACGTGGATGCCACCACAGCTGCTGCTGACTGAGCAGGCGGTGCGGTGGCGGGTTGGGCCGCCGGAGGCAACCCAGGGGGGGGGGGGGGGCGGAGGAGGCGGGACCAAGTCTGACTCGGCGGTACTGGGTCCCCGCCGAAACAAGACGCCGCTCCGCCCCCCGGCGAGCTGCGTCGTTCTCGGTTTACTTTCACATGGATGATCTCCTTTTCCTGGTGAAATTTCTCACAGCTACGGGATCATGCCGCGTACGGCCCCTGACAGTTTGCGCAGGTGAAGGTGGTGGAATCACACTTTTCAGTGGGGTGGTCATGTGCGCCGCATTTTGCGCAGGTCTGTTTGCCGCGGCAAGAAGTCGTAGCGTGCCCGAACCGCTGGCACTTGTAGCAGCGGCGCGGGTTGGGTATGTCCGGGCGTACACCACACCTAATGAAACCAGCATTGATGTGCTCAGGAAGTTTGAACTGCTGAATGTTAAGATTACGTGCTTGTTGGTATTTCTACATTGTCGCGACGGATGGTGATTCTCCTGACAACTGTTACGCCCTAATCCTTCAGGCCTTCCAGAAGGTCGGTCTCTGTTTCACTTAGCAGATCTGGCTGAGATATCACCCCCTGCGAGTTGTTAAGGCTGCGGTGGGGTGTGACAGTGATGTCCAGATCTGCCATGCGGGTTTGGGTCAGGAGATTTGTGGCTTCCTGCTGCGTCTTGACTTCAACCAACACTTCGCCTGTTCGTAGTTTTTTGCCTTGAAAGATTGCCAATGATTCTTTCAAGGAACTTGGGAGACGAGGAATACAGATTGGGAGGAGACGGGTTTGGATTTGTCTATTGATTCAAGGACCAAAAAACGGGGATAGTTGTCATGATTCGGAACGTTGATAGTTGGTAGGGGTGGAAAAGAAACTTTGGTGCGGCCCCTTTTCGTGGGCCGATCACGTGTAGGGGGGGTTTAGAAAATGCCATATGATACAGTGGAAAGCAGGGAGACCGGGGTACTTTCTCCTTTGACCTTACCCTGGTATTCAAAGAGGTCCCGGAGCTCCCTGGCTGGTAGACAGACAGTGAGGCCCATCCGCCGGAGCTTGACCTGGGCTCCGACGGCCACCGTTCGTGGTTTCTAGCCCTCCACCTATAAACACATCGCCACGGTTGGACATGGCTTATGTTGCGAGCTCGGGGTCCGCGGTGTCGCTGCTCACTGTCACCATGAATTCTCAAGGTGCCCCGTGCGGGGCACAAACTCCGTGGGTCACCGACCTTTTTCGGTTAAGGTTTTTATCAGTAGGCACGTCTTACGCTAATACGTGGCACCAGGAAACCTGCGATGTTCGGCAGCATCTCTGACACTGGACGCTGTGGTGACTTGGCTGCGTGCAACTTGTCAGGTTTGTCCCGACGTCTTATTCAAAACTTTTTCACGGTGGTGGAGGGGGTCGTGTGAGCCCCTGTCCAGGTGGGATGTTTATTATGTCGCCCCGGAAGCACGGCTGTAGTCTCAAGGGTTGGAGAGCGTGCCTCCATAGATCTCTTCGATGAATGCTTGAAAAACACACGAGTCGTGCACACTGACCTATACGTGACGCTGAAGTATAGCCATTGACCAAGAGGTATCTTTTCTCCAGCCTTTCCACAAACAATGCTCTACTCCAAATGGTACGTTAACTTGGCAGTGGGGAAGCATTTCAAGCCGTCAAGAGTATGAAAGACATTAGGTTGACTGAAACGTGCTTATACTTGAATATTCGCATTCTCTCCACCTGAAACGTAGTATTAATGGCACTTACCTTGCTTCAGGTATATAAAAAAAACCACGTATGGTCATTCCGACAAACTGCATTTCGGTTGGTACCAATGTCGAAAATACTTTTCCTGCCTCTTTTGGAAGGAGAGTGCCGTACTGGAAAACACAGAACAAAAGCACATGGGTAGTTAAAGACGAATGAAATTAAGAGTGCAACTTTACCTCGCGCCATATTTTTTTACATGTTTACAGGTTGCATAGGTACATCGTCAATGATATTGCCTCGAACTGTGCATTGAGATTTATTACTTTAGGATGGATTTCCGGCGCGTGGCCGTGCCCGGGTAAGGTGTGCTAAAAGCACAATATGCAGTTTTTTTTCGTGCAAGCCGCACTGGCAATGTTGTTTGATACGGAAAGAGTGTTTGTATCCGGTGACAATGCAAAACCGTTCTTATTCATTTATACATGTCTTTACTCTAACTAGACAATTCCGGAAAGGGAAGCACAAGATGCGTGAAGAAAAAAGTTAAACATTTGAATATCAACCCCTTCGAACTCGCCCAGCTGTCTCTCATTCTAATGCGTAAAGAGCAAGCGTCACTACATTCTATTCACCGAAACTTGACTGTACATATCACTTTGGCAACTACTTCCTCTGCGCTCGTGTTTTATATACGAAAGTCTTTCGTGAGCTACCTAAACCCAGAAATCTTCGTGTGTCTGTCGGTATGTCGATTCAGACTTCAGACGCAAAGTTGGGAAAAAGGAGTACTTTGGCAAACTTGAGGCGAAATGTAAGTACATAACCTGGAGTACAAATGTTTTTCAATAGAGAATAAACGTTCAGTGGATTTTTCTGACTGGCCGTCCAGCAGGTGTTGGCTGCCCTCGAACGCCAGCGACCCGAAAGTGCTACCTCCTTCGGAGGTTCAGCATGAAGAGGTAGCAGGCGACGTGCGGCAGACCGACGCGACGTTTAGGCCACGTCTCATCTGCAGGTCTCAATAAAGTTGTTTCCTCCTCCTGACTACAAGTTAAAGACTGCGGTCTAAAGGGGCAGAAATGCCCCAGGTGGTGCTAGATAAAAGCAGGCACATAAAAAACAGACGTCCCAATTGTGGTTTTCAATGTCATAAAAGAAACAACAGCAACAAAAAAACAAGTGGCACGAATGAATGAGTTTGCGCAAAAGAAGATGACGTAGTAGTGTATGCGAATCACTTTTGCGAAAAACCAAACGAGCATCTACCAAAAAAAAAACTGCTAGGAAGTAAAAGTAACAATCTGAGCTTCATGCCTTATATCCACATGTCTCACAACATAAAAAGTAGCCAGCCAGTACCATATTAAATGTTTTTGAAGCTCCATGTATGTTAGTAAAACTGTGTTCGTTATTGTCTAAACAAATTAAGAGCGTGTAAAGAAAGACGCAAAAAACGCTAAACAAAATACGTTTGATGCATACGCTACAATATTCCGTTGACCTGCAGAAAGTTGTACATGATTCAAACTGGCCGCTATTTTAATGATAGGGCTCGGGAGAAAATCTTTCTGGTAAAAATAAATGGGGGGGGGGGGGGGTATCTGGCTATGCATTGCAAAACCGGCGACCACGTTACAAAGCTTGAAGATACCGAATTCATAGCACGAGCTATAGATTCAACCGAGAGAAAAAATATTGAAGGGTGCAGAATTAGAGACAATGGGGATGACTGCGTCAGCGAGCCCTCGAAACCCACCTACCCCCAGAGTTAACCGTCTTAGATGGTCAAGTTTAAAACAACTTCCGTTTTTACGGTATTTTTATGCGTTTGTTAAATGCTGGAAACGCACCCTCGGTATTGGCCAACACTTCCATTCTGTCACCCCTGTTATTATTATATTTGTAATGGTTTTATGCCTTCTGGCTATGATAAGCCTTCTGGCTATGGCCTTTATTCGTTTATGTTTGGATTTAGGTTTCACACGTGTTGACTTTAAAAACCGTGTGTAGTATCTAAGTTTGATCTGTTTTAGGTTCTGATAAGTCTTGGAAACGCAACATCTGTGTTGTTCAGCACTTCAATCCTCCCACTGGTTTTATCGTTTTATTCCTATTGGTTGCATGACCTTTTGGCTCTGATTTTATTCTTTCATCTTTTATTTGAAGTCAGGCAGGTTTTGGACTTCGGAAGACGTGTATACTTAAGTCGAATCTGTTATATGGTGCGTATTGTTTGGTACCCCGTTTAATTGAATGGTTTTCTTTGTTGTATTTGACATGCGATTCATGCTAAGCCGAGTTGGGTGGGGCGGCTGTTGATATTATGGGGAGTTACCAGTGCGAGGTATATATGGATGTTCTTGTTTCATGCAAAACAAAGTTGGAAGTTGCGCTCGTCTTGTCCTCTCTATCTTCGTCCTCGTCTTTTGCGCAAACCTATTCCTTTGTGCGTGATGAACCAACTAGCCAGCAGTCACGTCCTACTGAAACTTAAGATGCGCCTTGTTTATTTAAATGGCGCGTAGCAATGCAAGTGCGAGGGATATAAATTGCATGGAATAAATTTTCGACTAATTTCTACGCGACAGAAGCGAGAAGAGGAGTAAGAGCGTGTGGGCTGAGTAGAGAGCGAGGAAGCAGCTACGATACAGAATAAGAAGACGACTCTAGTCTTTCGACGACATTTGCAGTGAAGAAAGCAGACATGTGGCCATCTGCATTGTTTTTTGTGTGGGGCAAATAGCGCTTCCACAAACGTTATTTTTTCAGGAACCTTGTTTTGATTTCACCGCGTGAGTTCTGGTAGCGGTGCTGGGTACAAGCAGCATAGTCCCTCAGCTAGCCAGCAAAAAATACAATCTATTCCAGCCCCCTACTGCAAGGTCTTCTGCGTGAAGGTGGTGTGCTTAAAGACGAACCTTTCAAAGTAGACACTGAGGCAGTAGCGAACGCGGCACTCTGGACCAATGTGTTTTGCAGCAGTCGGGGACCAATAAACTTTTAAAAGTTGACAAGAGTGGTTGGACCAACTTGAAAGGGTTCTGATGTTTACTCACTTGGAGGACAACGTAGTACTAACCACGTTTTTTGTGCTAATAAGGGATGGCTTGTGTTTGTTTTGGGACCCATAACAGCGGTCTTGTAGCACGAGCTTTATTTAAGACTCAGTTTCTAGAACGTTCACCCCTGTCATACGTAAGTACTACACCGAGTTATTATTGTGCGAGAGTCGTACTCAACATTCAAAGAAGGGGCTGTAGTATTTCTTGAAGAAGTTCAGAGCCACTTATCACAAGTAAGTGATCGTAGAGTTAACGCGATCGTAGAGTTAACGCAAGTGATGAGGGGCCCCGTAGTGGAGGGCTCCAAATAAATTTTGACCAACTAGGAATCTTTAGCGTGCGCCAAAATATTGTACACACGTGCGTTTTTGCTTTTCCCCTCCATTAGAAAAGCGGCCGCCGCGGCAAGGAATCAATCCCGCGTCCTCGTGCTCAGCAACACAACGCATTTGCCACTGAGCCACCGCGGCGAGTTCTTCTCCGTAAGTGACCTTGAGGGTACAAATGATAAGCAGCTGCGCATTCGAATGTGTGGTCTGGATCAGAAGGAGCTATCTGCGCTCGGTGTCACCCCGAGAAAATCTGCGCTCAGTTTGTGTCCGAGTCTCTCGTATATTAGAAGACTCTCAACATGCAGTCAAGGACGTACGACTCGGAGGCTAACGCGTTCACAGCAATACCCAAGATGTCGTTTAGGTCTCAACAGACACCAATAGTGAAATCATGAAACTATTCATGGTTCAATGCTAGAAGTAACAAAACACAAGAAAATACACTACGCGAGCATTTCCATCAACTGCTGATTAGAAGGAACCGTCTTTTAATAAAGCAAGCCAATTATGGCCATAAAAAACTGTACTCTCATGAACGAAGAAAACTCCTCCAGTGCAAGCCAGTGCAGGTGAAAAGGATGAAACAGCCCCTTTTATGTTGCTCCCAGCTGCCTTTCATAACTCGCTAGCCTTTCCAATTGCTGCCAGAACTGCGCACTGTCTGCTGGAAACCGCCGCTTCATGGAAGCTAAACGAAAGGATTTACAGGATTAGTACAGCCTTTATAAGGTGGCAGTCCAACGCCTGTATGCTTGCGGCCGCTAGGACGCGTAGTTCGTCCGCTGATCCACGGTGTGGCGCACGCCGGCAGACACCATTTTGGTGTCGTGATGCGCGTTCGTCTCCTCAGCCTTGCATTGTGTAAAGATGTACGCCGGTGCGTCCATTAGAGGTCATTCGCTCCGCGCCGCAAGCGGAACGCAACAGCCAGTCATCCTGGCTAGTTGACCCAGCGCTTATAAGAACTGTTCATTGGCACCTAAGTATACCTTGAAAAGGCCACGATACTGCCACACGGGAAGCGACCTCTCACAACAATACGTGTCCTTCCACTTTGAGCACTTTTGGCGAAAATGGCCCAATTGGGAAACACAAGTGGCGTCAGACAAGTCAAGGGATGTCTCATCCTGCATGATGCACAGTCACCGAGGCGCCCTAGACGAGGAGCAAGTTTCTCTACAGCTCCGATTAAAAATCTCCCTCATGACGCGTGAGGCAACGTCATCTGGGTTTATACATAACGAAGCTACGCTTCCCCATCTACCTACACTGATAACTTGGAACGTTACGTAAGAGGGGCAGAAAAAAGTCCCTAGCAGCAGAGAGCGTGTGGAACCAGATGCTGCCTGAAGGGCGGTTCAAGTGACACGGAGAGTAGGGGTGGCGATGGTGAGGGTGGAGCAGCGTAAACGTGTCCATTGCACCCACCAGCTGCAGGTTACTTCGAAACGGGCGGCCACGTGTCGCACACGTACATCCGAGGAGCAGTTAACCTACAGTCAGCAACGCAAAAATTACAAAAGGGAGGACAGGAAACACCCCAACTACACACCGGAAGAAAAAAAAGAGTTATTAAATCATAAGGAGCAAAAGAGCCGTCGACGCTAGCAGCATGATACATCTTCATTGGTTAACCATCTGTACATGATGATTAAGATATTGTCTTTCAAATCCTTCCTGCTCCCATATATTGGCGAAACACATGACGGAAAAAACGTACTTTCATTTTCATGTGTCGTGTGACTATTTAAAACTTTCCTCCACAAAACTCTAGAAATTCAGAGAATTGCCTACCAATGTGGAGCACTCATACGCTGCGTGTATACACGGTTAATCTTTAAAGCCAAACTTTGCTATGGGTAGCCAAAGGTGTGCAATGATTTTATTGTTTTCGTTGTTTTGTATTTTGCCAATGCAGCAAATTTACGCCTTTATGTCGATTAGATGCCTCCACTTCGCCAATTAACTTTTTATTTGCAGGTTCGAGGTGTAGCGCAGAGTTTCTCTGTTTTCGGAATATGTTTTTTTGTGTCGTCTTGCCTATCGTCGTACGAAACTTATTTCAACTGAGTTTTTCCTATTTACGGAATGTATATTAGACGAATATTTTTGGTTCTGTCCGTTTCGCTGTGCACCATTAGTTTTGGTTGCCAACAAAGATTTGGCCCTAGTTTGTCCCCTAGTTTGTCGCTTCTTCCGTCGTCGTCCCTGCGCTGTATTTAGTGTGAAAGATTTCATTCATTCTGAGATTTATTTGTGATTTTTTTTCTAACAATTATTTCTAACAATTATCTCCTGTTACGCAAATGAAACGAATGAAATGTGTTGCTTCCACAAGGTGTACATTTTCCTGGAAACTCTAGGTGGTGCATGAGTTTGCCAGTTTCGTCATTTTAACAGGAAGGATGCTTAAGCTTTTAGTTCCGCCATGAAGCCTAGACAGAAACCTCAGCCCAGAACATAATAAAGAAAAAAACCACTTCGCTTGCCCCGGGTCATGCTCGAACTGAAGAACTTCAGATTATGAGACGAACGCACTGCTTTCTGCGCTGCGAGACGTATATCGGGAAACCCAACTGCAGACTACATAAACACAACTTTGCATGCCTTTGCAACAGCTTTTCAAATCGTAAATGTTAACAGCAGAGCTGTGTAAGATTTCAGTTCAACGAAGAAACCAAAGGATAATAAGAATTGAAAAGATTATATAGACAAAACCTTTCCAAACCATCAAACCTGATAAAACTTCTAATCCGTGCAAACAGTTTTGCGAAAAATCAAGAACCAAACATATTTCAAGCTAAACATGGATACGAAAGTAGTACTCGCTGTGTGTGTTTTTAAAGGAGAATAGTTGTGTGCTTGTTATTTGTGGCAGCAAATCTAAAAAGCGTGCTTTGTGAACTATATTTCAAAATTATAAATAGAAGCAGCGCCTGTGCCTAAGTCTCGAGGTGGCATTAAAAAAGTAACCAAACTTTCGAATAGATGGCCCGTGAACACTGTGTGGCTAGCATATTCTGTTAAATTCAGCTAACTTCTACTGCCGCTTTCGTGGGAGCACCGAGTCAGAAGAGAAACTTCGGGAGAGGTGGGCGGGCGAAAGGGGAGAGGCAGTTTTGGGTCAGGGGTGCAGGATACTACTCTCTTACGAAGCGAGTTGCAACGAAGTCAGCAAAAACGCATCCATTTTTTTCTTCTGGTTTATTGCGGAGCATACGTTCCCTTCAAGAATGCTGTTACTACAGAAAATGGCTACATTCTTCACTGCATTAAAATATGTTTAACAATTTTCTGAGGAGCTGCATTGTCATCTACAACGAGAACGTTGTCTAGTATTTTGTGTAGGCCTAACGCGGATTGCCACTAGGAGGGGGAGAGCATCGAGGCGTGTGCTCGGCCTTTGCAAAGGTACGGTTACCAGCGTGGTACTCCTGACCTTGTTGACGTAGGGACGAGCTTTTACTCTGTAGTTTTTTCCAGCGTCAATGAAGGTGACAATGGTAACTTTGTGTGGTGGAATTTGTTTCGAAAGTCCAAGGCGCCAGCAGGAAGCGTCTTCGGGGTGAGGGATCATTCTTAGGGAGCCGCTCCCTTAAGGGACTTTTCTGCATATTCATTCTGGCCTGATTACACAATCTACATAATTTCAACGAATTGTCCACTAATTGGCCGCTTGCCTATTTGTGATATTTGCCCTTTGTAGCGAAGTACGCTTGCTTATTTCGTCGCTCTTAAGTTTCCTTCAGTTTATTTTCTCAATTGATGCATATTTACACCTTTAGAGCAATTTTTTGCCTTTACTTCGCCAAATATGGATTTGGAGGAAAGGGACTTCAAAGCGTTTGTTCTTTCTTGTGATTTTTTGCTGAGTAACCTTGTTCTCTTAGTATATCCCGAACAAGCACGGTGTAGCGTACCTCAATGTACACATAAATACCTGATTTATCGAGGTAGCTAAGTTAATAATAGTTAATATAGCGCTAGATATATAGATATAGAGGAGGCAGCGATGGCGTAGAGGCAGAACACCCGCCTCGCGTGCAGAAGGAACCATGAGGCAGAAATATTTAGAAGGATCAGAATGGGGTGCGGTGGATATGGCAGACATTCTCAGATAATGAATAGCAGCCTACCATTGTCGTTGAAGAAGAAAGTGTATGACAGCTGCATCTTACTGGTACTCACCTACGGGGCAGAAACTTGGAGGCTCACTAAGAGGGTTCAACTTAAATTGAGAACGACTCAGCGGGCAATGGAGCGCAAAATGATGGGTGTAAGATTAAGTGATAAGAAGAGAGCGGAGTGGATCAGGGAGAAAACTGGTGTTAAAGACATATTAGTAGAAATTAAGAAGAAGAAGTGGACGTGGGCAGGGCAAGTAATGCGAAGGCTAGATAACCGCTGGCCATTACGGGTAACAGAGTGGATCCCTAGAGAAGGCAAGCGTTGCAGGGGGCGGCAGAAAGTTAGATGGGCAGATGAGATCAACAAGTTTGCGGGGATAAATTGGCCACAGTTGGCACAGGACCGAGGTAATTGGAGAATAATGGGAGAGGCCGTTGTCCTGCAGTGGGCGTAGATAGACAGGCTGGTGGTGATGGTGATATATGTCGCGAAACTGAACTCACAAAGTCACAATAGCACATCTTCTAGTCCTGATCCACTAAACAAAAAATAAACGAAAAATTCGCCGAAAAAATATTGAAAATACAAATAAAAATAGCAAAACACCCAACTCTGTATGACCCTGCTTTTCGAAAAACTACCTACACGGCGAAAAAACACCTTCAATCGTTATAATATCATACATAGAGATAAATGGTCAACGATAAATAAAAACAAGAATTACTATTATTCAAAATATAAAGAATTCCCTGAAAACTCCTAAACAAAAAACTATTCCTACTTATTCGTAGCATCATTAGGCCCAGTGTCTGAAGAGCGAGCTCTTTGAAGCCAAATATGGCTATGCCTTCTAAAAGGCGCTGGACTATTTTATTAAGCTTAGTTTCATTATATTTCGCCAATGATGTCGTAGCAGCACAGAATGTGGGCTGCTCAAGGAGGCGAGAAAGCAGACGTGGAGCTGGTTGGCAGTTTCAGGACAAGACTGTTTATTTTCAAAAGAAGCGTGAGCCGAGAGCTTTCCCCAAGGAGGGAAAGAAGGGGAACCCTTGCGTATTTCAAAATAGAAAGGCAAAAGGCCCAAGAGCGAGCAGACGACAACGGCGCCAGGAATAATGCCAGGAGTCGGCCAGAGAACAAGTTAAGCGCTCCCCCAAAAAGGCGACCGTTGAAGAGCGCGGGAGAATGACCCTAAGCCGGCGGCGGTGCCGCGAAAAAGCGTCTTCTACAAATGCGCACTGTCATGGCAGACCGCAGAGAAAGGAATGCGCGCGGGTGCCGAGTGGCTTCCGCTACACAGGCTCCTCCCCCTAGATTCCGGAACTTTTAAATAAAGGGAGCAGTTACCCGCTGAATGGCAAAAGGTCAGAGTCCACTGGTAATCACTGAAAACGTACTTGAGAGGCCTGATGAAGAGAAACCTCATAATGAGCAGACTTGCCGCGGTCGACGGCGACGGCTTGACGCGGTCGACGGCCCGCACGTCTATTGTGATGGTCTTGTTATCACGTCCCAGAACTTTGAAAGGGCCACAGTACGGCGGGGTGATGGGCGGCTTCGTTGCGTCGTGTCGCACGAACACATGTGTAGCTGAGTCCATGTCAGGAAATGTGAAAACCTTTCTGTTGCTGGCGATGCGAGGTGCTGTTGGCTTGAGTTGCCAAGCAATGCGCGCAGCTTCTCAATGTAGTCGGAGGCTGCTGGGGTAGAAAGTGTCGGGTCGGAAAAAAATTCTCCCGGGAGGCGCACTGTTGAGCCGTACACCATTACCGCTGCGCTGAAGCCGAGGTCTTCGTTCACCGTTGAGCGTAAGCCAAGAAGAACGAGCGGGAGCTTTTCCACCCAGGGCTGGAGATCGTGTATCGCTGTAAGTGCAGCTTTGAGTTGCGTGTGCAAACGCTCCACCATTCCGTTGCCGGTGGGGTGTTAGGCGGTTGTATGCTGCAGCCTTGTGCTGGGGAGGGTCGAAAGCGCGGAAAAAAGGTTGCTCTTGAACTGCCGTCCCTAGCAAGTTGTTATGTGGGCTGGGCAGCCAAAGCGGGACACCAATGTCTGAATAAAGGCCTGCGCGACGGTCTCAGCCGATATGTACGCAATTGGCATAGCTTCTGGCCGTCGGGTGTACCAGTGATGCATGTGAGCAGGTACCTGAAACCTTGGCAGGACGGTGGCGGTCCAACCAGATCGAGGTGAACGTGGTCAACGCGCGACTCAGGAGTCTGAAATTCATGTGGAGCCCGAGTTTGGCGTGTCACTTTTACGGGCTGGCACGTTTCACATCGAGCCGAACGTCGCACGTCTGCTTTGACGCCGGGCCAAACGAAGAGTTCTGTTATCAGCCGCTGGGTTGCGCTGACAGCTGGGGGGCTGATGGAGTGAAAACCGTTGAATACCAGTTTGCTAAAATTCAGTGGGACAAAAGGTCATGGGGTTGCCTGGGAGGTATCGAAGATTATTGTGCCCTGGACGTAGGGAAGTGCCACCACTGAAAGCACGACTGAAGACACCCACCTTTCAGTCTCGTCACTCAGTGTGCTCCCGCCGAGCTGCGGCCATCGCCTTGGAGTGCAGGACTTTTGTCACATTTTCCATTCTCAGTAGGAGGAACTGTTGTTGGTGAATACGTAGGTGAGGGGCGTGTGGTCTGTGAAGATGTAGAACTCACGACTTTCGAGCAAGTCGCGGAAATAATTAATGGAGCAATAGATTGCTAGCATCTCCCTTCCAAAAGTGCTGTATCGTACTTCCGCAGGCATCAGTCGTTTCGAAAAGAAGCCCAGTGGTTTCCACAGTACACCCTCCTGATGCTGCAGCACTGCTCCGACTGATGTGGAAGAGGCGTCCACCCAGAGGCGTGTAGGAGCGTCAGGCAGTGGATGAATGCGAAGGGTACCCGCGGCTAGTTTGTACTTAGCTTTATGGAAAGCGTTCTGGTGTTCGTCAGACCAACAAACTTCTTGGGGCTTTTGGTAGTATCGGCGCAGCAGGTCAGTCAACGGCTTCAGTACTCGAGCCCAAGACGAAATGAACCGACGGTGGAAGTTTAAGAGGCCGAGGAATTCTCTCAGCGTGCGGAAAGATGTGGAAGCAGGGAACTTCTTCACGGATTCTACCTTCAATTCCAATGGCTAATGCCTTCAGCAGTGATGTTGTGGCCGAGGAGGGTGAGAGCCTTGACACCAAACACGCACTCTTGAAGTTTCAACACCAGACCGTGCTCATCTAGACGCTGAAAGATCGGGTGGAGGTGCTGTTTGTGCTCGCTAGGAGTTCTGCTGGACACCAAAATGTCATCCACAGACATTGACGAAAGGAAGACCCCGGGTGACTTCATCCATGCACCTTTCAAAGGTCTGTGCTGCATTTTGTACGCCGTAAGACATACGGACAAACTCAAACTGGCCGAATGTTCTTATGGCTGTTTTAAATGCAGAGCAATTCAGCAACTCACGATGTCACCCGCGTTGGCGTCCATAGTCCGCACCGCACCCCTCCCTATTATAGAAAAAGAAAACACTATCCGGCGCCCGGTTTCCATCCCTCGACCCTGCGGGCAGAACGCAATGTACATGGTGCGCGTCCCACTACGCCACAAAGCCGACACGGAATCGGACGCTACCAACGCGCCTTATATCGTTGACTCATTCAAATTACTGCTGACGAGCGCTTTCTCGTCAGCAGTTGCCACACGTGCCACAACATTAACGTAACGCAAACTACTTAAGTCGTGCGCCCCCGAAACGCTCTGCATTTGATCGTGCCCCTCGCGAGGGGGATGTTTATACAGGAACTCCTACTTCTAGCGGACTCCTGGCGGCCTCTTTCTGCCATTGTAGAGACTATGAGGCGGTCTTCGAAGGGCGCCAAATTTGAATTCTACAAAATCGATTTCTTCTTGCATGCGGTCGACAAAGTTTTATTTATTGATTGATTGATTAATTGTTTGAGTGATTGATTGATTGATTGATTGATTGATTGATTGATTGATTGATTGATTTTTGCTATGTCCTCCGGTTCTACTGAGATTTGGTGGTATGCCACTACGAGGTCGATCTTGCTGTATATTTTTGTACCTTGCAGCCGCGTACTAAAATTGTGAATGGGTGGCAGAGGATACTGGTCCGGCGTTGTTGATGCGTTCGAGAATCTGTACTCAACGCACGGGCGCCAGTCGTCCCCGTCGTCTTTAGACACCATGTGAACCGGCGATGAATGGTTGCTAGGCGAAGGGCGAATAATTCCCAGCTGCAGCATATGCTCGAACTCACTGCGTGCTGATTGAAGCCTGTTTCTGAACAGCCGTCGTGGCCGGGCGGTGACTTGCAGCCCAGTGGTGACGATGTGGGGAGTCACGTTATGTTTCACCGGCTTTTCCGTGTTGCGGAGCTTGGTGAAAGAAGGGAATTCGGCCAGGGCGTGGTGGTAGGCAGATACTGGCTGGAAGACGCAGATAAGCAGATGTTTGACTCCAAACCAGGTACTTTGAGGGACTGTTGTTACCCTTGAGGGAACGGTCACCTGCGCTCACATACAGGGGGAAGTGGCTCAGAAAGTCGGCACCGAGTACGCGGAAATGAACTTCCGCCACTACGAAGACCCAGCGAAACAGGCGCCTGAGTACGACGTCTGTTGTCAGCGAGGTGAATCCGTACGTAGCGACGGCAGTGTTGTTCACCGCCTGCAGCGAAGATATGTTCTTGCTACGTTGGCTATCCTTCGGGGTTACCGGGACAATAGAGATTTCGGCTCCTGTGTCGACTAGCAGGCGCGAGTTGCTTGCGCAGTCGACTACGAAGAACATGCGGCTGCTTGGAGGGCCGGTGTCGTAAGCCGCCATTAACCGATGGCCAGAGCATTTCCCGGAAACGAGCGAGGTTGAGTGCACCGGCTAGCACCCGTGCCGAAACGACGGTGGTACCAGCAAGCTCCGTCCTGTGTTTCTCGAGACTGGCTTCTCTGGGAAGAGCTTTGCTGTCTTGAAGGGGATCTATTGCGTCGTTGCTCGTCCTGTTGGGTGGGCCAGACAGCAAAAGTTGCTGCATGGTCTCGGTAAGTTGCACTTTCTCCTCAAGGCGCAACAGTCGATCTGGTTCTTCGTGTGTTCTTGCAGCAGCTAAGGGCACGAAGGTTGGAGTAGAATATTCCGTGATGCGATCGGTAAGTTGCGCCAGTCGATCAAGGGACATCTCATCTAAACCCATCAGAACCACGCGCACCGATTGGGGCAGCGGTTGCAGAAAAAGTTGACGAAGTGGGAGCTCGCCGTCCTGACACTCGTGCGCACCGAGTAGTTGCCGCATCCGGTGCAGCAGTTCGGAAGGTCGTTGGTCGCCCAGCTCTTCCCGACATAAGAGCTGCTGAAGTCTGTTTTCTTCAGGCGCCTCGAGATGGTCCAGCGCCGTCTTTTTGAGGGTGTCGTATTTCACTTGTGTGGGTGGTGACACCAAAATGTCGTCGATAGAATCGGCGATTTTGGGGGGCAGGGCTGCGACGACGCGAAGGTACCTCGCCGACTGCGAGGTGATGTGCCGGAGCTGAAAACAGGCCCCCACTTGCCTGAAGCAAACTCTTAGATTTTTACGCAAAAAATTTGGTAGCTTCAGTTCTGCGGCGGAAACTGCAGGCGTGGAGGCAGCAGTGTTGTCGTCGGAGCTCATCGCGGCGTGTTCGTTGAAGCGTTGTTCCAGTCAACAATTTCTTTAAACCCAGAATTTAGGCTGCTGAAGGAGGAGAAAAATTCGAAGTGGAGCGGGTTTGCAGTTTTCAGACAAGACTGTTCATTTTCAAAGAGAGAGAGAGAGAAAAAAAATATTTTTTATTTTTTCAAAAGATGCGTGAGCCGAGAGCTTTCCCCAACGAGGGAAAGAAGGCGAAACTCCGCGTGCTTCAAAAGAGAGAGGAAAAAGGCCCCCCCCCCCCTAGTCAGCAGACGACAACGGCGCCAGGACTAATGCCAGGGGTCAGCCGGACAAAAAGTTAAGCGCTCCTCCCGAAAGGCGATCGTCGAAGAGCGCGGAAGAATGACCCTAATCTGGCGGTGGCGCCGCGAATACGCGTCTTCTACAAATGCGCACTATCGTGTCAGACCGGAGAGCTTAACAATGTGAAGATTTGGGCGAGTTGGTATATCATACTTGAATATTCAAAGCGCAAACGACACGAGGACGACGAAAGAAGACGTGACAATGCGCAAACTTTCAACATCAGCATCTCTCCCAGCTACAGTTAGTACCATGTTTAAGAGTTCTGGCGCCGACATTATAGGTTCTACAGCGTAGTTCGGACCCATATTCAGAGTCTGTTTGACATATTCTGGTAGGAAAGCGTTATCTTCAGTGTGGACATTTTTTGTAGAAACTTGGCATGTTGCTGGCATCGAAGGCCTGAGTTGTCGTAAAACGGCATCCATAAAGACTCTATTGTATTGTTCACAAAGCTGCACCATTCACTCCACTTTTTCTTTTTGCTGTGGGGGCGACACGGCTGCCTTGTGTTCTCGCAGCCGGGTCGCCCCAACAGACTGGTAAGTATAGTAAGTGTGAGAATTGCTACAGACCTGAGGGAACTTTTACAATCGCCATTTTTCAGGACCAGTTGCTCCTTGCGACTTTTGTATTGCCTCTACATTTTCCTCTACATTTGCCTCTACATTTGTATTGTCTCTACATTTTCTTTTCCGGCTGTTCAGACCAATCTTTAACGTATCTTTGCCGTATGACCCCTAATTCCGTCGAGTCTGGGTTGCCGAGGAAGTGCTGTCGAACAAGTTAATCAAACTGTGCTAAGGAAGCGCGTATTGAACGCGAAGCTGCGCCAAAGCAGGCCCAAAACAACCGTCACTAAAACAGACGATAAAGCCGTCCCGCCGACGCGCCCACCGCTGAACAGATACCTCCGCGCAGGAAACTCTGGGTAAATCCGCCGCGCCATTGACAGTGTGTTCCGGGAGTGAATCCCTCTCCCACCCCCGGGCCAACCGCCGCCTCCGCCGCGTTGGCAGTTTATTGCCCCGCACGCCGCGAAAGGACTGTTGCCTGGTAGATGTAGAAAGCATTGCTTCAAAAACAAAGACTGACATAAAGTTTCTGAATAGAAGCGACGAAAACACGAATGAACGATTCAAATATGAGACCAACTCTACGATACCTATTGCATCTCGGGAAAATACATAATCGGTCAAGTAAATGCACCTAATCGTTATGAAGGTGCAAATATGCATATACAGGGGAAAAGACGAATAATATTGTATAAATGCAATGAATAATTTGCTCATGTCAAACTCTTATAAATCTAGTTACAGAATAGGGCTTAGAAAATGGGCCAGTCGGCCATCCTGTAGTTATAGAATAGTGTTTAGAAAATGCTCGTCAGCCATTCTGCCGAGTTTTGCATTGCAACGATGTCTCTCGCCGCAGCGATAAAAGCTCGTGATAGATCACACCGGCAGACCGTGGCGCCCCCTCTGTGCACCTTAAAGTGCTCTCACAAGGTTTGCTATTAAGTTTCTTCTAGGAATAACTTGACGTTCTCATAACTTTTTATTGAAGTTATATTCCCTTGCAGAGTATTTCTAATCCGGAAAAAAGTTATAGCAATTAAAAATGAAATTCTAGCGTCGTCTGCTTCCACGCCGCATTTACCTGCTGTTTTCTGCACTCTACGCTGAGCAGACGATGAGCGGCATCGACCCGAAATTCAACTGGTTTAAAAATTGCGAAATAAATTTATTCAGAGTGGAAAAAACATGCGAATAAATAATAATGCCAGAAAGAGGTATCCAAAGACCAGTTTTAATTTTAGAGGGCCAGTATATTGAGGATGCTGAATTCGACCGGTGTCCTATCTGCCTGAGGCTTTCATCGGCAAACGAACGGCGCTGAACGTCTCGGACGGCAGACTAGCCAAACTTTTAGGGACAATAGTTATAGTGAACGAAATCAAAAAAGTATGAGGAGTTTTTTAAAAGCCTACTTGGCTTGAGATTCGGCTGTCTGCCGAGTAACTGTAATACTGGATGATTCGATTCATCATTTCGCTTGCACGGAAGGGCGCACGCAGACAACCGAGCCAGGGGCACATCTATTGCAGAACAAATGAACCAGGCGCTTGCAGTGCACAAGGAAAGCTGAGATTTCGTGTGCGTGCATAGTGTGCCTGCCCTTCTGTACATGCAGTCAATAGAATAGAGTAGGAAAGAGTAGAGTAGAGTAGAGTTGAGTAGAGAGAATCAGTAGTTCGACGCTCACCTAGCTGAGTAGTTCGCTAGCACAAAACGCCTCCTACAAAGGCTGCTGCTGCTGTTTGTTGATAAAGCCTCGATGCCGCTGTTTTAGGCACGCACCATTGCCTGGTACGCAAAAGCAAAGCAAAGCTCAGCGTAAGCGAAGCGACAGAAATGTCTCAGCTTTTCTAAAAAGAAGCACGCAGCTTTCGCGCCGGTGGCTCAGTGTCCTTGTAACTTGATGAATGTTCTTGACAATGTAGCGTATTCCAGCTATCGCTCTAATAAAAGAATGCATTCGTCTTCTCAAACCAAAATGTGCCTGCAAAACCTAGAAATGTCAACATGCAGCTTGAGAATCCAACTCCATAGAAGACAATTTTCCAAATTACTGCAGAGAAACTCACTTGGTTTGGTCGTTCTTCTCCATTAATCTTATTTTGAACGAGGTTTTTTACAGACGTATAAAATGTAAAAGTTCATTTTTAGCAACATTCAAATTTCTTCTTTGTATTTAACTCTGCCGTAAAACAAGTTGACAAATTACACTCTAGTGGCGGGAACTTCATCTATTCTTAAGATCATTATAATCATCATCAACGGCACATTGGCCTCATCATCATGATCATCGGCGGTGTATGGCCGATAGCATGAGCTTCACTGCACCACAGATATCGAAGACGACCATACGCCTAGGCGGTCGCTTATGCACGCTGCTTTTACAGTTCATGCAGGGCCTTACGAATCAACAATGAATGTAGGATGCCCCACAGTCTACGGCTCGCTCCTAGAAGTGGTGACCCGGAAGTTCCGCGCATATTGCCTAGCTAGCGGAACACCGGCATTCCGACGTGCGACTCGCCAATACCGGAGTTCGAGCCCCGCTTCCTAACAGGTTGGTTGTTCAAGCTTGATGCCATTTTCTCGCTCAGCTTCGTATCAATATAGCCTCTCAAGCACTCCATCCTCTGGGATACGGTTCCGCTTGAGCTCCGCTTTGTCCTCGCCTCACCATCGCAATGCGAAACCCCTACGACGACCGTCGCGCTTCCATGCTCGCGCCCTGTGGCTTCAGGGGCGACGTGTTTTGGCTTGCAGCAGATGAGGAACCCCCACGGTCTGCGGACGCTTTAAGGGCGCACAATGTACCGCCTGCTCCATCGCCCTCACCCACTGCTACGAGCGGTGACCTTCAAGACCACATCTCCAGAGCTGCAGCCACAACTTGGACCATACTTGAAACCAACAACGTCGTCGACGCCCACCGGCCATTAACCGTTCCACCTGCTGCTATCACCCCATGCAAGGGTTCGGATGAGGCACATGATTGTGTGACCGCCAAAATTTTTCAAACGTTCACGCCTACTATGCCGCAATCGCATGTCACATGTACAGCAAAGCTGACAGAATGCCCAGCTTCACCGCAGTCACAGCATCACTCGTGCGGGCCGAACCTAGTAGCAGCCAACGCCAACCCAGGCAAACTCACGTCCCCCCTTCCAGCGCAGTCCATACCGCACCTCAATTTTCAAAGGCGTGGAACGACAATATATGATGACTACAATTCTGCCTCCCAGTTACCAGACTAATTAGTTCGGCCTGGAGCAGCATTTTTCTGTTCAGTCATAGATGATCACGTTTTCACCCAAATAGGACAGTACTTAACTTCCAACTGTTGGGGCTTCCCCGGATTCCCCCCAATTTGAGTGCTGGTACCCTACACCTAAAATTGTTCGTCATCACTTCGGAGTGAAAGTTTTTTTTAGATTCTCTAGCCTAACCATGTTTGGAAACAAAATGTTAAAAACTGTCAACTTTTATTCCCATTTTATAATTTTGACGCCACACATTTATTCCGGCCGCATCTAAAGTATCGTTAAGTTGCCGCTTTAAAATGAACCACTTGAAAAAAACTTGTTCTAAAGCTTCGCTTCCGCCCGCTGGGTAAGTATATTTTACAACTGACTATTAGCTACATTGCTACCCCAAAATTACTTCTGCTAGTGCTTACGCTATTGTTCGCCGTGAGCGCAATAAACAATCCTGTCCTGCGCATTTTCAAAGCAAACAAAGAAGTGTTATGTATTGATTAATTCATTAATTGATTTTTTTTTCGATTGTGACTCGCGACACCAATATCTGATATGAGGGCGGTGGCGCTTCTTCGCACGGAAACGTAAGTTCGTGCACGGTACCCGTGTCGACCACCAGTAATATTCACTTACCGGGAAGCTCATATGCAGGCCGCTGAATTCCTTAATCTTTTGTTGGTATTCAAGCATATCAAGCGGCATCGGCGTATGAGGCTTATAGGTTGACATTTTCGCAAGGGGTTAAAGAAAGTCCGGAAGGACGAATGCCTGACCGCAAAACCACGCTATGTCCTCGCTGGCGAGTGGGTACAAGACAGCGCGTTTTGCGAGGTCCGAGCGAAAAGTCTTACGTAGAGTTTCTGGAGCTCTGCTCTAGTGAATACTGCTTTTGGCTAGCGGAGAAACAATGCAGCACTCCACGATGCTCCCGGCCACAGTGGTAATATTTATGGCTAGCGCCCCCAATAAACAGCGTCAGCCCACCTAGGTAACTTTAGGTAACAAAGGCCCACGGCCTACAATTATTCCTGGCCGCCTATCCCTGGCCGGCTATCAGCAACACGGGAAGACAATAAAATGAACGAGCCCCTATTCAAGAGGCAAAACGAATCACGAATCCCCGTACAGGTAGAGTTCCATCGTTGGAAACGAGCATTTCATGACGTAGGGCCGAAACTGAATACTTTATAGATTTACTTGTGCGGTCCAACAGCATAGGCGAAGAAAATACAGATCTGAAACCGAGATATACCGAAATGATACTATTGCAACAATCTTTTTAAACCCTTCGTATCCTTTCTTGAACTCGACTTGGTATTTTTATACCACACCTGCTGATGTAGATTCAGAAGAACGAACTAAAGCAAGCACCAATCTCTCGCAATCAGCATAAAAACAAAAAAGAAACGTTCTGCCTGCCAGGCGGCAACTGGGAAACAGACGACGCCCACTACAATAAATTCTTCTGGCCAAAGCCATGCCAGATCAAAATACAACTGCGCCGCTCTACAGTGGCGCCCCTGCAACTCATCCGAGGGTGTATGGCTGAGGGTATAGCTCTGTGCTTGCCAATACGCAAAATGGAAATTCAATGGCAAATTTACTTATCATGGCATGTCAAAGGATACCGGTGAAATAAATCTCTATCTGCACCAATGATTTAGCACATTTGAATTACTATGACGGAGTTCTTGCCGATGCAAAGGTACTGCATTTTAATTACGCCATAAAAACCTTAAGGGTGTGTCGTTTCTTTTACAATTTTACAAAAGCAAACATTAAGCAAACAAATATAACTAGATCGCAATTACCATCACACTATTCGGCCTTCCCGGGAATCAACCTGGACGCCCACACCTACAACTTCTTGCCTTCCATATACCTTTCAAGAATACAGTGTAGTAGTCTTTTCCACAATGGCGCTCCAGTAGCCCTTCTAAAGGATTATGGCTGCGAGTGGTTTATGCGGTTCGGATACGCAAAATGAAAACTCGATGGCAAATTACTTGGGCATGTGAGGTCAAATTGCCCGGGTGAAACAAGTATGCCTGTCACTTCTAAATTTGAGCACATTAAAATGACTATTACAGAGTGCTTGTCAATGCAAACCTGCTGGCTTGGTATCACCAAACTATCGGCCACATGAGCGTTTTTCTGTAATTTCACAAAATCACACATAAAGCAAGCACATCTACCTTGCAATCAGCATCATAATTGACAACGTTCTGCCTCCCAGGTATCGGCCGGGGAAAAAGTGGATGCCCACTGCTATAAATTCTTGCCAGCTATAAACCATATACGAGAACAATATGAACTCGCGCTATTCCTGAACGGCGCACATACCTTACAAAGGGGTTTATTGCTTAGGTTATAGCTATTCGCTTCCCATACGCAGACACAAATCTCAATAGTAAATAATTCAGAATGAGAGGGAGGAGTACAAAGGTGAAAGTCTAATCGAGGGGCTTTTTCATTTTTAGCTGATATAAATTATAGTTACGGGGGGCTTGTCTATTGAAACGTGCTTCTGTAAGTTTGTTAAAGCTCACATATACCACGAAATCATGTCCTATCCAAAATTTCTGCAGAGTTGCATGACTATCGCAAGGTGCTTGCCGGCCACCGTCATTCCCACCGTCATTTCGGCGTCAATGAAATGCCCGCTCGTCAATGAAGTGCCCGTGGCAGGCACCACAGCGTTTGTAAATCGGCTTTCTGTCGTTATGCGCTGGCTTGCAAAGCCTCAATAAGAATAAACACCTTCTTTAAGATTGGTGAACTTAGAGAGTTAGAACAACCTTTACAAGGCATAACATGTGTATGATTTACGCACATATTCAGCAAGTTAAAGCCGCATTCGAACCTGAATGCGCCAAGGTAGAATGTCGAGCTGGAAGGGCAAGTTCTTTCATTCGTGAACCCATCATGTAGATAATTGATATTTTGATGCAAAGCTTTCTACCTGTAGCAGCCAACGGTTCTTTCGTGGAGTGCGGGACAATAAACTCCCGACGCGGAGGAGGCGGCGGCTGGGGGGAGGACGGAGGGTTTCACTAGCCGCGTTTACATGAATGCGACAAGTGGCGCATCGCAGCGCATCGCATCAATTTTCTAGCGCATCGCATCCATGTAAACGGGGCTAATGCGCTAGGAAAGTGCGTCGCATTAATGCGCCAGACAGGGGTGGATTGAGACGCGTAAGTCGACTTTCGAAGTCCATGTAAACGCGAGCGCATCGCATTAGGAATTATGCCGACAAGAAAAGTAAGCCCTGCAAACGGAGCTTTGCATTTAAAAACGTCTAAATCGAGTGTAAGACGCCGGCAAATGCGAGTCGTGAAAAAAGAACAAGAACCAGCCGTGCCGGAAGCTTGGGAAGCGCCAGAAACGCTGCTTTACCTTCGATGTGCGACACCGTATGGCGCCACCATCGCAGCAGGGGTAATGCGCTACATGTAAACGCTAGCGCATCGCATAACTCGTGATGCGGTAGGAAATGTGTCGTGCTCCTATCGCATTCTGTCGCATTCATGTAAACGCGGCTACTCACGGAGCACACTTTAGATGGCGGGGAAAATTTAGCAAGCGTTCCCCGCGCACCGGAGGTTCCCACCTCGGCTTTCGCGTAGGGGTGCCATTCCGTCGGCTTTCTCGTCTGCTTTAGCGACAATTGTTTCGGGCCTGTTTTGGCGCAGCTTCCCGTCCATCGCGCCCTTTCTTCGCACTTCATGATGAACTTCTTCAGCAGCACCTCCTGGGTAACCGCGACCTCACGGCATTAGAGGGCCGTGCGGCAAATAAATCTTAAGGATTGGTTTCTATAGAGACCACATACAGACATCTAGCCGCTGGAGAAACGCTAGAGAAACGCACTGCTTGCCACTAATGGGATTCCTTTCTCTAAATTAGGGAATACCATATCGGTTGTGTTTTAACAGGTATTACATAAGGCGATAGGAGCAACTGGTTTTGATAAATAGTGATTGTGAAAGTTCCCTTAGCTTTTTCACAGTTCTCAAACTTACTAGACAAACTACTTTAAATTGGTATAATCGGGAATCACTAAGCTCACATGCCGATTGTTTTGGTGTCTGCGCGTCCGTCGCGCGGTGGTGCATCCCCAAGCGAGCACATCACGATGGCTAGGTTCCGCTGTCGCACCCTTCAAAAGACGCTCCTCTCCGTTTTCTTTCTCCCGACTCTCGGCCGGGCTACAGCGCCGGCATGCGCAGCTCTACCCCGCCCGTGCCCGACGCTGCTGCTGCGTTTGAGACGCCTCCACCGCGAATTCAAGGTAAAGGCTGGCAGAATGTCTGGTTTCACTCTTCGTAGAGCCACGTGTGTGAATTCAAGTGTCGTCTCATGGGCAATTGTTGTGGGTGTCGTTTAAAGCTTTGCTTTCGAACCACTTTCCCAGAGTAAATTTGAGCTATTTTGTTTTCATGCCGTATTGTTGCTGCATGCTGTTTGGCGGACTCAGAATGTCTTGCTGCGGAATTTTCTTGCAATGCAGGTGTGGGCAGTGTGGGCAGGTGTGGGCAGCCAATTGCGTCATGTGGAAAAGCAATGCTTTATGCTTGTAAGTCTTTCTTGCTGGCTGCGTGGTTCGTGGAAATTTAAAAAATATTTACTTAGCTTTATCACATGTTTCAACCACCTACGTAAATGAACCAAAAGCTGACCACTTGAGCTGCGCAAAAACCGGCGCCACGATAGGTGTAGGTCGACGAGACGCAGCTACAATAAAAACGTTGCGAAAAGTTTGAGATTTGTATAAAATTGCGTAAACGTTCTTACGCGGTGTTTCTCATCATTCGACCTACCGCGCGTTTTCTCGGTGGCCGCAAATGGCTACATCCAGACAGCGCCTTTTTATTTTTTCTTGGTGGAGTTAATCACGTCAGGCGTGATTTGGAACGCTCCTTCATTGCGTCCGTCAGTTCTCAGTACTTTTTTTTGTTTCCCTTAAGACATACGCATGAAATCACGCGATTAGGCAAAACTGCGGTTCAGTTGCGTCATTGTCCGTATTTATATATGTATATATATATATATATATATATATATATATATATATATATATATATATATATATATATATATATATATATTATATATATATATAGTCTTGTGTACTCTAGCTTGCTACAACGGCTGGTGGGGTTGCCAGGATTGGCGAATCGATTTGCTTTTGTTATATTTCTTTACATTCGTTAACATTTACACTTTCATACCACCTAAATGTCTTGACAAGACATAGCACGACGTTATAGTTGTTCTTCCGCCAAAAATGCTTACAAAGTCGAAAGAAATGTAAAATAATTCCCAAACTACTTCCCCGTTTTGACGCCGTGGCCGTGTGTCGTTGGTAGCCTAATCTTCAGACAGGGGGGGGGAATGGTAGGCAGGGGAAAGAGCTTGCAGCTTGAGCTGTTTGGTGGTTGAATTACAACGTTTATCAATAAAAGTACCTCTACAAATGAGGGAGTTTGTTGAGCGCCCAAATCCCCCGTGCCGTCACTCTTTGAAAAGAGAACAAGCTATCGGTTACAGAAAAAATGTAGACTTCCGATACATTACCACGACCCCACGACAATTGAAATCGTACGTGAGTTCCTCTTTATTCAAAACAGCCGCATCCAGGTATCCAGCTGCTCAAAGCTGGTGGCGATACTCAAGAACTGCCTATAGCAACGAGGTTTGCGTACCCCACCATAGAAGCGTTCGAATAGTTTACTTGGCTGTAAGGGCATCATGAAACGCAATACACTCTCCAAGGCAGCCCATCACGCATATAAGCTCACAGCAATACCTAAACATTTAAAGCACAGAAGCAAACACGACAAAATTAAGGTAGGCAGCGCACCCAAATGCGGTGGACCTTGCAAGAAACGAGGTGACTGCCGAGCGGGGGCGCCACCCATCGAGCAGCCCGGCTTCTATGCAAACGTGCTGTTGTTGATGTGTACATAAAAATATCTAACGCGAAAGAAGCTTCTGTTATTCGGCAGAAGTGATTGGGCATGACAAAGGGAACCAAACAGCAATGCTGACGACGCCTGTCCTTTTCGCTGTCCAGGAGATCCTGCATGGTCGTGTCTCAAGCCCTTTCTTTTACCTACGCCCGCCTAGTCACCACCTTCTGCACCGTACCACCTGCGTATACCAAGGCACGTGCTGTACAGTTTCTCTCATGCCGACTTCTCAATTGCACTCCTGCCGGTGATGTCATCGTTTTCAGAGATTGTAAACGCTGTCCCGACGCAGTTCTCCTTAAATGGGCATTTCAAAGTTAACCGACCAGCACCCCTGGCCATATTCATTCTTTCATTATCCAGGTTTTTGAGTGTTGTAATTCTTTGCAATCTCATAGTAGTTCTTTTTGCTCTGCCACCCCGTGCACACTGATCCATAAATCTTTTCGAGCTTGTCAGCTCCTTCTCTGCTGGGATGTCGAATTGAATATCGGAAAATAGATGAAAAAGATGCTTGTCAAAATTATTGATCTAAATGCTATCGAGGTGAAGAGCGAAAAGACCCCTCCCCCTCCCAAAATCACTTGGGGTTATATCAGGTGAAATTTCTGAAGACGAAATGTTTGTCACAGTCCTGAACCAAGTAACAAGTAAAATATTCTGGTTTATTCCAGTTCAAAATTAGTCAAAGTCTTCCTTGGCTGACACCTCAGTAAAACCTCCTCATACAGGAGACAAAAACCAACCTCCTAATGTAGACCACTTCGATCACGTGAAAAAAATAAGTGAAAAAGAAAATGGAGAAGAAATAAAATAGTAGTCAAACTCGTTTGTCAAAGCCTACCGTTAAGCGCAGTTCAACTGGCCGCCCAAGCAGAATCAGAAGAAATATTTACAAGGATCCTGTAATTTTGTACCTCTAGGTACAAAATACACTCTAGCTTGAACTGTTGTGATAATTTGCCTAGAGAAGATGCCGAAATGTAGCGATGTCTTCACTGAGGAGGGTTACTCCCGCTGCACGTTCTTAAGGCACAAACAGTCATGCCAAGATAAACAAAGCGAAAGAAAATAGCGACATCTTTAGGATGAGAAGTTTCAAATTGGTAACTACGCATCTATATGTGACTACAAAAGCAGCCATGGCGCAAAAGTTCAAAATTTACTCCGAAAATTTAGCAACTAAATTGCAGCCCACAGCAATATCAGGAGCTCATAATTGTCTAACAACAGAACTCTGAGTCTTTTTTCTGTCAATGCGCGAAGCATTCTTAATAAAGCAGTTCAACTGTGAAGCAAAGAGATAACATCATAGATCGGCACGCTCACTAACGAGTGCACTGACACACCCCCAGTCACCATTCACGAGTTTCTGGTGACTGAGCCTCGCAGTCTTTTCGGAGTGGCAGTGCGAGGGCAACTGATCGCGAGCCCTGCGCTCCCCGTGAGCCCCGCTCACCACCCGCGAAGGCGAACGCCAATCGCGGTGAGCCGCACACACCACTCGCGAGTGTGAGAGCTGATGATGATGGTTGGATTTTTGTGGCGCAAGGCCAACTGGGGCAAAGAGGGCCAAAACAATAGTCGATGATAGGGGTGAAACCTTAAACACTAAGTAAAATCAGCAAAAACAAAAGTAAAATCACAAAACGACAATGAGCATGGCTGGTGTATAGGGCCAGATTTCGTGATGCGTGATAGGAAATGAGGTTAAAAAACTTGACGTCGGACAAATACTCAAACACACGTTTCACGGAAACAATGGCCTCATCACCTAGGAAAAACGATGGATGTAGGGGAATATGTTGTCTGTAGAGTTCTCTGAAGTGTTTGTGTCGTGTTGTGTGAAGTGCCTTGCATGTGATTAGTATGTGCACTACGGATAGGGCCTCTCCGCACCTGGTGCACTGGGGTCTAGAAGATCCCGTCAGCAGATACGAGTGCATTGCATGGGTGTGCCCTATCCGCACCCTACCCAAGGCGACTTCTGTGTGTCTGTTGCATGTGTCAGTGGTGTATGGTCCCAAGCGTGGTTTTATAACGTGTAACTTGTTGTCTGTCTGTTCACTCCAGTGTGTTTGCCATGTTCTACGCAAGTGTTGCCTTATGTGTGGCTTGAGGTCTGTATATGGTACGGTTGTTATGTCTACAGTGTTCCTGAGTGCAGCAGCAGCTGCCCTCTCGTCTGCCAACTCGTTTCCAGCGATCCCAGCGTGTCCTGGGACCCAGCAGAGGAGCAGCTGATGCTTCTGCGCATACACAGACATGATGTTGTAAATACAAGATTAACTATGTGGTTTTTGGGGGGTGTATGCGATGACAGTGCGCGAACAACACTCAAGGAATCTGTGTAGATGATAGACTTTGGAATATGATTTTCAAGTATGTGTCGTACAATCAGTAAAATTCCATATGCTTCTGCTGAAAAAATTGTTGTGTGGACGCTCATGGTTCTGGCTGCACTGAAATCCGGACCATGAGCAGCGCAGCAGACCATGGCGGAGGTTTTAGACGCGTAACTGTAAAATTCTGCAAGTGGGTATTTAAACTGCAGAGACAGAAAGTGCTGCAGTATTGCAGCTCGCTGTACCCGATTTTTGTCAAGTTTCATAAAAGAAAGGTCGCACGACACAGGACGAACTTGCCAAGGCGGTAAACTGTTTGAGAAGGATGACCTGTACACATCTAAAAACGAAGCACTGAGATCCGAGGCTCGCTCTTTCACTCTAAGTGAAAAGGACAGAGGAACGGATGGGCGATTTACAAAGAGCAGAGATGTGGATCTATCGTTAAAGACAGGATAAAAAGAATGATTATTCAGCGATGAAATTTTAAAAGCATAAAGCAAGTCCATGTATGTTCGTTGGTTCTCAAGGCTCCACTTATTACACTCAACATAAAGACTCTCAGCAGGGCTAGTGCGAAAAGCACCCGACGAAAGACGAAGGCCCAGGTGTAGAACTGGGTTAAGAATTCGCAAGGCTGTCTTAGTCGCCGACCCATACACCACACTGCCATAGTCCAAACGAGACCCAACCAAAGCAGTATACAAGCGAAGCAAGAGTTCTTTGTCGGAACCATAGGATTGGTGGGAGAGAACCTTAAGTATATTCATTGTTTTGAGACATTTATTTTTAAGTTCCTTGATGTGGGGAATGAATGTGAGTTTGTGATCAAACACCACACCTAAGAACTTCTGCTCCTTGTTCACAGGAAGTGACACGCCATTAAGAGTAATGTCTGGGTCCGGATGGACCCCGCGCTTCCTGGAGAACACAACGCAGGAGCTTTTGCAGGATTCAATTCAAACCCATTCTTGTCTGCCCAGCCGGCAAGTTTCTTGACACCAAGCTGGAATTGACGTTCGCAGATTGACATATTACATGATTTATAGGATATCTGGACGTCATCCACATACATGGAACAAGAGATTGTGGGTGGCAGTGCCTTACCAAGAGAGTTCTTTTTTACTATGAAGAGAGTGCAGCTTAACACACCACCTTGTGGCACGCCATTTTCTTGCACGTGAACCCTTGAGAGTGCACCACCGACTCTCACTCGAAACGTTCTTTCTGAGAGGTAACTGACAAGAGTGTTTAACATGTTACCCGAGACACCGAATGACTTCAGTCACTGAGGATCCCGTAGCGACAAGCGGTGTCGTAGCCTTCTCGAGGTCGCGAAAAACACCAGTTACGCAATACTGTTTATGCACGAAGGCATCCGTAATATACGATTCAAGAGCTACGAGTTGATCATTCGTGGATCGCCGTGCCTGAAGGCCTGCCTGCAGCTCTCGAGAAGACCGGTGTACTCAAGGAAGTACACGAGCCTGCGATTTATCATCTTCTCGAAGAGCTTGCACAGGCAGCTCGTCAGGGCAATAGGACGTAACTTGAGGGGACGACGGTCCTTTCCCTCCTGCAGGAAAGCTACAAACTATAGCCTCCTTCCAAGAGTTCGAATGTGCCCCGAAAGCCAATCTTGTTATATAGGTGTAAGAGTGTTAGAAGAGTGTCTGCGTGCAGGTGTTGTATCATTGTGTATGTAGGTTGTCTGGGCCTGGAGCTGAAGGGTTTACACGTGCTCAAGCAGCCCTCAGCTCCTGCAGTGAAAAACTCTGAGGTTATAAGAAGATGTGGACCTATGTTATCTAGTATAGGCTTCTTTCGGCCGTTTGTTTGTGTTTCATGAAAGTGTTTGTGTAGTTTGCTGAACTAGAAACGTGTTGGAAATGTATGTGCGAGTGTGTCAGCCGGGTCTTCGAGTGTGTCCCCTGTAGTGCTGACCAGAGGCAGGCTGTGTGTTTGTTGTCCCTTGAGTTTGCGTATTCGTGTCCATACTTTCCGTGTTGTCTGTGTAGGAGTTTATTGATGTTATGAATGTACGCCACTCTCTCGTTTTGCCTCACGGCGCACACGGTTTCCTAATGCCTTGGCCCGTTTGAACAAGAGGAGGTTTCCCGACGGGGCTACCGACGAAGGATACCCCACGCCTTGTTCTGGGCCTCTAGCGCCCCCCGCCTACCAGTCCTCATGCCACCACGGCCTCCGCTGTGTTGCGCGGGGCACCAAGGCGTGGAGAATGGACCTTTCGGCGGCGTCGAGGATGTGCGCCGTGAGCAGTTGGGTAGCTCCTCAACCTATAGTGTCGCTATGGATGTGTGGTGTAGTTTGGATGTCTGTGTAAATGTATTCCAGTTAGCTCTGCTTCATCGAACCTGTTTGGGAAGAGGACTGCATGGGCCTTTACTATATACGTTAGTGAGGTGGGAAAGTGATCACTACCATATGGGTCAGTGCCCACACCCCACTCGAGAAGAGGAAAGAGAACTGCGGAGCCAATCGCCAGTCCAGATATAGAGTATGTGTTTGGTCCCTATGTTATGGTATGTAGCTGTTTATTGTTGAAAAGGCATGCTCCTTAAGATGTAAGGAATTTCTCTATCAGGCGACCCTCGGGGCATCCGTGCGTGAAGAGCCCCAAAGAGAGTTGTGGGCATTAAGGTCGCCTGTCAGGGGTGTATGTTTCGGCAGCTGGTCAACCAGCGCCTCAAAGTCCAGAGCTTAAAAGTGAAACATCAGGAGGAAGGTATATGGAGCATACCGTTATCAACCTATTAAATATTATTAAGCGTATTGCTTACAGCCTCAAGGATGGTGTTCAAAGTGACAGGGTGCATGCTAAAGATTTCCGGGCGATTATGGCCACACCCCAGAAGAGTGTGTGCAGCCATCCCTGTCCTTTCTGTATACCAGGTAACTATTCAAGAAATTTGTGTGTTAGAATTCAAATGTGTTTTCCTGAACACACATTACACTTGGCTGATAGCATGCAGTATTTCATTTACATCGTCAAGATTTTAAAGAGGGCCTCTGCAGTTCCATTGTAACTAGTTCTCTCTTCCCATTATGAAGTGTTCGGCTACTGACTGTGTTGTTTATGTGTCGTCTTTCGGGCTGTGATTCTCGTCTTTTTTGCTTGTCGGGAGGCTTTGGCGTGGGGACGCGTTCCTTGCGGTGCACCGCAGACAAGAACGGACCGGACGTCCATTTCATCCTCGGGATGTCCTCGGAGGGCCTGAGGGATCAGGCTCCTTGGACCAGCGAAACCCTTTGGGGTGCGCTTTTCCTTGCCCGCAACCTCCGAGGGATTCAGGAACGCCTCGGATGGCGCAGGCGGTGCGGTGGTGGGGGAGCTGCCGCTGGCTCCCCCAAGTCCATCTCCTCTGCGCCCTCGCCTGTGGTTTGGGGACGCTGGAGTGGAAGTGGAGGATGCAGCATCGCTTCCACCAGACGTGGTTGCGGCCACAGCCGCTGCTGGCTCAGCGAGCGGTGCGGAGGCGGGTTGGGCTGCCTGAGGCAACCCAGGGGGGGGGGGGCGGGGGGCGGTACCAAGTCCGACTCGCAGTACTGGGGTCCCCTCAAGAAACCAGACACTGCTCCGCCCCCCGGCGAGCTGCGTCGGCGTACCTCCCCAGAGGGAAAGAGGCGAACTCTTCCGCACCTCTGGGAGGTGATGTTTTCGGTTACTTTCACGTTGATTATCTTCTTTCCTGGTTGAACTTCTCACATTTTCGAGAATAGGCGGCATGGGGTCCCTGGCAGTTTGGCGCAGGTGAGGGTTGAAGATGGACAATTGTCAGATGAGTGATCATGCTGGGCGCACTTTGCGCAGGTCAGACGGCCGCGGCAAGAGTTGGTGCCGTGCCCGAACCGCTGGCACTTAAAGCAGCGGCGGGGGTTATGAATGTATGGCCGAACCGAACATCGAATGTATCCTGCGTTAATGAATTCTGGTAGTGTTGATCGATCAAATGTTAAGATGAGATGTTTAGTAGGAATTTTCTTTGTCTTCTCTGCGTATCGTTATGCGCCTCACTGCTGTTACGCCCTGACTTTTCAGGCCATCCAGCAGATCGGTTTCAGTTTCAGTCATGAGGTCAGGATCTGAGATCACGCCTTGTGAGCTGTTAAGGCTTCGGTGGGGCGTGACCGTGATGTCAAGATCTGCAATGCGTGTCTGGCTCAGGAGATTTGTTGCCTGCTTCTGGTTATTGACTTCAACCAACAGTTCTCCCGTTCTCTGTTTCTTTGCTTTGTACGATTTTCCTATTATACCTTCTATGAACTTTGTGACCAAGAAGACAGACAGAGAGGCAACAGGCTTTTCTTGTTCAACGGATTGAATGACCAGGAAGCGGGCATAGTTGGCTGGCTTTGGGGTTGAGATCGTTGGTAAGGACGGAAATGATACTTGTTTGGAGGGGGGGGGGGTTTGATAATACCATACAGCATGTATAGAAGCAGGGGACGGGGGTACTTTCTTCCACAACCTTACCCTGATACCTGAGGAGGTCCCGGAGCTCCCTGCCTGGTAAACAGACAGGCAGCCCATCCGCCGGAGCTTGACCTGGGCTCCGACGGCCACCGTTCGTGGTTTCTAACCCTCCACCTATAAACACATTGCCACGGTTGGATCCAGCGTATGTTTGGGGGCTCGGGGTCCGCGGTATCGCCAGTACCGTCACCAAGATTGCTCAAGGTGCCCCGTGCGGGGGAGTGTGAGAGCCACTCGCCGTGGGCCCTTCTCACCACTCTCGAGTGCAAGTGCACTCACCAGTCGCGAGCGCTGAGCTGCTCTTACCACTCACGAGTACACTCGCGCAATTTGCGCGACTTTCCACGGTTAGTGCCACTATTGCGCTAATGCCTGCTGTTGGCTATTCGTCGCAGCAGTCACACTCTTGGCTGGTTGTTAATAGCGCGATATTTTTTAGCTTCCAAAACATATCGTCACTGTGATCCTTCTATCGAACATCGCATAATTAAATCTCTTGCGGCGTACCGATTTGGAAATATGATTTGGATGGACTTCTTACGCCGTAATGTTCCAATACGGTTCCGTTCCTTGACTCATTATGGTCTCGCTGCGCACGGTCACGTGCCAGGGGGTACAACGAGTGATGAGTGCGAGCGCGAGTGGTGGCAGTGAGGGGTGAGCGTGAGTGAGTACGAGTGTTGAGAATAAGTGGAGAATGTGAGCATGAGAGAGAGGGAAGGCCTATAGTGAGCGTTGAGCGTGGGCCCGAGTGAGTAAGAGGGGGCACGAGTGGTGAGGCCAAATATTGAGCAAGACTGCGGGTGAGTGCGAGTGGTGAGGGCCACTGGTGAGCGAGAGTGTGAGTGGGTGCGTGAGGAAAAAAATATTTTTTTCCTAATGAATGTGAGTGAGTAGCGCCCACTGTTGCAGAGGTATCAAAAACATGCGCCCCCACCTCACAATACTAACGAAAACTTGCTTTAGCAAAGGCATCATTGATACAGAAATTGCTCCTCAAAATTTCCAAAAATATAAACAAGATAGAGTGGCACGTGGTATAGGTGCCGCTGCCATTTTAGCACTCGCGTAATTGTTACCCCATTAAGATGAACAGAAAACCAGGAATGAATATGTATGAAATTGCAAATATTTGTACATTTATTCCTTTTGTTTGTCCTTTACTGTCCTCCGACTTCTGATTTTCACATGTTTCTGGGATGTGTTAGAAACCACCTTGTGATGGCTGGACATTTTAGAGTTACTAATATGAATGGGTTCAAAATACGTTCACCTTTATTTGATGAGATTTTTATTAATATCAAATAGCGATCGTGGCGACAGGTGTACAGCAGTTCCGGAAATGTCCTTCTATAGCAAATACCATCTTATGTAGAAAATAATGTTTATGATGCTCAGTCTGACCAGAAATTGGTTCATTTTACATGCGGTGTAGACAGTATTTTTAATTTGTGCCATGAAAACAAAGATTCGTTAAAAAATTGTTTAGAGAAAAGGAAGAGTGAATACTGAAAACCTGAATTTACACTTTGGTTGCTTTTCGTGTATCGATGTTAGGAGTCTTGGGAATACCTTCAACTAACTCGCTAGTTATAGCCTCGCAACTTTCATCGCCCCAAATAAACTAACAAGCAACCCTCCAAAAACTCCTGGTAACCAAAAAAAAAATCATATTGCGCGAGAAACTAGGTTTCTGAGAAAAAAATAGTTTCAGCGATCTTTGCATTGCACTAAACGATTTCTTTCGGAACAGTTATGTTCCAGCAAGCACATCTTGTCTTCAGTGAACAACCACAATTCCTTTACAGCAGCGGTGGTAGTCTAGAAGGCTAGAGTTTGAACGAAACTCGGGCAAGGCGGAGCTGCTGTGATAATAATAGGCTCATGATAATATTATGGGGCAGGGATAAAACGCAATAAAATTTTGATTCATGCTATTTGCTGATTATTGAGGTGACGTAATCTATCCGGGGCGGTGCGCACGAAGGATGTGCTACTAGGGAGTGGCGCATCTTGCCGTGCTTTCTCTCGCTCCACTGCTGCGCTGGTGGCTACTGAGGGCACGCATATCTAATTACTTGATTTTATTGTACTTTTACCTTAATATGCTGTATTTCACTACAAAGTCCTTTTTACTTTTATTTGATGAGTTCATACGAGCTTTTTGTTCGGAATTTTTCGTCCTAAGAAGTATTTTCTGCTGTTGGTGACACACAGTGCAATCATGGGACTATGGCCGACTGGCCGAAAAAGAAAGCGGGTGATGAAAGCGCGCCACATTCAAAACAGTTGCTGCCCTTATTACTTTATCGAAACCGTCTGATTTTTGACACAAAATTTTCTCGGCGTGGTCCAGTCTGCTAACGTGTTGTTAAGGTAAACCCTGGTTAGATTTATTAGCAACGTTTTTTTTTATTTTTTGTACTTGCAGCTTTTTCCTCGCTTTCGTTTCGTTTTCTTTTGGCATGGATTTCTTTCAACGGCTTTTTGTCTGTTGTTGCGTGTTTCCGTCAGTTTCTTCTCTTTCATTTTGTTGTATTAGTGTGCAAGCAGACTGGAACACGCCACAACCTCCATAGAATCGGGGTTTTGCGAAGGTGGTGTGTACCTGACCTACTATCGTGACATCACGCTCAGGCTTCACGCTGCACTCACTATTCTGCAACTGTTACTGTTCGAAACCACAGTATTACAAATTTTGCAAAACGGGCACGTTAGTTCTTCAAAGGTCCAAGTTCCCGGCCCATTCCCCCAAGTGGCCATGTGCTACGAAGGAAGGATTAGCAACATGGAAAACGACTTTTCAGGTTTGTTTGCTTTATTTGATTTTGCTCTTCACTGCTTTTGTTGGAAGGAGCTCTCAACAGTTGTTTCTTTTTTTTTGTAGAGTTCAATCCCCTCGCAAACCTCTCTTAGTTCGCTCCCTTCACACTCTCGCTTACCCTCCATCTGACGTCACGTGCTTGCTTTAATTCGTAGCTCTCCCTTTACCCACTTTCCATGCTCTGCTTCCTATCACATGAAGGTGACGCTGAACAAAACCCGTTGCAAGGTGTCAAGTTGGCCTCTCACAATAGGCAGGCCGTACATTGTATTGTAGAGAGGATAATAAAAAGATGCAACAGGCCATCAAGCTATGGGGGTATTCGACGTACCAGCATCGACCATAAGGAAGAGGAAGGCAGGATTATGTCCAATCCAGACACGGGGATATGCGCCGAAGACGTGCCAGGGTAAGAAGATAAACCCCATTAGGTGCATGCTCGAGAAACGAGCTAGATTGGGCTTGCGTCGTGACACCCTATTAATGGTTTATAAAATGTACGTCCACCCAATTCTAGAATTTGGATGTCTGCTATTCTCCGGAAGTCCCCACTAGAAACTTTGTCCGTTGATAATACTCGAAATACCAGCTATACGGTGATGTATAGGTCTTCCCCGTTATATACCAAAAAAATTTCATACATGGAAACCTGTATTTCTCAATTATTCTGGCGCATGCATGCCCTCACCACAGATGCATTTTTACGAGTCATGTTATCACCAATAGGCCGCAAACAGCCTTCGTTACGTGGCCTTCGTTGTTCTTTGATAGTCCATGGCCGCAGTTAAAACAACCACAGGCGGTCTTTGTTCAATCCCTGCTTGACCCATTAAATGTGGCCCTCTTGTCGGCCGAAATTCTTGACCGAGTGTCCCCGTTAGATATTTTTTTGATGACATTTTTCCCTATAACGAGAAATTACTCCCTCTGAACCATTTTACAAGCCTCGTAAAGGATCATCTGAACGGTATCCCTTAGCACGCCATTGTTGCAACCGATGCTTCTGCCCGGAAGGCGAAGGCAGGCGTGTGTATTTTTTCTCCCATTCTAGATTGGGCCTTTTCCATCCGGCTGCCTAACTTTACTACGTCTTTCCAAGCAGAATTTCTTGCAGTAGCCTTGGCCCTTCGTAAGCTTGGTTCCTCAAAACAACACGCCATAATTCTCAAGGTTTCATTTTCTGGTTGTTCTGCCCTTACATCCTCAACCTCATCCCCCCTACGCCGAGCACTTGCTTCTTTATCGCCTTCCTCTCTTTGTGAATTTCGTTTGGTCTGCGTACCTGGCCAAGCCGGTATCTGGATAATGAATCGGCAGGTGACCTGGTGAGAATGGCATTGCACGGTCTAGTTTTGGAGGTTCTGCCGCCAATTTCCCTCATAACTTCGACTCGCTTTCATAGGCTGTGCTTACTTCAAATTATGCCTGATTCTGCTTACAAAGGCTCAGAATTCGAGCACCTTGGGTACTCATGGAAGTGCCGCATAAGCCAGTGGAGAGCTTGTGAAGTCACCATCACTAGCGTTCGGTGTCTCGTGACAAATTTAAATATTACTTGCTCCACTCTAATGTGGCCCCGTCGCCATGATGTGCTTTCTGAACAGAATCAGAAACTATCGACCATTTCTTCTTCTCCTGCCGACGTTTCTCCTGTATACGACGAAGATACTTAGTAAGCACATGCAGCCGGCTAAACCTACCGCTGTCTGCTACACTTTTTTTGTGATTCGCGGAGAAGGAACTGCGATTTTGCCACAGGGATCTTTAGCGTGCGTTGCACGCTTTCATCCTGGAATCAGGCCGTCTGCGGAGTTAGACATCATTTCACCCCATTGGATTCTCGTGTTAAGTTTTATGCGCGCCGAGCTCACTGCTTCGTCTGTGCAACTTTCTTCGTGTTTCGTATTTCTAATTTTCATTAGTGTTCGTTTTTACTTCTTTTTCTTTCATTCTCATATTTCCTTACTTTTATTTCTGTAGTCATCCACTGCTAATCCATTCTTAAACAAAATATTTTTTTCTTTAGAAAAATTACACAATTTCCTTCGGTATAGCGCCCATTTTCTGGCCAATCCCCCTGAGTGGGTACGCACCATTTCACTGGAACCACCATTACCCAATGAGCTCGGTTATCTCAACGATTGGACCTGCGTTCCTATCGGCCTCACCCCTGAGAATACACCACCTCAATCGACTATCGTTGCTTCGACTGTATCTGTGACAACTTATGTAATACGTACAAGCTATCTTGTCAGTAACGTTTTCAGAAGAAATGCACGCTACGCAACCCAACGCGGAAGCCTTTCCCGGGTGCTGATGATAAACAAAACACACAGTCATGCACAGCTTTGTTCGAAACTGCTTTGCGAGCAGACGATAACAGGAATGGCTTGTTCCTGAATTAAACAGCGGTTCTGCATGGGTGTGTGTTTAAAGGAGGTCTCCTTATAGACTAGGCTTTCTGTAAACACGTAATGGTTGTCATAAAGCCTGTTATACAAAGCTTTATGATATTCACAAAGCCTTTTTTTCAATTATAACGGCACTTGTACATACCAGTACATAGATTTTGCGCACTAAGCATGGAACATCTTATACATTCATTTAATGAGCTCAACCGATAGAGGGGAGCCCTTTAGTGGCGGGAACCCGATCTAGTATCAGCGCCACTATCACCATCAACAACGGCACCCTGCCATCATCGGCGGTGCGTGGGCTGGAGTGTGAGATTTGCCGCGCCACGCAATTCGAACAGGATCCGGCGCCTGGGCTGTCGTCTACAGCGTTCTGGGGGTTCAGGACGGGTCATCCCAATCGACAATGAACGTAGGCCATAGTCTGTGGCTGCTTCGGACAACCCTACGTCATTTTAATAAATCAATGTGTTTATTCCTTCAATTTTGGATTTCATTGAATGCATGGCACTACACGGTTACCCCATTTTCACTAATTTTGAAGCGACGTTTTCTTTGCTTCACTGAGGGCTAACCTGCGTAAAAACGCACAGCCGGAAAGTCAACTTTATAACAAAAAATGGCGCATGATGATAATGCGTGTCTTCTCACAATGGCGCAACAAGCACCTAAAAAGAAAAAAAAAAACCGCACCTCGTGGTCGGAATCAAATCTGGGTTCCTTACAGTATAAAGCGGACGTCTATCTGAATGCGCCAATCGCCATCCTCACGCGGTTCGAAGAAGGTTGGAGTTTAGATATTCACTTTCAACCAATTCATGTCTGGTTCACTCAGAAGCGAGCTTCGTGTTTTCAAGACGATAGTCTCTCTTGGGCTACCTAAACGCAGAAATGTTGGTCTGTCTGTATGTCTGTCTGCCTGTCGGGGACTGGATTTACTCCCCTGCCAAAGACACAAATTGCGCAATAGTCTTACATACGCACCGCCAGATGTAAACGTCTAGGTCTGGGGACACTGTTCATACTTGCCACCGTTTTTGAAAAATAACAACACATTACGCAAACATAAGATGGCAAATCAATACATAAGTGACATTTCCAGTGTTCCTTTATAAAATTTAAGGATCCGTGGTTTTTGCGACAGGAAATGAAATACTACATCAACTGGAGAAAACCGTCACGTGCTGCGGTGAGCGCTAGTATAGCTCCTAGCGGCATTGAAGGAATCAAACAGGAACAGCAGCGAAACGTTAAACTAGATAGGTTGTACGTTCCCCTTTGGACGCTCGTGGAGTAGGCAACGGGGTTCTATGAACTCTGTAGTAAGATGCCCCATTTTACGCGCGTCTTTACCGCATGGGAGCGCTGCCATCGCGGCACCCGAGCGAACGAAAAGAAGATTTAGAATGCTGGCAGACGAAAAGCACAGAGGGGAATATTGCCTAGAACAGTTACCACCTGTAACAGGAAAAAAAAGTATTTTGTGCCCAATATGTTTTTGTGCCTGCCCTTAGCAGCGCTAGTAATAAACCAAGAGTGTAAAACACTGGTGTATTAGTCCTTTTTGGGTAAGATGACATGTCATCACCCCGCTACAAAGGGGAAACCAATAGCAATCATCATCAACATCATCATCATCAGCGACTTGGAGAAGTGGAACGCGGTAAATTTAAATTGACTTGAGGATACCTCTAGCGTGTAATCTTGGGAAGACCAGACGGGACTGGATCAGCATGAGAGGTGAGCGTAGAAAAAAAGCGGGACACGGGCACCAGTCGACCATCGTCTTTCTCCCATTTGCAACGAAAGGAACAGATACGCGGCCATTTTTTACCACCGTTTTTTAAAAAGCTGCTTGTATTTCTTCATTCTCATTTCATGTTTTTTCTTTATGCCCTGGTTTATACTTAGCGTCTTGGTGCAAATACTTAGGACTTATAGTTATTTCTTAGAAAATTTTGGGAAGTGTTATTTCTGGTAAAATGTGTATTTTTCGTATATTCAGAATTTATTTCCGTCAGTTATCTTCGTTTATGCTGTTACAACGATTATACGCAAATATTTATTTTTGTAGCAATAGAAGTAAGTTCTTTGCCCAATTTTGCCGTGTCTAATTACTGTTTTAAACTTTTATATCTGAGACCAGAGATTCCCCTTCTGTTTTTTGAGGATACTAATACGATGCATAGTTGTGATTTTGTCAGTATATTTTTGTAACGTTCCTATTTTTGTGTATTGTTACGTTTTTCACAAAATATATTAGCAAGCTTTTCCAGCACATTGTGTCCTCCCTATTTCAAAATATCCACGGGTATGCCGTCGTCTCCTGCAGCTTTTGCTCTTTTCATGCTCGTGAGAGCATTTTCTTCTTCCTCTTAAACACTAGTGGAACTCTGCTAGTACACGTCGTCCCGTCAGGAGTTTCTCCTGGTCTGACATCGCTGGCAGACAGCCATGTATAGAATCATTAAGCAACCTAGTTATTCTGCACATGTTGTGGATAATGTTACCCTGGTCATCTCGGAGTGCGTACATTCTATTGTTACCGATGGGTGGCTACCTCATAGTTTTTTTCAAGCTTCGTCCTATTTGCAACCCTTCCTCAGTCACTGGAATGTTTCCGAACGAATATGGTTTGTTTTACTTCTGTAGTCAATATAGACATTTCTGTTGTCTCAACTTTGTCCACCGTACTTTACACTCTAATGTTTTTACGTATAGCAATTAGTCGTGTTTTCTTTCTGAGTTTGCCAGTTTGGTTTCTACATGCTTATTTTCCAACTGCTGCGCCCCATTCTGCTATTGCGATCGCCAGGTCATTAATTAGTGTGTATGCACTATCCTCGTTCTTGTATCGGGGCGCAAACTTTTTTGAAGAGTTATTATGAACTCCATCAACCTAGCTCTGATTGATTCCATGCTGGGTTTCTTATTTTACACGAGTTTCCTTCTTTCTCTTTTCAAATTCAGCAATACTTTGCATCTACTAATCGTATAATCGCTGCTCCGAGTGTTACTTAGCACTTCTGCATCCTCCCCAATGCATGCGTTGCCATTTAAAATAAACTCCATCTCCTTTTTTGTAGTTCCATCAGGACTTTTCCATGTCCATTTCCTACTATTTTCTTTCAAAAAGAAAGCGTTCATAATTGCACTTTTCTTCTCTCTACAAATCCAACCAGTGTATCTACTCGGCTGTTGCGATTGCCGTTTTCAATGTTTCGCACTTTTGGAATGGTTCAGTGCTCAAAAAGTGCCCATTGCTTGGAAAAACACCGGCATTATTCTGATTCACAAAACAGGAGATACCAAGGACCTGAAGAAATACAGGCCCATCAGCTTAATCTATATTTTGTACAAGCTCTTCACCAGTTAAATTTAGCCACATAGGTGACAGCCTGATTCCTCAACAACCAAAAGTGTTGGCTGGGTTTTGAAAAGGTTACTTACTGTACCATGAATCAAATCCGTGTTATCAATCAAGCGATCGCAAAATACGCAGAATAAACTACACCACCTTTAAGGCATTTATTGACTATGAGAAAGCGTTTGACTCCATACACACCGCATGCGTACTACAGGCAATAAAAGACCAGGTAAAAGAAGAGACCTACATAAACCATCTAGACGAGACATATAGAGGATATACTGGCAGGATGACACTTCGCAGGTGGCACGATAAATTCCCTATCCGACAGGGAGTAAGACAGGGAAATACCGTCTTACCAAAACTATTCACAGCATGCCTGGAGGGAGTATTCAGAAAGATTGACTGGGAATACTCAGGATTAAGGATTAACGGAGAATACTCGAGTCATTTGAGGATTGCAGCTGACATAGTCTTGCTGAGAGAGACTGCATAATACTTGCAGAAAAATGCTTCAGGAACTAGAATGAGAAAGTACACCCACCGAGCTGAAAATAATAATCATTATATCTAATGTATGAGGAATACGCACGTAGAAAGCGCTCTCTTCAAGTTAGAAAAAAACATACTAAAAGGTGCAAAAGATTATAACTGCCTCGGACAGATGGTTAGTTCTGACGCCAACTGCGGGAGGGGAATCCGGCGCAGATTAGGTGTTCGCTGGGCAGCACTCGATAAGCACTTCCAATACGCAAAAAGAGGCATCGCTATCACTTGCAAGACATATATACAACTAGTGCAAACTGACTGGGATGAAATACAGAGCTAAAGTTCCTAACGCAGGTAAATAAAAAGAAATATACTTGGGCGGCCATGTAGTGAAAGAGGAACGCAGAGCCGGTGGGCAGTTAGGATGGCTGACTGGATACCGAGAGACGGTTCTACAAGAAGGGGAAGGCTAATAGCATGATATAGGGAGTAGCTATCGAATTTAGATGGCCAACAGTTGCCTCGAGTGTAGCACCATATTATAGGTTGGCAGTCAATGCGAGAGGCCTTAGCACTCCAGTGGATCTTGGTATACTGTTGTTGTTGATGATGGTGATGATTGTGGGTGTATTGCATTTCGTTCAACGGAATGCCTTTGCGAAATTATCCTTTATTGTGAAAATGTATGGAGTTCCGATGGGCTTTTTAGAATCACCGATGTTTTTTATAAGATGCATGTTTTTATTTATACACTTAGGTGTTGCGATATTGCTACTTTCTGGTTTTTGTTTTTTCAGAATTGTGTTCCTTTAGTAATATACATTCACTTGTTTGTATTTGTGTACATAGAGATAACATGTGTTACTTCGGCCAATTATACATTTTGTGGAAAAGTAGGATGTTAAATGGCTGGCTCGTATTTATTCCTTATTAACTTCAACATTTCACTCTGTGCCCTTTAGGCACAAATTTCGTTTTTATCGGGTATGTACCCGCTACCCGGAAGATTTCCCGGAAGATATACCAGGTAGATTTCCACAAATCTTCCGGGCACATTCTTTGGGTTAAAACTTACCTAAATTAGAGTGCGCTTTATATGGGATCAAAACCGGAATCGGCTTTCAATCGGGTCGCTTTATTGTTCATGCTTGCTGGAACTGGCTAAGCAAGTGCTTGAAGCACAAGAAATTTTTAAAGGCACACTTGCGTCTATCACATAATTGTCTTCTGCGAAGTGCGTAGTGCATTGTCATTTACATCAGCGGGGTAGAAATGGTGTGAAATAGGTTTCTCAAATTTCTCATTTTCATAAGTAAGGTTACCCACGGGATACAATGTCGGAAATACACGATGCGATGCATATTTTAAACTTTGTTGCTTCGTTTTTTATAAAATACCATGTTAAAACAAAGCTTTTTAGCTCCAACCTCCAAGGGTTCTTTCCCGACCAATGCTGTTAACAGAAAACTCCCGCGAGAAATAAAAAAAGTTACTGGCACCGACAGGAAGCGAACCTGGAACGAAGCGAGAAATGGAGCGAGAGACTGTTGTCTTACTGATTGCGCAACGAATTCAAGCGGAGACGTGGGAGGCAGACGGTGCACTCACCAAGCACATCTGCGGGTTTACCCTCTGCATTCCCACTGAGTGCAAGGTGATAGCGTCCTCCCGCCACCTCTCGAGCCACAATGGGTTCTGTCCACGGCCCGTGTAGCGACCATTTGCGCGCCTTGCGAATGCGTCAGTAGTTATAAAAATCAAAGGAAGCTCACAACAACTCATGGCGCCGCACTTCGTCTCTGTCGCCGATCTCGTCGCCTCCGCCGGTGGCCGCAGGTACGGAGCCGGAGGGACCTCGGCTAACAACGGGTTTGAGCTAGAAGCTCACTTTATTTGTTTACAAAAAGTGTACGCTCTTGTGCTTCCAAAATACAACTCAAGCAACTAGCGTTCATGAATTATGCATTGATTTAACCTTAAAAAGAATACCTCTTTGAAGTAATAAAGGGTTTGGTTTAGTGCATTGCAGTTGTCTGTGGTTTCAGTCTTTGTAGAGCGACGTGTGTAAATTCAAGTGACGTCGCATGGGTGATCGCTGTGCGTGCCGTTTACAGCTTCGCTTTCCGACCACCTTCACACAGTGTTTTGGCGCGCATTTTCTCTGTATTTATGTGTTTGTAAAACTCAAAATGGTCTTCAACAAATATGTCCTTTTATGTATGAATAACTATTCTACTTGCGCCAATTAGAATTGTTTGTATAAATGGAGGGCGGTACAAGGTGCAGTCATTGTTGGGAATTTTCCCTCATAGGTGCGAAGTTATCTGCAGGGCTCTTTGAATGTAGCACTGTTCGTTTGGAAAATAATAGGACACAATTTTTATGATGCAAACGAACATGTGACATCTACCTCAATGCAGCCGTATGGCTGCAATAATGTGGATGTCAAATCTTGTGACCTTTAGTGTACATTTTCCTTCGCACAAACTTACTCCACCTTGGGGATTTCCCGTATATCTGGTCAGTTTTTATTAACAAAATTAAACTTGTCAAGTGTTATCTTTCTGGCAAATTTTGGTTATCACAATCACGTACGACCAAGTATGTTCATTAGCACTATTATACCAGTGAAATCGGTTGCTTCCATCAAACATGCATTTTGGTGCTAATACATCACGTTACACAGTTCGCACGTTTCTTTACAAAGTTTATTCGCGTTTGTAACTTTTTTAGTTTAGTGACTTTTTTCACACATGTTTACTGCAACCTATTTGTGAGACTATTTGTGTAGTCGTTTTTTTTATATGTTGTTTATTTCTTCGGTTTTCAAAAATCCGTACGAATATGCAAGTCTACCTAGTATATCATGAGGATTAGACGCGTTACTACCGCCAATTATGCATATTTATGGAAAGGAAAAGGGTCACGGGGTATGTTCCTTTCCGATATTTTAATGCGTACCATACAGAAGCTGCTTTTCTGCTTCCTTTTACATTAGTCATCCTTCTGTTTTAGTGTATGTATAAAACATTGGTTTTGCATAATTCATTATTGTAAAGATTGTTGAGTTTTCAACTTTAATGTTTTTTTTTATTTCAGCTCAAATGGTTATCGATAACTGCGTTACATCATAAACTTACTGTTACTTCCAGCAATTTCCTATATTTGAAGAAATGGAGAGCGTCGGATGGTCCTGGCTCTTACGGCACTCGGCAACGAATACTTCTGACTGAGACGACCAAGGACAGAAACTTTGAAACTGGTTTGTCATTCACATTCTATACTCGCTAGCTTATTGTCAGCACATTCGGCGCGAAAACTCAGAATCATTCGCTCTGGAGTACAGTTTTTCTGTTCATTCATAGATGATCAAATTTCCCCTCCACAGGACAGTACTCAACTTCCCACATTTGGGGCTGCCCCGGATGCTCGCCAATTTGAGTGCTGGTGCATTATACCTAATATTGTTCGTCATCTTTTCGGAGTGAAATTTTTTTGAGCTTCTCTAGCCTAACCATGTTTCGATACGAAATGGTCCAAACAATCAACTTTTATTCTCATTTTATAATTTTGACGCCACACATTTATTCAGGCAGCCTCTAATATATCGCGAAGCTGTTGCTTTAAAATGAACCACGTGAACAAAACTTATTCTGAAGCTGCGTTTGCGCCCTCTGATTAAGTATATTTTATAACTGACTATTAGCTACATTTCTACCCAAAAATTACTTCTGCTAGTGCTTACGCCATTGTTCCCCATGAGCGCAATAAACTATCCTGTCCTGCGCATTTTCAAAGGAAACAAAGAGTTTTTTATTGATATAATTCATTAATTTGATTCTTTTCGATAGTGGCTCGCGCCACCAATACCTGATATGGGGAGTGGTAGCCTTTCTTCACACCAAACGTGAGTTCGTGCACGGTACTCGTGTAGACCACCAGCAATATTCACTTACCGGGAAGCTCATATGCAGGCCGCTGAATTCCTTAATCTTTTGTTGGTATTCAAGCATATCAAGCGGCATCGGCGTATGAGGCTTGTAGGTCGACATTTTCGCAAGGGGTTGCAGAAAGTCCGGAAGGACGAATGCTTGACCGCAAAACCACGCTATGTCTTCGCTGGTGAGTGGGTAGAAGAGAGCGCGTTTTGCGAGATCCGAGCAAAAGGTGCTAGGTCGAGTTTGTGGAGCTCTCCTCTAGAGATTGCTGCTTTTGGCTAGAGAAGAAACAATGCACTCCACGATGTTCCCGGCCACAGTGTTAATATTTATTGCCAGCCTCCACAATAAACAGCGTCAGCCCACCTGGGTAACTTTAAGTAACAAAGCCCCAAGGCCTACAATTAATCCTGGTCGACTATCAGCAACACGGTAAGAATAAGAAATGAAAGAGCCCCTATTAATAAGGCACAACGAATCCTGAATCCGCGTACGCGTAGAGGTCCATCGTTGGAAGCGAGCATTTCGTGGTGTAGGGGCGAAACTGAATGCTTTAGAAATTTACTTTTGTCGTGCAACAGCATAGGCGAAAAAAATACACATCCTAAAACAAAATTTACCCAAAATATAATATTGCAACAGTCTTTTTTAAAGCCTCTCGTATCGTTTCTTGAACTCGACAGGGTATTTTAGGACCGCACGTGCTTATGTAGACTTAGAAGAGCGAACTGAAGCAAGCAGCAATATCTCGCAATCAGCATAAAAACAAAAAAAACGTTCTGCCTGCCAGGCAGCAACTGTGAAAAAGACGACGCCCGCTGCAATAAATTCTTCCGGCCAAAGCCATACCACATCAACATACCCCGGCGCCGCTCCACAGCGGCGCCTCGTTAACTCATCGAAGAGTGTATGGCTGGGGGTTTTGCTGTGTGGTTGCCAATACGCAAAATAGAAATTGAATAGTAACGTTACTTATCATGTGATGTCACAGGATACCGGTGAAATAAATCTGTAGGTGGACCAATGCTCTAGCACATTGGAATTACTATGACAGAGTTCTTGCCGATGCAAACGTACTGCATTTTAATTACGCCATAAAAATACCAAGGGCGTGTCCATGCTTTCACAATTTTACAAAAGCAAACATAAAGCAAACAAATATAACTAGCTCGCAATTAGCATCAAACAAACAATATTCTACCCTCCCGGGCATTACCTGAAAAAACGACGACACCCACACCTACAATCTTGTGCCATCCATAAACCTTTCAAGAATACAGTGTAGTTGTCTTTTCACAATGGCGCTCCAGTAACCCAAATAAGGGATTATTTCTACAAGTTATTCTTGCGGTTCGGATACGCAAAATCAAAACTCGATGCAAAATACTTGGGCATGGGAGGTCAAATTGCCTGGGTGAAACAAGTATCCCTGTCACGTGTCGATGCAAACCTGTTGCTTGGTATCACCAAACTATCCACCACATGGGCGTTTCACCAAATTATCCACCACATGGGCGTTTTTCTGTAAGTTCACAAAATGGCACATAAAGCAAGCACATGTACCTCGCAATTAGCATCTTAATTGACAATGCTCTGCCTCCCAGGTATTGGCCGGGGAAAAAGTGGATGCCCACTGCTATAAATTCTTGCCAGCTATAAACCATATACGAGAACAATATGAGCTCGTGCTATTCCTCAACTGCGCACATACCTTACAAAGGGGTTTATTGCTTGGGTTATAGCTATGCGCTTCCCATACGTAGACAGAAAACTCAATAGTAAATAATTGAGAATGTGAGGGCGGAGGATAAAGGTGAAAGTTTATTGGGGGGGCTTTTTCATTTTTAGCGCATATAAACTACAGTTACCGGGTGCTTGTCTATTGAAACTAGCTTATGTAACGTTATTAAAGCTCACATATTGCACGAAATCGTGTCCTATCCAAAATTGCTGCACAGTTGCATGACAATCGCTGGTGCTTGCCTGTCACGGTCATTCCCACCGTCATTTCGCCGTCAATAAAATGCCCGCTCGTCAATGAAATGTTTGTGGCAGCAACCGCCAGCGTTTGTAAATTTGGCTTTCTCTCATTATGTGCTGGCTTGCAAAGCCTCAATAAGAACAAACAGCTTTCTTTAGGATTGGTGAACCTAGACAGTGAGAACAACCTTTACAAGGCATGACATGTTTATGATATACGCACATATTCAGCAAGTTAAAACCGCAATGGAACCTCAATGCGCCAAGGTAGAATCTCGAGGTGGAATTGCAAGTTCCTTCATTCGCGTAACGATTATATAGACAAATGATATTTTAAAGCAAAGCTTTCTACCTCTACCAGCCAACAGTTCTTTCGTCCCGTGCGGGACAATAAACTCCCGACGCGGGCAGGCGGCGGCTGGGGGGAGGACGGAGGGTTTCACTCATGGAGCACACTGTAGATGGCGCGGGAAATTTAGCTAGCGTTCCCCGCGCACGGGAGCTGCCCACCTCGGCTTTCGCGTAGGGGTGCTATTCCGTCGGTTTTGCCGTCTGGTTTAGCGACAATTGTTTTTGGCCTGTTTTGGCGCAGCTTCCCATCCATTGCGCACTTTCGTCGCACGGTTTGATGAACTTCTTCAGCAGCACCTCTTTGGTAATCGGGACCTGACGGCATTATATGTTGTGCAGCAAAGACATCTTAAGGATTGGTTCTATAGAGACCAAATACAGACATCTAGCCGCTGGAGAAACGCTAGAGAAACGCACTGCTTGCCACGAATGAGATTCTGTTTTATAATATGGGGAATACCATATCGGTTGTAATTTAACAGGTACTACAGAAGGAGACAGGAGCAACTCGTTTTTATAAATAGTGATTCTAAAAGTTTCCTTATCTTTCTCACAGTTCTCAAACTTACTAAACTAACTACTTTAAATCGGTATAACTGGGAATCACTAAGCTCACATGCCGAATTGTTTTAGTGTCTGCGCTTCCGTCACGTGGTGGTGCAGCCCCCAGCGAGCACATCACGATGGCTAGGTCTCGCTTGTCGCACCCCTTCAAAAGACGCTCCTCTCCGTTTTCTTTCTCCCGACTCTCGGCCGGGCTACAGCGCCGGATGCGCAGCTTTACCCCGGCCGTGCCCGACGCTGCTGTTGCGTTTGGGACGCCACCCCCGCGAATTAATGGTAAGGGCTGGCAGAATGTCTGGTTTCACTCTTTGTAGAGCCACGTGTTTGAATACAAGTGTCATCGCATGGGTAAATTCTTGTGGGTGTCGTTTAAAGCTTTGCTTTCCAACCACTTTCCCAGCATAAACTGGAGCTAGTTTTTTTCATAACGTATTGTTGCTGCATGCTGTTTGGCGGACCCATGATATCTTGCTGCGATTTTCTCTTGCAATGCAGGCGTGGGCAGCCAATTCATCAATGTGCGACCCAAATATTTAGAGTTGACGAAGAAATGTTGTCGTGCATGAGCGATAAACAAATGTAGGCGAGTGATAGACAAGATCGGCAATAGACGAGCGGTAGACAAAGGTCTAAGATTTAGCCTATGCTAAATAGACTTTGCTCAAGAGACTGGGGAACGTGGCGCCATTATTTATGGTACAGCAAAACGTTTTACGAAGGCACACGGGAGGCGTTTGCAAAATAAAAGTTTCATGTCAGTACAAAGTGATTGCATCATGTGGAAAAGCAATGCTTTATGCTTGTAAGTCTTTGTTGCTGACTGCGTGGTTCGTGGCTGTTAAAAAAATATTATCTCACCTTTACCACATGTTTCAACCACCTACGTAAATGAACCAAAAGGTGACCGACTGAGCTTCGCCAAATCCGCCGCCACGATAGCTGTAGGTCGACGAGATTCCGCTACCATAAAAAATTCTCCCACCTCCCCTCGCAGGACCCCTGCGTAGATGCGACGCATAGGGGGTTCCGTTGTTGTTTTCGTTAGGTTGATTCTCCAATCTCGTGAAACGTGCCGTGAACCCCATGCCACGGCGATGACGCAACGTGGCGCGGTTATGACGCAACACAATCCAACACAATCCACTTTAGTCCAATACAAATCCAATCCAATTCAATCCAATCGAAGCCAAGCCAAACAAAGCCAAGCCTAGCCAAGCCAAGCCAATCCAATCGAATCCAAACCAATGCCCCTCGCGAGAGAGTGTTCGCTATCGGAGAGAAGAGGGGGTGAGCGGCGGAGAGCACAGCTCGAGCGGCGAGGAGAATGGGTGCGGACGGACAACAACGCCGTATGGAGGGACAAGGCGAGGGAATGAGATGCAGTCGCATCTAAAACGTTGCGAAAAGTTTGAGATTTGTATAAAATTGCGTAAACGTTCTTACGCCGTGCTTCTCATCCTTCGACCTACCGCGCGTTTTCTCGGTGGCCGCAAATGGCTAAACCCAGATAGCGTCTTCTTTATTTTTGCTTGGTTTAGTTAATCACGTCAGGCCCGGTTGGAAGCACTCCTTGATTTCGTCGGTGACTTCTCAGTTCTTTTTTGTGTTTCCTTTAAGAGATACACATGAGGCAAAACTGCGGTTCAGTTCCTTCATTTTTAGTATATATATATATATATATATATATATATATATATATATATATATATATATATATATATATATATATATATATATATATATATATATATCAAAGTTGCAGTCCTTATTGCCAGTGCTGTTTGGCGGTTTAACAGTGTTTTATAGTGCCGAATGAGGTATAATTGCGTTTTTTTTTTTGCAGGAATAAATAATTGAAAATTCAAGTCGAGAAAAAATGCGCCGTTTTTTCCGGAAGCGGGAATCGAACCCACAACCTCCGCATAACGCGTGCGGTGCTCTACCAATTGAGCTAGTTCCGTGACGACTCCCTTCTTGACTATACGGCGGGGTTTTGTATTTACGACTGCTCAGAGCCCGGTCAACTAGCGCCGCCCCTCGACCACCGCGGGAAGACGTAGAACGTCTTTTCGTAGAAGACATAAAACGGCGCATTTTTTCTCGACTTGAATTTTCAATTGTTTATTCCTGCAAAAAAAAACGCAATCATACGTCATTCGGCACTATAAAACACTGTTAAACCGCCAAACAGCACTGGCAATAAGGACTGCAAACTTTGATATGTGTCCTTACGGAATCCCTTGTCCCGTACGTCTCCGTTCTACAAAATGCATTACGAGGGTTCTGGCTTCAGCAGTCTGAAATGCCTTTGGCTATGCCCGACTTCCGACCACATCTTACGTGCGGCCGCTGGGAAAAGACGTTCTACGTTCAAGTGGTGGAGGAGCCGGGGTCACGATCCAGTCCTGGAACTCCGGAGCCGAAAGCTGCCCGAAAGGATGACCAGCGAAGCCAACCAAACCGCTACGCCCTCGCCTCGGCCTGTGATGTGCTCTGTTGCTGTGCGTGAGCGAGACCCGCCAGACTTCAACGGCACTGACGAAAACGACGCGGAAGATTGGCTCGAAACCTTTGAGCGGGTGAGCGCGTACAACCGGTGGGACGATGTTTTCAAACTCACTTACGTGAGCTTCCCCCTGACCGGCGTCGCTGAGGTGTGGTTCAAGAATAACAAGCGTCGCCTTAAGACATGGGCTGAGTTTAAGGACGAATTCCTTGCGGTTTTCGACCGTCCAGCTGTGCGCAAGCTTCAAGCAGAGCAGCGCTTGCGCTTACGAGCCCAGCAGGTCGGTGAAAACTTCACGAGTTACATTGAAGACGTCCTCGACCTGTGTCGGTGCGTCGACCCCTCTATGCAAGAAGCTGAAAAGATCAAGCACATCTTGAAAGGAATAGATGACGACGCCTTCCAAATGCTTTTGTCGAGGGACTTACACACCGTCACCGAAGTCATTAACATGTGCCGAAGCTTCGATGAGTTACGGAGGCAACGGGCCCTCACTCGACGATCTCTTGTACAGAATGACTGTGTGTCAAGTTTGTCAGCGATGCACGCAGATCCTTCGTTGCTTTCGCAAATCAAAGACTTCGTGCGGGAGGAGGTGGCCCGTCAGTTGTCTCTTCTACCTGCCGCGGCAAAGCCTGTGTCGACGCTAGGACCTTCTCTCGAGCATGTGATCCGAGATCAAGTTGCCGAAGCACTTCCGCCTTGTCCGCAATACGTGCCGATTGCCGCGCCAGTCACATACACCAACATCGCCGCAAGACCATTGCCGCAGTCAACCCTGACGTACCAGCCGACGTTTCCGGTGCAACCTGGAGCTGTCCCAACTGTGCCTCCGCCTCCACGGTTTAATTCCCAGGCCGGTGGTCCGTGGCGTACTCCGGGTAATCGTCCTATTTGCTTCGCTTGTGGAGTACCTGGGCACGTCGCACGCTACTGCCGCCCCCGTCCGGCGTCATTATGGGACGCTACACAAGCCGGTTTTCCGCCGTCGGCTCAAGCTCAGGCGGCACTTCGCTCCCCGACTGAACCTCGCCCTTCGGATCGCACCACATTTACTGCTGACCGTCGTTCATCTTCCCCGCGCCGTCGCTCGCTTCCTCCGATGCGACGTCGTCCTGGTACCGAAGACACGGAACACGAGTCGCCGCAGTTCCCGAGGCAAGAACTGCGCTGACGTCGAAAAGTACAAGGCCTCACCCTCCTCCGTCCCCTACCAATGTTATCAAAATTACCATAGAAGGTTTTCGCACTGTCGCCCTGGTAGACACGGGAGCTGCTGTTTCCGTCATCAAAGCCGATGTATGCCGTTTATTGCACAAAGTCACGACGCCTCTTCAAGGACTGTCGCTCCGAACCGCAAGCGCGCACAATATTGAACCAATGGCCGTTTGCACGGCTAGAGTCGTTATTCAGTAAGTGCTGTACTTCATTGAACTCATTGTGCTACCGGCGTGTTCCCACGACGTCATATTAGGGTGGGACTTCCTTTCGCGTCATAACGCAGTGATCGACTGTTCGCGCGCAGAAGTTGAGTTTTCTTTCTGTGACGCACTATTTGATGACAGCAAAAGTGCCCCCACAACCAAACTTGTCATGGCAACCGACACCGACGTCCCGCCCTATTCTTCTGTTTGTGTGCCTGTGCGCTGCGCATCCACGACTGACGCCACGGCGCTGTTTACGCCCTCTGACGTTTTTCTCCGCCGCAAATGTTTTCCCCTGCCGTCTGCCCTCCTTACTCTCAGCGCCGGAACGGGCAACATGTTTGTCACTAACGTGTCTTCGGCGCCGTGCGCCCTTTTGGAGGGTGAAACACTTGGCAGCTTGGAATACATAGATCCTGGTCGCGTGATAACCATTCCGGACCGCACTTATCAGGTTAAGGTTGCCGGACTTGACCCATGTCCGCTTGGGGCGGAGCCTTCGACTGATGTTTTTCTTGCCTCTGTTGACGACGGTCTAGACCCTACCCAGCACCTTCACCACTTGAAATGGGGTTTATTGGCAAGGGTTGCTGTGTAGGCGAAAGACAAGGAGGGCACAGGCCGAGCACAGTCCGAGCACAGTCGACGCTTGGAGGAAGCCGAGCGAGAGAGAACCAGGCGATGGCGGTGCGGTTTCCATATTCGGCTTCTGCTACCGACGACGATAAAGCGGCGCACATCTCCCGCAGGGGATTGGTGACGGTCCTGATTCTTCCGGTGAACGTTGCCAATCTTCTGCATTACAATTATATATAATATATATATATATATATATATATATATATATATATATATATATATATATATATATATAGGAAGAAATGCCGGCAGTGTCTACAACACCAAAGAAGGCATAGGGGAATGGTTAGAATATTTTTTACCGTTAGTGACGTTACATTATTATTTATTATTAATAATTACGTGAGATAGAAAGAAAGAAAAACACGCGCCCAGAGTGGGGACCGAACCCACGCCTTGGGCGCGTGTTTTTCTTTCTTTCTTTCTCACGTAATTAATAATAATAACCTTCTTTTTCGTAGAAGTAAATTTTCTTTTAAAATTCGATCGAAGTACAATACATGATTTAGCTATGGCCAATCCTTCCTTCTGGGTAGGAGCGTAAAAAATCCAGGTAATCACCATCATTACCATCATGGCTTGGCGTGAGAAAGGTTTAAAGAAACGGGGTAGATATTCACAAATAACCATCATAATCATAATAATCATCAACATCATTAGCTGCTTATGCTCTCCACTGTGCAGCTGCCTTGGGCTGGTCCCTGTATGGCGTAGCGCCTTAATTTCCGCATAGGACCGAAATCTCTAGCATGGCTAAGTTTCGGGGCTTCACATTTCATCACGGGCACAAAGGACAAGCGAAAGCAGCAGCCCGTTCGGCCCCGAAGCTGAGAAACGACAGGACCGACATCCGACTAGTCTACTCGTTGAATCCGCTCGTTAATTTTCCATCTCGCAATCTACCTCCCCATATGCGATAGATTCGTTTAAAATACAGGTGGGACTAAAAGCATTTTCGTTGCTTTGAGCGCGTAAGTGAAGTCTTTGCAAAGGGTTTGGGGCCCTAAGGGAGCCAAAAATGTCCGCGGTACTGGGTACAATGATACCAATAAAGGACGCAAGCTTACTTGTCGTGTTCGACTCAAACGTGGTATTTCTATTCAGCGATAGGCCGCCGCACTGCATATTGCCGTAAATCATTAAGGAAGTCCATATATTTTTGGTAGCCGGAACCTTAGTTGGTAGGAAAGTTTGACGGCACTGCCTTCTGATAGGCTGTTCAGGCTTACTTGATTATGACTGGTGTGCCTGCCCTGCCAGCATCGGAATCAGCCGTCGTTACCTTGGCAAAGCTATTGCACTTCTGGTCTCCGATCGCGACGTGACACGTTCGATATCACCTTCTTCCATAACTCGCCGTTTTTTTAGGGCGCAAGCACTCTGGCATCCGCTACTGGTGTTTTGTGGCGGCGATGGCGACGGCCTCGTAATCGAGTGAGCAAGCTCAGGTAGAAAGAAAACGGCAGAGGAAAGTGTGGCTTTAGGTTGAGGGGAGTGTAGTACGTTGAGCCCGCACGAGACGCCCGTCCGTGCGTTTGGCGAAGGTGTCCCAAGAATTTGACAGTGGTAATTACAAGAGAGATGGTCTCTCTCGGAACGCGGTAAATTTAAATTGACTTGAGGAAACTTCCAGCTTGTGTATAATTGCAGGAATGAGACAGGAGAGGAACATGAAGGTGAACATTTTGACAGACTTCTGTCCCGTTGGGAAGTTACTGAACCTAGATTTAGTTATGCTCCAAGCAATACATCGACCAATACAACCAATGCATAGTTTATAGGGATTACCGAAGATCCACAAAGCTGGCGTCCCTCTTCGCCCGATCGTGGACTTCACACTTCACATCATCCACGTGCCGAGCCCTTTCAAATTTCCTGCACCGCATCCTCACCCCCCTCGCCGGGAAGACGTGGACTCATGTGCGCAACTCCAGCCACTTCGTGATACTTGCGTCACAGGCAGAGGTCGGCGAACTCACTCATGAGTCCACTCACTCAGACTCATTTGGACTCAAACTCACGTGTGAGTTTGAGTTTGAGTGAGCGCGAGGCTAGTGTGCATGGTGAGTTTGAGCTTGAGTGAGTTTGAGCCGAGTGATCCCGACTGAGTTTGAGTCCGATTGAGTTTGAGTACGCCTGAGACCTAGTGAATTCTGAGTTCATTTTGAGTTCTGAGTACATTTTGAGTTTGAGTCCATTTTGAGTTCTGAGTACATTTTGAGTTTGAGTCCATTTTGAGTTACAGTCCATTTTGAGTTCTGAGTACAATTTGAGTTTGAGTCCATTTTGAGTTTGAGTGCATTTTGAGTTCTACGTTCATTTTGAGTTTGAGTCTAAATTGAGTTTGAGTTCATTTTGAGTTATGAGTACGTTTTGAGTTTGAGTCTATTTTGAGTTCTGAGTACACTTTGAGTTTGAGTACATTTTGAGTTTGATTACATATTGAGGTTTGAGTCCATTTTGAGTTTGAGTGCATATGAGTAGCCTAGCGGCAGCTATGGTTGGCTGTTAAATTTCATTCGTCACTGTGGGCTCGGAATTCAGGTTACCTGCGGGTACGGCACCAATCGCGATCTGAATGAGTGGTTGGGAGGGAGGTGGTGTTTGATTTTTTTTAGTTTCTTGTTGAATTTTCATGGCCATGAGCACTTGTTGTACACCTAATTTTCGCGGCTGGGCGCGTGAGTGATAATTGACTGGTGAGGTCATAAAAAACCATTGTCCTAACTTTTCCTCCTGACGGATCCACTAAGCGCGTGGGAAAGGGTGGTGGAAAAGCACACGGCGGCGCTGGCGTGCTGGTTGTTCGCCTGCTACTGTAAACGGCTTGATATACTAGGGGCCACAAAGGAGGAGGCGGGAGCAGGGCGGAAATAGGGGCGGGGGCTGTCCTTTCTGCTGTTTCAAATGAATTAGCGGAATTGTCTGGGCAGCGCCCCTTAAGACAGAATAATGACAACATTAGATTGGGTGAAAAGTGAAACTGATGAGGCTAAGGCATGTAAGGTATCAAATGAAAGGTCCGGATTAACGGAATCACGCGGGATAAATAAAAAATGCTTCCTGACTGTAGTAATCAGGCAGTCATAATGAGTCATAGATTGGGTTAAAATTCAAAATGACGATGCGAGGGCATGTGGGGAATCAAATTCAAGATCTCATGTTGGGAATCATTCGGGACAAAAAGAGTTATGGATATATCATAACGTAGTCATGGTTGGTCATAGATTCGGTTAAAATTCAAGTTCATGACGCTAGGGCATGTGGCATATGAAATTAAAGGTCTCAATGAGGATAATCACGTGCTTCGTAATTATTATCATGACATAGTCAAAATGGTTCATAAATTAAGTTAAAATTCACAATGATGCCACTGGGTGTCCGGGGCATCAAATTGAAGGTTCTTATAAGGGAAATCACGTGAGCAAAAATGTGGTAGGGCTATATCATGAGATAGTCATGGTTAGTCATTGATTCCGCTAGGATGTGATGGGTATCAAATAATGGTCTTGATGAGCGGAATCACGTGGGAGAAATACAAAAATGCTTCCTGGTTATAACCATTACATTGTCATGGCGAGTCTTATATTGGGCTAAAATTCGAAGTGACCCCGCCAGGGCGTGTAGGGTATCAAATTTACGATCTTGACGAGGGGAATCACGTTGTACAAATAAAAAAGGCTTCGTAGTTCGAATCATGAGATAGTCATTATGAGTCATAGATTGGGTTAAATTTAAGGTGAGGCCGCTGAAGCATATGGGGCGTAAAATTGAAGGTTCCAGTTTGGGGAATCACGTCGGACACCTAAATAATGCGTCCTGGTTAGTCATGAGTCATGGTTATTTTGACTGGTATGAATTCCATATGACTCTGCTAGGGTGTGTGGGGTATCAAATTAAAGGTCTCGTCGAGGGGGATCACGTGGGACAAATATAAACATGCTTTCTGGTTATAGATACGAGGATATAGCAAAAGGTATATAGCAAAAGATACACACTCACACTCACACTCAGTCACTCACTCACACTCATCACTCACTCACACTCACACTCTCACTCTCACTCATAATCTCACTCACACTCACACTCACACCACACTCACACACTCTCACACTCATACACTCTTACACTCTCACACTCTCACTCACCAATCACACATACGCACCACTCACTCACACCACACGACTCACTCATCACAATCACACCACGTCACACACTCACACACTCACACTCACACACTCACACCTCACACTCTCACTCACAAACACACTCCCACTCTCACTCACACTCTCACAAACGCTCACACTCTCGCTCTCACTCTCACTCTCACTCTCACTCACACTCACACTCTCACTCACACTCACACTCTCACTCTCACTCTCACTATCACTCACACTCACACTCACACTCTCACTCACACTCACACTCTCGCATACTCACACTCACACCCAAACTGACACTCACACTCACACTCAACTCACACTCAATTCGCACTCAACTCACACTCTCACCTCACTACCTCCACTCTCACTCTCAGTCACACTCACACTCTCACTCTCACTCTCACTCACACTCTCACTCTCACTCACACTCTCACTCTCAATCTCACTCTCACTCACACTCACACTCTCACTTACACTCGCACTCTCACTCACACTACGCACTCTCAGTCTCACTCACGCTCTACTACTCTCAACTACTACTCTCACTCTCACACTCACACTCGTACACTCACTCATTCACTCTCACTCACAACTATCACTCTCACTCTCACTCACACTCACACACGCCCCACTCTCACTCTCACTATCACTCACACTCCACTCTCACTCCACTCCACTCTCCACTCTCACTCTCACTCACACTCACACTCTCACTCTACACTCACACTCACACTCTCACCTCTCACTCTTATCACACTCTCACTCACACTCACACTCACACGCACACACTCTCACACTCATCACACTCTCTCTCTCACCCTCACTCCCCTCACCACTCTCACTCACTCACACTCACACCTCACTCACCACCTACTCACTCTCACTCTCACTACTCACTCTCACTCCTCTCACTCACACTCTCACTCTCACACTCAAACTCACACTCACACTCTCACTCTCACCTCACACTCTCACTCCACTCACTCACACTCACACTCTCACTCACACTCTCACTCCACTCTCACTCACACTCCACTCACACTCTCACTCACACTCACACTCACTCGCATCTCACTCACACTCACACTCACACTCACACTCGCACTCACACTCTCACTTCACTCCCTCTCAGTCTCACTCTCAGTCACACTCACACTCGCACTCGCACTCTCACTCACACTCAACTCACACTCAACTCACACTCACACTCTCACTCTCACTCACACTCTCACTCTCACTCACACTCACACTCACACTCTCACTCTCACTCACACTCACACTCACACTCAGTCACTCACTCACACTCAGTCACTCACTCACACTCACACTCTCACTCTCACTCATAATCTCACTCACACTCACACTCACACACACACTCACACACTCTCACACTCATACACTCTTACACTCTCACACTCTCACTCACTCAATCACACACTCACACACTCACTCACACTCACACACTCACTCTCACGCACACACACGCACACACTCACACACTCACACTCACACACTCACACACTCACACTCTCACTCACAAACACACTCCCACTCTCACTCACACTCTCACAACGCTCACACTCTCGCTCTCACTCTCACTCTCACTCTCACTCACACTCACACTCTCACTCTCACTCACACTCCACTCTCACTCTCACTATCACTCACACTCACACTCACACTCTCACTCACACTCACACTCTCGCATACTCACACTCACACCCAAACTGACACTCACACTCACACTCAACTCACACTCAATTCGCACTCAACTCACACTCACACTCTCACTCACACTCTCACTCTCAGTCACACTCACACTCTCACTCTCACTCTCACTCACACTCTCACTCTCACTCACACTCTCACTCTCAATCTCACTCTCACTCACACTCACACTCTCACTTACACTCGCACTCTCACTCACACTCGCACTCTCAGTCTCACTCACGCTCTCAATCACACTCTCACTCGTACTCTCACTCACACTCACACTCGTACTCTCACTTTCACTCTCACTCACACTATCACTCTCACTCTCACTCACACTCACACACGCACACTCTCACTCTCACTATCACTCACACTCACACTCTCACTCTCACTCACACTCTCACTCTCACTCTCACTCCCACCCACACTCTCACTTACACTCACACTCACACTCTCACACTCTCACTCTTATTCACACTCTCACTCACTCTCACTCTCACTGACTCTCACTCTCACTCTCTCTCTCTCACTCACACTCTCACTCACACTCACACTCACACTCACACTCTCACTCTTACTCTCACTCTTACTCACACTCTCACTCACACTCAACTCACACTCACACTCTCACTCACACTCTCACTCTCACTCACACTCACACTCCACTCACACTCTCACTCACACTCACACTCGCACTCGCACTCTCACTCTCAGTCACACTCACACTCACACTCGCACTCACACTCTCACTTGCACTCCCTCTCAGTCTCACTCTCAGTCACACTCACACTCGCACTCGCACTCTCACTCACACTCACCTCACACTCAACTCACACTCACACTCTCACTCTCACTCACACTCTCACTCTCACTCACACTCACACTCACACTCTCACTCTCACTCACACTCACACTCACACTCGCACTCGCACTCACACTCTCACTCTCACTCTCAGTCACACTCTCACTCACACTCACACTCAACTCACACTCTCACTCTCACTCCCACACTCACCCTCTCACTCTCACTCTCACACTCTCACTCACACTCACACTCACACTCTCACTCTCACACTCTCACTCACTCTCACTCACACTCACTCACACTCACTCACACTCACACCCTCACTCTCACTCTCACATTCACACTCACTCTCACTCTCACTCTCACTGTCTCAATCTCTGTGAGGCCATTTGAGTTCTGAATTCATTTTGACTGAGTCCATTTTGAGTTCTCAGTTCATTTGGAGTTTTGAGTACATTTTGAGTTTTGAGTCCATTTTGAGTTTGAGTACATTTTGAGTTTTGAGTACATTTTGAGTTTTGAGTACATTTTGAGTTTGAGTCCATTTTGAGTTCTGAGTACATTTTGAGTTTGAGTCCATTTTGAGTTCTGAGTGCATTTTGAGTTTGAGTCCATTTTGAGTTCTGAGTACCCTTTGAGTTTGAGTCCATTTTGAGTTTGAGTGCATTTTGAGTTTGAGTGCATTTTGAGTTTTAATTACATTTTGAGTTTAAGTACATTTTGAGTGCTGAGTACCTTTTGAGTTTTGAGTCTGAGTGAGTTCTGAGTTTTGCCCTCAGTGTGAGTTTGAGTTTGAGTGAGCGCAGATGTGCTGCTCAGCATTGAGTCTGAGTTTGAGTGAGTGGTGATTCGAAAAAAAATTGTGAGTGAGTTTGAGTGAGCCGCACCAACTTTGCCGAGGTATGGTCACAGGTGTGCATTGACGAAGACGAGAGCCTGGTCTCGTTCTACGTCGTGTCATTGTTCACTAGTGTTGCTGTGCCTTTGGCTGTATCTGCGGCCCGAACTGCCCTCGAAAATGACGCAACCCTCAAAGAAAGGACGCCGTTCACTGCTGACGTGCTATGACGCCTACTGTAGTTCTGCTCTGACAGCACATATTTTTTTTCGCACAATGAACAAATTGTCAAACAAGAAACTGGAATGGCAATAGGAGCCGCCATCTCTGTAACAATGGCTAACTTGACGATGGAGTACGTGGAAGGGAAGGCTTTGAGCTCCTTCCTGCCGCAACCTACACTTTTTCTGCGGTATGTAGTCGACTGTTTCTGCATAGTAAAGACCTCCGCAGTTCACAGCCTGGAAAAATGCCTAAATTCTGTTTACACCGCAATCCAGTTTGCGGTTGAAGGTGAACGAGACGGCTTCATACCCTTCCTTGACGCCCAAGTGACTAGATGTGGCAAGAGCCCGGTGTTCTCCGTTCACAAGAAGCCGACGCACACCGGCCGCTACCTTCATGTTAATTCGGCCCGCCCCGCTAACCACAAAGCCTTTGTTGTGTCCTCTTTATTTAACAGACCTGATGCAATTTCCTCGCCTGAATCCGAAAGTAAAAAACAAGTAAGCCGTGTAATTACGTACCTCCAGAAAAACGGCTACCCGAAAACGTACATTCACTCCGTAACCCGCCGCAAAGAGCCCTACAGGCTGACAACCTTTCCAAGGACATCAACCGTCGGAAATCTGAAACGCGTGCCGGAGCAGTATATACCAGGAACGAGTGAGGGCTCGGCCCGCATTTTCAAAGGAGTAGGAGTGCTCTTCGCCGACAAGCATTCGACAACCATAGGCCGCCTAATCCCCCGCTCCAAACACCGGCTGATAACAGAGAAAGCGCCCGGGGTCTTTTCCCGCATTCCGTGCGCTGAGTGCAACGCCTCGTACATCGGTGAAAGCAAAAACCAACCGGAGAGGATTAGGCAACAGAAAAACCAGGTACGGAAACAGAATAGAGAAAGCAGCGCAGTCGCCGAACACTGAGAAGTGGCCGACCTAAAAATTGACTTCTCCGGGACAGCCATCCTCGAAAGGGAGACGAACTGGAGGAAGCGGCTTTTCGTTGAGTCGTTGCATATCCAGCTAACTCCGGAGAACCTTAATCGCTAACTTAGCACTCTCCCACCGGTGTGCGCACACGGATTACATGCCGAAGCGAGGGGCTTTGTGCAAGGCCAGCAAAAGTGAAATACTATAAGACGCAGAGCTGCAGCGTGGCCCCAGTCACCCCCGAAGAAGAAGCCGAGCCGGCTTCGAGACGTCGGGTTTTTGTCTATGTATTGGTTGGAGCATTATTAAATCTCACGAGAGGAACAACATGAGAGTTATGCAGAAAAGAGAAGGGTTGCATGTACTTGCCAGGGGCCCCAGTCTCTCATCGTCCTGTGTGGACATTAGCAACAAAACGAGCAGATACGCGGCTGATTTTTTAAGTGGCTATCGAATCCCTTCATTGCTGCAACTGAAAGAAAGCCGGACAATAGCTGCTACACCGGCATGTTGACGCAATTCGAGCGTTAAACAAAGCCAAGTCCAGGAAAGAGCGAAAAATTTTTTGGTGAGTTTCTATGTTATCTGACTGGCGCACAGCAGTAATGTGTGACTCAGGCCCTTTTCTCTGAGTTCTCGAGGCGGGAACCCGATCACACGTCAGATTCAGACGGGAACACTGCTGACACTGTTTTTGCTCCACCGTTTTCCTCGCCGTGGGGCTGCTTGCAGTGTCCCGAGCACCTGCAGCACTTGCCATACCAGGGCAGACCTACAACATCTAGTGTGGGACTGCCCCCGCTACAGTATTCCTCGGTACCATGCCCTCACCAACCTGGACTTGGACCGTGGCCCATGTTTCTCCAGTCCTGGTCCTGTCCGTCAGCTAAAGCTTCTGTTGGGTACGCTACTAGCTTGTTGCGGGCCCTGCTGCTTTTTCTCTTGGACCCGGCAACCCCAGTCGTTGGTGACCTGATTTGAGGCGACGCACAGGACACTACGATGGCTACGACTCCAGGCGACCACTATGTAACATCCAGGCCGTTGACGCAGTAAATGGCAGCATATTTATCCTTTTCGCACTTTTCCCTTCCCTATAAATCCCCCTATCAACCCTACCAATATCCATAGCAGCACCCAAGCGCAACAAATTCAAATAAACCTGTTTTAAACCAATCAATCTCCGTTGCGTTTGGGAGAAGGTACCAGTAGCAACGCGGATTTTACACCAACCGGCGGATTCAAAGGTATGTGTCGTCGCCGACCCTAGAGCACGGCGAAACGGCCCCACAATTTAAACGCCAATAAAAGTACAGACAATCAACGCACTTCATTTTTAATTGTAACCGGGAGAAAACTCGCAACGGTTCAGGTAAGAGTTCAGCCAATCTCAGTGCAAAAAATACACTCTAGACTATTTCATGGTAAGAAAACTCCATTGCTTTTGTTTGATAATTAGGAAGGCAGGGGAAAACATTACAAGGTCGCTACGGCATACCAAATGATAGTTTAGAAGCATAAAACACATCACAAAGAACTCGACGTCAAACACGAAAAATCTTTCTTGCCCTCGTTCCAAATTTGTTCCACACGGGACTGCCACTGAAATGTGCGTGCACACTGCTTAACGTTACATACCCTCAATGCTACAATAATGACAACCATGCAGTGATATCTACCGCCTAAAATATTAATTACACCACCTACACATAAGCAGACATTACAGACCGCCGCTGCCGGCCAAAGTCACAAATAAAGTACAACTAGACATATATTCACGGTGGCAGATAGCTAAGACAGCATTTGAAAAAAAAAACAATACAAAAGCTCCCGTGTCACCTTTCACCAACCTGAATGTTCGCGGATACATCTATATATTTCAACCATGGACGAGTCCAACATCAGCTGTCACCAGCAGGCTTTTTATTTGCAAAGCAACCTGCTCCACACACTCAGCACGGCATTCGGACTCTTGAGGAATAGAAAATTTTCTTCTTCAGCAATTAAATCGTCGGCAGACGCTTGTTTCAGTTGGACCAATGCGCTATTGGCGAAACGTGTTTGAAACAACGATCTTTGCCTGCAACTACTCGTTATAACTCCCAGCGAAAAGAATACGCCGAAGAAACATGGTAAATAGTAATACCGCAATAAAAGCAGCACTGCCGCTGCTATCTGGACAGCATAGGAAAACGTTCGTCCCTTTGACAACAACGAGTCGTGATCTAGCGGTCCTCCCATACTGCTCGCAAGCGGTGTGACGCCAGCTCATTCGCAACCAGCTGAACACAACTATGGCACAGACAATAGAAAAAAGGATACAGAGCAGCTCAACTTGATTCAGGCTGCTCTGGGCCCCAGGGCATGAACGCATCTCAGAAATGAACGCGCTAATGCTCTCGCACGCGAACTCAACAGCCTGGCACCAGCCCATAATTATCCGAGAATAATGGCGCCCTGAGACAGCCACGAAGCTCTTTTGGAGGCATGCCTTTCCAGATAGCTGTTGGCTCTTTTCCTCCCCTCACAGTTCACTAACACGACAGAACTCAGCTGTACCTCGACAAATACAGACACGGACGATTCCCACTCCTTACATTATATACAAACTCCGATAAATGGAGCGCAGACCACAATGTCCACACAGCGGGGAATACCTGGACATGTATCAAACACTTTGCACCTGTACCCAGAATCGCGTTCTCCCGCCCATGCCTCCCGCCACCTTCGCCAAGTGAGAATAGTAGCTGGCCGTCTCAACCGCTCAAGGACAGCGACAGCTGACTGAATGGGCAGAGTTGGCCCTCAGCTCCATACCCGGAGCGCAGGACAAGACGCACCTCCTTTTAATACAATTTTGTCTGTCTCTCTCTCTCTCCGTCAGCTACACTTGTAGGCCCGGCAGCGCGCCCCCTCCACTCTAATATGGACTCTCCCGTGGACTACAAAAACATGAAAGAACGGAGGCATTCCACAGAATCAAGGGTAGGTCAGTTAGATCGTGTTAGCTGAAGACAGAGGGGGGAGCAAGAGGAGCGGGTGGCGGGGTCTTCGCCATTTGTTATCTTTTGTTATTTTTGCCGCCCTCAGCCAACATCTGGTTGCTCACGGCGACAGATAGATGTAGAATGAAATTACATGTTTTCGTCACCGCGCCGGCCAAGCAACCGTGTATTCTTGTCGTCCCCGATCGCTTCCGGAATGCACTGAGAATACGCAACACGGCGGCCATTTAAGTGCGAATTCAAGCGATATTGCAACAATTTAGGTGATTTAAAACTCTGCAAACGGCCACTGTGTATGAAGTATTGCGCACACAACAGGCTAATACAGAAGCACGGGAGCGCAAGCAACGGATTGTTGTTGACGGGAAGCGGACCACAAGAGAGGCAAGGAAAACCGAAACAACAGCGCCTCCGAAACGAGAGAAGTTGGATGGTGAGGCATATATTTAGCCGTAGCCACAGCCACTGCCGCGTTGTTAGGGGGAAATCTCCTTTGAACATGCGCACCGTTTGTTCGTATTAACAACGCTATCGACACAGACAAAAAGAAGAGGGCACAAACACGGCGTGTTTGTGCTCTGTTCTTTTTGTCTGTGTCCGTAGCGCTGTTAATGAACAAGTACCAACTCTCCCAGTCTTCCGTTTTCGCACCGTTTGCTTTCGGTAAGGCGGGGGCATGATGAGACGCGGGGTGAAACGCGACATTTTGAGTTTCCCGCCCTCTATAGCCGAATACAAAAGGTACGTTTTTCTGTGTTTTCTCTCTTTCGGCGATGCGTTACGGTAGTTATGCATGTTTTTTGGTTCTAAAAGTTATTTATCTATCGCGACGTATGCATGGGAAATATTGCACGGCTGATGCCAGTGTGTTTATGACCCGCCAAAAAAGGGGAGAAATTCTGCCTGCAATATTTTAAGATTCGTGCATCAAGGTACCTCGCTGTCAGTACAGCAATGTAAGTATTTACGCGGTTCCTCTCTACTACTAGCTACATGCCACCAAAAGTGTTCTTCATTTGGTGCCATAGGCCAAATAGGAAAATTTTTTGAATTCGGGCATATGAGAGAGGCAAAACTCGAAAAAAGGCATTGAATTTGCTTAAAAAGTATCGTATCAAGGGAAGCACAATGTACCTCATTGGCGGATAAGTGGCAAAGGTTGCCAAACATCCGGCAACATCCGCAAACATTACTACTGGATTTCATAAGTGTGGCTGTTGGCCAGTTCCACGTGCTCTTTTAGATGACCCCGAGTTCGACGTGCCGTGGTGCGCCCGTGAAGAGGCAGTGCAGAAAGTTGTAGACAAGAACATCCACAATACCTCACCGAGTAACACCAAAAAGAATGAGGAACCTACTGCGACAGGAGTCAGCTTTAAAGACATTTCTATAATACCGAAATTAAAAACAAACGCTAAAAATGCTATTTTAGCACAATTTTAAAGCCATCGCTTCACGAAACGAGCCTGAAAAGTTGAAATCCATCAACACAACACCCGCGCAATTTTGCATCAAAACGGCAAAAAGAGACGTAGATGCGTGAGAACGTATCCAGCCTCCATGCATTGAATATATCCGTGAAGTGGAAAAGTTCAACAAAGGACAACAGAAGCATATAGAAGGACTGCCGGTGTTTGACTTGCAAGGAGCTTTGGGTCTGCAAAGCGCTGGGATCTGTCTGTATTCAGTGCGAGGAGTGCGAAGGCTGGGCTCATGAAGACTGGGTGGGGGCCTACGAAGCGAATTTCAAGGGCTTCAACTGCAAGAACCTAGGGGATGCAATTTTTTAACAGTGTCTCGTTTTGCCCCACGCAGTGTCTCGTTTTTGCCCCTGATATTGGGGAAAAATGAGACATTTGGTGAATTTTTCTATTTGTTCTTAAGATAAACTTTTTGACAGTCGTAACATGGCCATATTTATGTTGCACATACCTTGTACACAAAAGAAAGTTCCTGTAGTGATGTTTAATAGTATCGAGCGAAATAACAAAAATGTTCACTATTATCAAATTTTTGTCTCATTTTCCGCGGCTTGCCCTAATACGTAACAGTCGCGACTACCGCTTGACTACCTAGTCAACACACTTGGGTGGTGACGTGAATACGGTTTCGGTCAGTGGGGGCCTAGAGGGCGGTCACTTTTGGAAGTCTTGATTAAGCAGTTTGGGGCTACTAATTTTAGTCAGCCCCAACTTAGTGAATGCCCGTGAATACGGGCCAATAGAGGAAAATGCCGGCCAACTATAGGACTATGGGTGTCAGGTGCGCAAAGGTTGTCGAAGATGTATACCGGTCTCGTAGAGGCTGAGAAGCGGTTTTTCATCTGGGTACAGTGGCGCTATCAAGAAACTTGAGTTGACAAAGAAGAATACCGATAACTGTCCTATCCTCCTACTCTTGTGTACTCTTTCCTCCCTACCCCACCTCCCCTACACCAGCAGGTGGGGCGGTGTCATCCCTTTGGCGAGACAAGTTACGCCTGCTGATGGATCTCCCCATTTCATTTGTCAATTAATACATACATACACATATGAAGTCATACAATTTGTCGGCAAGAAGTCGTAGGGGCCTTCGTAAGGCAAAAATATTTTCGAGGAATATGATAGAAACCTTGGTCCTCTAGGGAACACTAACTAGCTTTTGATTGTGATGATGATGATGATGATGATGCTGAAGAAAGAGGGCGTTACTGTTCCGACATTTCAGCCTTAACGCCACAAGATAGGTGCACGGTCAAGCCGTCGATTACAAAAGAGGCTGAGACGAAGTCGCCCCAACCGGAACGTCGCAGTGAGTGTTTGCATTTACAAATATTTGTCCTCATATTCTGGTCCCCTAGCGCGGCTAACCCATATTTCCTTGTTTCTCAAGCGGATTGAACTAGTAAGGAATACATCTTTAAAATTTAAATCTTTTCGCGAGGATTGAAGGTATCAGCCGAGACAAAGCCGCCGTTCCTTTCCAGTGTATTTCTAAAAACAGAAACCCACTTTCACCCAGTGCGGAATCTGCCATGGCACGGCGCCATCTATCGGTGGTTCTGGAAACCAGCTGCTACCACTTCTTAAGCGAGCCTGAATCGTCCGCCGCCGTAGTCCGCATAGCAAGAGCTGCGGGTGCGCGCGCTCCTCGTCTTCCTCCTCGTCTTCCCTAGCAACGGGTGGAGATGGGCGCGCGCTACTCTCCTCCTCCTCTCTCCGCTCAGTGACTGCGGGGTGTTGGGCGCCTCCTCATGGCACATACCCACGTGAGGGAGTGACCAGGAATCGGGCGTGAGAAGGGCTAATGCACCCGCTTAAAGGAGATACTGACACGCATACTCCGGCGACGGTATCTCCGCCAGGAATCGGGCGTGAGAAGGGCTAATGCACCCGCTTAAAGGAGTACTGACACGCATACTCCGGCGACGGTATTTTCGTGCTAACCGCCTACCTCGCCCCCAACCTCTCGCACGAAGCGGTCCTCCAGTACGTGGATGCGGCCATGGAGAGCGTCTGCGCGCGTTCCAAACCCTCGGATCCCGTCGTCTTGGTCGGCGACTTCAACGTCGACGTCCGCAAGGACGGAGAGTGGTTGGTCGACTACATGCACGCCACGCACTCCATGTCGTGCGTACCCCTCGACTCGCCCACCACAATCAACGGCGGTTTCATCGACCTGGCCTTTGCGAGAAACTGCCAAGTCCGCACCGTCCTCCAAGACCCTTTGACGGTCCATTTCACGGACCACAAAGCGATCCTTCTAGCAATCAAGTACAACGACAACACAAATAGGTGTCTGTGAATAAATGCATCTTTCTTTTAAGTGCGAATGCAACCGTGCATTCGCACTTACACACTCTCCCCCTCGGGGAAGTGCGAGGGTATTTTTTTTGTTTTGATAAGAGTGTGGTTGTATGTAAATCAATTTCCTTGGAAAACATTTTTATGTTCTGCTTTGCGAATTAATCGCCATGTTTTGTCTTGTTGTATGTACCTGCGTGTCAACTGTGCTCGGAGGGAAGGCCTCTGTCAGGCTTGCCGCCTTTTGCCTTACCTCCGTTTTTCTGTACTCCGAAAATAAACTTCAACTTCAACTTCAAAGAGTTGCCAAGAGAAACACTGGATTTCTTGAGGGAAGCTGTCACAGCCCAAAAGTCCAGTTATGTAGCTGGAGTGGTTTGGCATAATCAAGGGCGGTCTGAAGTAGGCGCTTTACGATGTTTGGGTTAGCAAAATTGTGAATGAAAGTCCATGATATTTTCGTGCCGTGTAAAGCCGATTCGTTCTGCGCGTCTTGTTTCCTTCTCTATTTCCAGTAGAGCTGGCGGTGAAGGTTGAGGCGTCGGGGCTTTATCAAAAAACAGCCACTCTTCTCGCTTATGAAGATTTGTATGCTACGCAGCTGGGCATACGCAAAGCGTGGTATTTCAGTACAGTTCTTGAAGTCTGTCCTGACTTGGTCCTGATGTGCGGATACGTGAGTGGAAACCAGCGGATGAGCGCCTGTTCACAGTCCGTTCACCACTCTGAAAGCTAATGTATCTTGGCCTAGGCTGATACTGTGTCCCTGCGGAGCTGATCTCGCGCAGCATCTCAACATGTGCCATGGGCTTGAGTTGCTTCCGCTTCAAAAATTATAGTGTGGTCAACATCCTTCTGATGTGCTTATGGCTCTGCTGTATTTGACGGCTCTTCGGGTTTGTCGAGCCCTTCCTAGAGGAGCGCCTCTTCCTTTCCTTAGGCTTGTATTGGATTTTCCGTATTTTTCTTCCCGAAACAACACCTTGGTCCTTCCCGTGTTCCCGGTTACATTGATGGCTAGAGCGCTCCTTTCTAGAAGCTTCGTTTTTCGTTTGTTCTGGGGAAAGCAAAGTATCAATTTCGGTGATAGCTTCAATTTTGGCTGCGGACTCTTTCGCCGTGTTTTCAGACAGTAAAGAGCTATGAGGTGTAGATACATGAGGTGTAGATACAACCTTATGCTGCAATATTTTGCTTTGGAAGGGGAAATTGGGGTTTTCGGTTCCTCAATGAATATTATTTGGGAATATTCTGCTACAATCTTGAACGTCATCTCGTAAGCGTCTATGAGGTGCTCTCTCGGACTTTCCTGGCTTTGGAAGATGACGCTCACTGTTTGCTTCGCCAATTTCCTCCAATTTGAGATGACTTTCAACTACGTATACCACCGAAGAAGCATCAGCCGACTTCCTCGTTAAGTATTTTAGAACAGCTATCTGCCCGTTTAGCATGGCTATCCACTTTTCCTTAGCTTTTTGTCTGCTTCATATTTTGCTTCTAATCTTTGCATTTCCGCTCCGCACCCTGCCTTCAAACTTTGTCGTTGCGCTTCCCGTTGTGCGTTATATTTAGCGTGCTCGCCCTAAACCCACATGCGGAACTCTGCTCCCTTCAATCCTGCCTTAATTCCTTCGGCAATTAATCTTTTCCGCTCGCTTGGGTCTCACTCTCCAGGGTGTTAAAGAACAGTCCTGTCGCGCACGCCAATTTGTGATGTTAGGTTACTGAAAACTCACGACGAGCTAATGGGAAACAGGTTGAAGACGGAAACACACAGATTCATGAGAATTCATGAAAGAAAAGCCGTAGCGCATGAAAGCCACAATAAAACGCTGCCATAGAAGACAGTGGAAATGCCCCGGCAGCAGGAAAGGGGAGAATACGAGCAGTCGCCGTAAATGCTATAAATGTCAGCTGGTTCAGTCATAGAAGGGGCAGAAATTGCTGCTGTCGGAGAGGCACACGTGGGTAGGGCGCTGCAGGCATCACGGATGCAGTGGCCTTGCGATGTCAGAAGCATAGCGTAGGCAGAGAGAGGGCGGCCGCACTTCTACACGTTGTGAAGGCTAACAGGCAGACGGTGGGACAAGGTGCCTGGTCGTCCTACCGCGACCGCTGAACACCGAGGTTCTAGCCGTCTGACGACAGGCTTAAGAACCCCATGACTTGCCCACTGGGTAGTCCTTGGTCGGTAGGTTAGTTGCCTCAGGTCATGACACATACCCGCGCGGGGATTGCCCAGAAGCTTTGTACCTACCGTATTTTCCGGTCTATAATTCACACCTTTGTATAAGTCGCACCCCCCCTCAAAATGAGTTTTTTTCCGGAAAAAAACCGTATAAGTTACACCCCCATCAAATTACAGTTTTTTTTCGAAAAAAAACGTATATAAGTCGCACCGGTGTATAAGACGCACTGGCATACACGACGCACTTGTTAATTAGGTACTGATAAGGAATCATATCATTAAAAGTGCAGCGAAAGTACATGGTTGCGGCGGCCGCCGCCTATGAACGCATCCTCCTAGGGATAGCTAGACACGTGCATATACCGTCCAAAGTCTAGACAGAACTTCTCAAAAATGGTTATTGATGCACACAGATGGCATGTACTTACAGACGGCATTTAGGCAAAACCATCGCCGTCTTCTTCCTCTGACTTGCTAACAAAGACACAATTCAGCAACTTCAACTGGGTGTCCCGCCGGCGCATCGCTGTCGTCCTCCGACTCACTGATGTCTTGTTCGCCAACATCGTCACCACTCGCGAACCGGATTACTTCGGGCTTTATCAACCCGGCCACAACAGTTTGTGTAGAAATGGAGTCCCAAGAGTCGGAGACCCCTTTGGCCACCTCTCCAAACATCGTGCGTCTCTTGCGCGCTGTTGTAAATCAACGAAATAAAGGTGTCATGGTCGAAGGAAGTGACGCGAACAGAAGCGGCAGGAAAATCGAAACTTATTAGCAAGCTGTCATTTTAAAAAACTAGCAGCACGTGTACCTCCTTCCTTGTAACTCTGTAATAATTTATAAGCTGCATTTTGTTTTTGCAACCCAGTTTGATGTTACTTTGAATTTATTCTGTACTGGAGTCACTGCGCAATGCATAAAGTGGCGTATGGTTGTCGCAGGCCGTCATCATTGTTTTTGACTAGAAAAAGCTGCAAATCCTTTGGTTTAACGTCCCGAAGCGACAATGGGCTATGAGACACGCTGTAGCGGTGGGCTTCGGATTCATTTAGACCATAGAGCTGTGTCTCAACGTGCGCTGGCGAGGCGCAGCTGCCGCAATCCCGATTTATTCCATACATAAGTCGCACCATGGATAAGACGCACCAACAAAAATTTTAGAAAAAAACGCGACTTATACAGCGGAAATTACGGTAATGAGGATGTGACCTATGTTATTTAAATCTCAAAAGTATTTTTATGTATGAATATATTATATGAAAGTAGTGTCAGGAGAAAAAATAAATAAACGAGAACGCTTAGCTGGCTAGCAGGATAACCGGCCTGTCGACGCAATACAAGAGTGAAGGGCGGACAGCAACTTCCCTGTGGCAGACTCCTAGGGCGGAAGCGCCTAGTAACAGAACCTCGGAAGTAGATAGCGCAAGGTGGAGGCGTCTAAAGGTTCTCTCCAGATGCGTGCGTCGCATTAGGGAGAAGCTGCAGCAATTAAAAAGAAATGTTCTATATTCTCCAGTTCGTCGCAGCAAGGGCATTGCGGAGATGGAGCCAGACAAGATTAATAAAGATAAAATTTAATGGTGGAATTTCACACCGAAGTTTAGTGATCGCTGCCTCGGATATCCTTGATTCAGTAAACATCGGCTTCCACACATGACGAAGGAGGCTATAACCTCTAGAAGAGAGAAGGGCGTCTCGCCGATAAGTCTGGAGTACTAGTAAATGTTTAAATCTCGCCCCCAATAGAAAGCTATCATTTGACATTGCACGACCACAGCGCCACCAAGAGACCTACTGGCTACTTGATCAGCCACTTCATTGTGCTCGATTCCTGCATGTACTGGAACCCACACTACTGTAACCTCACAAAGCTGATGAGTAACAAATGAACGGAATATGCGGATAATTGAAGAATATTTTTTCGGATGGTAATCTGGAACACACAGAGAGGGAGTCAGAAAGAATAACAACATGTGAAAATCAATTTTAGAGGTTTTCGAAAGTCAAAATATTTGCCAACAATTCCGCCTGAAAAAACAGGAGTGTAATCAGGTAACTTAACTGAAAAACACCTATCGAGGGCTGGGAGAATATTCCGACTCCAGCGTTTTCATCACTATGGGAGGGATTGGTAGCAATGACAATATTGGAATGAGGGTGGACAAATTATCCTCGAACAATATTTGAGGATTCGGGCAGGCAATAATCTTTACACACGGGGGGAACATATTATCAAGTTTATTTCAATAGATAACACACTAATCTGAGGGGGGAAAAACCGAAAAAGGTCTTCATGAATTGGCTGAAGCCATGACTGTACTAGACCAAACTGGGGGCTCTGGAACCGCGGCCACTGAATGCCTTGAAAAATATCAGGCCTCAGACGGAAAAGGAACGGTGAGTCGTGCAGTGGGGTGTCTAGCAATTTGATAAACCCTTAATACGGTCAATAATTGAAATCTATACTTAACTGGAGGAAATCTGCCTCAAGGTGTAAAATAGGGTTAGCGACATATTTTGGTAATCCCAAGCATAGCCGCAAAGCATTATCTCAACAAGAAATAGGGGGTGTAATTTATACTCCGCACAACCAGATAATAGGACGCAGCCAAAGTCTAATACCGGGCGAAGATAACTCCGATATATCATTACCAGTGTGTCTCTACGCAAACCCAATTTGTGGTTACACAGCCCGCGGAACACACCTGCAGATGTTTCCCCCTTTTGCAGCAACATGTTTTATGAGGACGCCGTGTAAGCTTCTCTTAAGATTATACCGAGATAGTTAATTTTGTACCTGGGGGGATGGATTGCTGTCGGTACAAAGCTATAATGATATGGCGATGGTAACCGGAAATACTAAAACAGCACAATTTTCCCCATAAGCGATAAATGTAGCCTGCTAAGCAGTTATCTAGGCCACCAGATAGCTTTATAATCGTTGACACAAGTCATGAATGTCTCTGCCCCATGAGTAAAAAGCAATATTATCGGCATAAACATAAGTTGAATACATCCATATCGACATTGACCTGAGCAGAATATTAAAAACAACTGGAGAGAGGACTGACCCCGAGGGAAACCCCCCGAAACTGCTGATTTGGGAAGATGATATGACATCTTTGGAACAAAAGAATCTTCTACTACGTAAAGACGCACCAATTCAGGACTGAATGTACAGTGGATTTTCGCTACCCTCTAAATGTGGCATTGATGTAGTATACTCAATAGCTGTCGTAGGCCTTTGTTATATCCAGATTAACAAGTGCGCCTACGTGTTTTAGGCTAACGGCTAGTTTAACGCGGCTCTCAATGTCAACATGAGCCTTCCAAACAGAATTCCCGGGTCCGAAGCTAATGTGGGTGGGGCTTAACATCTATTGCTTTCGAGAACCCGCATAAGGCGACCATGTAATATCCTCTCGGCGATCTTTACCAAGTTGCTAGTTAGGGAAATCGGCCTGATATTATCTGGGACATGACCTAAACATTCGTTTTTTAAGCAATAGCACTATCTGAGAGAGTTTCCATTTTGGAGGTACCGAGCTATTTTTCAGCGATGTGTTTACTATGTTCACTAAATCTTTTGGGGTTTCATCAAATAAAACCTTAACATTGGTACAGGAATGCCATCTCGCCTTGGAGCTTCAGTAGACTCCTGTGTTGACTGAACCACTGATTTTTCATTCTAGTGGTCTTGTACCACCTTTTTCGAGCGGAAAAAACTTATATACAATCGCCTGCTCTTTGGCTCTGAGAGAGTGGCAAACGTCTGGCGTTATGGACTTATTTGCTTTAGACACTGCCTGTATGAATATGCCAGACGCAAATGTCTACCTGGTCCAGTGAGACGGCCATTGGTTTCTAAGCCGCCTGCCCTTGATTATACGGCAGCGCGAAATCTTCATTCCACCACGGGCTATTGCCATCTTTTTCGGGAAGAGATAATGAATTGAGAAATTTTAACAGCATCCTAAATGATAGATGTTACTGAACTACCTTTCGTTCCTTGTTACCGGATGGAAGAGACTGAAGTGATACTTTTACTTCGTTTTGCACACTTTGTTTTGCATACGGTGAAACACTGGTATGGCGAACCATATGAGCACGTGGGTCCTAGAAGGGCACACTATCTAAAATGCAATAAAAACGTGGTCACTTCTTGTAGAGTGATCTAAAGTAGACCACGAAGAGATATTGCCGGAGTTTGACTAAAGTAGCTTTACAACGGAAAAAGTTTCCAACGAAAAAAGTCCAAGTACTGCAATTTCTTATACTGCGAGTACTTCGAACGTAAAGCGCAATCCTAACCCCCTTTGCTTGAACATGTCCAGAATGTGTGCCATCCTATCCTATAACCCCTGTGGCTGAAGGGTACGCAGTCGGCTGACGTGCCGGAAAGCACGCCTCAAAGAGAAAGAAAAAGGTTAGCCGTCGTCCCCTATGTGCATAAGCCGTCACATGGTTGGAAGATTGTTGGAAAAAGGTATGGGGTCGACGTGGTCCTTTCAGCGCGTGTGAAGCTAAGCGGTGTGTGTTCGGCAGTATAAAGGAGGGATGTTCATGGAGCAAGCAGCGCAGAGGCTGCGGGGTGAATCACAAAGACACAGTTGTTCCGTGTTGCAGAGGAGTAGTTTACAGCATTCCGTTGGTATGCGGGAGTCAATATATTGGACAAACCAGGCGTTGTCCTGAATGTGCGCCTTAATGAAGTACGGGAATAGCATAAAAAGGAGCCGCACACGCAACTGTCAATGCATTGGGGAACCTGTCCTTTACAGTGCTACCCTTATTCAGACAGACAAACTGTTATTTAACATAAAGATAGGGTGAACCGAGAGGTGGTGAAGGCATACCATATCTCACAACTGGGCAAAACGTGCATCAGCCATCCGTCTATATCGATTAGCCACGAGGAATTTGATGTTTTCGATGACCGGTGTAATTTTTTTTTCTCGCAGTGGCGTAACGTGCCGATGATTCGGCTTGGGTTATCCATATCATGTTTTGTGCTAGTCTCACGTTTTTCCTTTCTGTTGTCATGCGGAACGGTGTTTTTTAGTACATAACTTTGATGTCTGTCTTTATTAAAAAGTAGTTGTGAGTCAGCGCTTGTCCTGTCCTTTCTTTCCCTTAGTCTTCGTGTGTGCGCGCTGTTAGGGAAGATGCATAGGTACCAACTCGCTCATTTGTAGGTTCTTTTGCAAAATTTAAAATAATTCTTGAGTGTGACGTTTATAGGGCGGAATCATTGTCGATCTAATATATCTTATAATAACAATAATAATATTAATATAATAATAAATAAATAAATAATAAAGTTGATCCGTATGCATCAACATGGCTCAACAAAAAACAATATACAACAAAAAGATAAGGCTACCCGTCAGCTTTAATTCTAAGAAAACGCCTTCTACACACAAAGTAAACTGCGTTGAACAGTGTACAGCCGACAATTGATTAGTTAGAGCTGAAACGAAAACCAATTTTGGGAGTTTATTCATCTAAAATATTGACAATACCGTACCTTCCCTTGAAACTTGTAACCGGCAAACGGAAGGGTGAAGAACAGTTGCCCGCGACGGATTAAAGGTTGCCTTAAGTATGGGGACACTTCTATTGCAAAAATAAGTTTTCTTGGCAGAATGAGTCCCTCACATAAGCGGGGACACGGGATAGGATTCTTGAAAAGATATTTGAAAAAAGCAGACGTTTCGCTATGGCGTTTTTTTTAAAGTACTCTTCCTGGCTCATCTCCTGCCGGCCATGCATGGAGATTTGGGTTGGTTTATTTTCGCAGGCACGACGCTGCCTTTAAACCGGCTACTGAAATCTTCGTTATAAAGGTAGTTTGTTAAGAAAATAACACCGCGCGGAATTCAAAAGACGGTGCGTTTGGTCAAGTGTCCTAGAACCTAAGCCTTTTTTTATGTTTGCGATAACATCTAGTGCTAGGAACATTCCCGTCGGTATTTGTATGCATATGCTTATGGCGCAAAAGCATCTAGGCCAGAGGGTGCCATGTCAGAGAGAGTGGTCTTTCAGTCAGTAAAAAACATTTTGAAAGAATGTGACGAGGCTAAACAATAATCATTGGTAGTAAGTGCAAAAGGCCTTCAGTCAAAAAGATTATCAATGAATGTACAGATCCTGGCATATAATAGGATTGAATTACGCGCGGTAGGTAATAGATTTTAAAAATCCTATATTTCGAATGAAAGAAGGCGATTAGCGGGAAACAAAAGTTTTCCTGATAAAAATACCGAGGGGTAGAAGGGTATGTCATATTTATAAATCTTGGGAAAGTAACAGTGTCTAGCGTCTTCAAAGCCTGAACATTCAGTTAAGATATGCAGAACTGAGATCCGTCCTCCACATCTGTTGCATACTGGTGGTTCGTTGCTTATTAATAGGTAAGAGTGAGTACCATACGTGTAGACAATTCTCAGTCTGCGCATAGGTATTTCAATATATCTGTTTCGTTTTAAGTGCGATGCACTTTATAAGCGACCCTGAATCCGCCGTCCGCATTGCTCCTCCTCCTCTCCCCTAGAAACGGCGCGAGGAGCGGAGAGGAGCGTCTGTAGCAACGGCGCAGCGACGTCACACCCCACGTGACCCGCGCGCGCTCCGCCTCCCGCGCCGTGGCTGCGCGCGCCCGCGCCGGCTCCCGCACCGCTCCTCGCGCCGTGACGTCACACTCCCACGTGACCGCGCGCTGGCGCCTTTGCGTCTGCTCCCCCTCTCCTCGCGCCGTGAAGTCACATGCTCTGCAGCTGGCGCGCCTCTCCCCCCGTTAGGTTTGCACTCACCCTCGGCGCGCGCCTCTCCCCTCGCCTGACAGCTCCCCCTCGCCGGTACTGCGCCTCTCAAGGCGATGGCAGAATGGACCTCTCCCTGTATGTAAACAACGTGACGTCACGAAGCGCACGTGCGCGACGGGTGGCGCCTGCTCGCGGCGGCGAAGTGCGGTGGCGGTTGGCAGAACGCGCCTGCTCCGACGACCTGGCCTGGCCGCGCGGCGCCCGAAAGGAACGATGTGCCGTTGGTTCGGGCCGTCACTGGCCGCCCACATTGCAGGTGGGGGTCTAGCTATCCTAGCAATGCCCGTCGCACCTCCATGTAGCTTTCCGCATCTACAACCTCCGCAACAGTTTCGTTTACCGTACGGTCAACTGAAGGGCGACGCTTTCGGATAATCTGTGCGCGACAGCCTAAACGAGTCATTCTGAAGGTTGGTGCTGTTGCGACGCATTCCAAGAATGTTTTTTAAGATTCTTTGTGCTCGGACACATTCCAAGGAAAGCTAATTCATTGTTGATTTCGAGGTCTGCTTAAGCTAAGCGCGGTGCCTCAGGCAGCGTACGTATACGCTCCCCGTTCTTGGTCTCTTTGCGTCGCCCGGAGACAGTGGCGTACACACGATTTCATGTCGAGGGGAAAAAGGAAAGGTAAAGCATGAAAGAATTAAAAAGTAAAATAAGCAGCAACGAAACAAAAATATGAAGAGCAACAGCCAAAAATTATTCCAATAAAAATATTGCGATGATGTCGTTCTCTACGTGATTGACCGATTGTTTTGCTACCTTTTTCCCCAGTGAAATCGCGAAACGGTTCATCGTCATTGCGTGAGTAACTTAGCAGCCACATATGGTTAGTGCAAATAGCTTGTGACAGTGCACTGAAATAATTTTCGGTAGTCATTATTTAATGATAGTTAAAGTTAGTGTCCTTGTACGCCCGCTGAATACGAAAGCGTTGGCAGACCGAAACAAAAGAATACATTCACTGAGTCTGTTCGCTTAGGGCAAACACATTTTTCGAGTTTTTTCGAGTCGCGTGAGCGGCCCATCTCGCGCCGAAGGCACGATGCTACATGTGAGCACGGTAAGCATCTCTGTTTTGCCGCATCCTCAAGGCAGAATATAATTGGTAAAGGTAAAAATTTATTGCACTTACAAGCAATGAATTTCGTTCGTCTTGAACAGATCCCCCCATAAGACCAAACTTGTCGTTGTCGATCTGGCGGCAGGCGGCTATCGCGATCCCTCGTCGAAACATTTATTTCGTGTCGCCTAACCAGGTTAGGCATTCATTGTGTTTTTAATACAGTGTTCTACCTCCTCAAAACATGACAATATTTCGCAGCAAGAAATTTCCATGTGCCCGGGCGCCCTACCCCCGGCACTATTAATCACTTGACCAAATTTCTGCTGGTGCTGCATGATAGCAGATGGTTGATAAACAGCATCGTTTCATGGCACGAATCAGCGCGGACTGCCAATGTAGACGGTATGACTGCGCTTTGGAGAACAGCAGAAGTTCAATTCATTGATTGACTGATTATAGGGCTTTAACGCGCCGACGCAACGCAGGCGATGCGGCGCGCCGTAGTGAAGGGCTCCGGATTAATTTTGACCAGCTGGAGATCTTTAACGTGCGCCGAAACCTCGTACACACGGGCAGCAGAAGTTCGAGAATGGGAAATGTTGCTACGAGTAAGAGCAGACCATGTCGCTGCTTTGCCTGCCAGCCTCTTCGGCACATTGCGCGCATCCACAATACACGCCGAATTTACCTCTTTGCGGACTCCGAAAAGTCTGATGCCGCTGATTTTGCTCGCAAGATTGTGTAGCCGAGAGCACAGTAGCCCACCGGCATCAGAAAAGCCAACACGTAAACGAAAATTCCACTTTTGCGCGCGTCTAATGCAGCCTCAGTGCATACGCCCCGCGCGCCGGTCCGAATGTTTTGCCAACCACCCTCCCGGCCACACCCAGCACGTGCGCTTTCCGTGACGTCACGGCCGCTGCGTGACGTACCCCGGGAGAGGTCCATTACTACGCCGTGTACTCTCGGCGCAAGAAATGCATTCGCACTTCCTCACGATTCCCTTCGGGGAGGTGGGGGCAATTTTTTTTCTGCAATATATCGACCCAATGGTGGTTTTGGTCAATGTAATTTGTTAAGATTTTCTTCGTCCCATTGCTGTTGCCATTGTTGCCGGAGTTCTCTTCGTATAAGTGGCTTCATGTTCTGGTACGGGACCTGCGATATGTCCGCGCCACTTCGGAGCGTTGCCTAACCAGTCACTCTATCAGCAATGTCATTTTCCAAAATCCTGAATGTCACTGTGTCCTGACACCCAACAAACTATTATTTTGATATTGTCAGAACAGGCCAACACTATCGATTTGATGAGATTATTCTGAACCATGTTTCTACTAGTTCTCCCTGTCTTCAACGCTGTGACAACCCTCAAAGAGTCTGTAAAAACGATGGATGGTTGTGTTTTGGTTTTTCTAATGTGCGTTACTGCTAGCGCAGTTCCACGTGCTTCCACCATAAAAAATGCTGGTGTTAATCTTCACTGTTTCTGTGCTGTTAAAGTACATCCCGTGAAATGCCCATGACAGAGCGGAATAGACTTCGAGGCATCTGTGTAAAAACAATTGTAAGGGTGCTTTTCTTGTAAATACAAAAACTGTTGTAGAATCCCTTCGCTGGGCGCATTTTTTTTCCTAAAATCTTTAAAGGACATATCACAAGCAATCCAAGGCAAGTCCCAAGGGGCAACAATGTCTCCAATACCGATTTTGTAGGTTTATTGGAATGAGATCCCTAATTGTACAGCTTGCCGTCTCACTTGAAATGCCAAAGGTCTAGGAATTGAGGAAAGGTTTATCAACAAGTTTTTAGCAGCCGTATTTTTTAAAATATTACTAATTGGGGAATTGTTAACCGAGGTGGCTTTTAAAGCATACAATAAACCAGTGTGGGTTCGCAGACGTTCCAACCTCCACTTATCGCACTTCACGTACAAGCTCTGCGCAGGTCTCCTCCGGTGGAAGCCGGACCCCCAAGTGTAACGCTTGGTCTAACAGTTTTAACGAAGTTTTTGGTTCCGAGGTGTCCCATACTACCATGGTCTAAGCGAGATCTTACGAGACTATTATTAAACCTCAAAATGAATATTTTGTCCGCTCCATACTTGTGGAGGCAAATTACTTTTGGCACTTTCGTTATTTTTACACATTTCCTTTTGAGTTTTGTTATGTGTATGATCAACTTGAGTTTTTGATGTAGCAGAACACAAAGAAAACAGGTGCTCTTTTCAGGATTCAGTTTAAATCTGTTTTCTTCTGCCCGCTTCGAAACGTTTTCCCATTTAGTTTATCTGACATTCGCAAACAGACATTTTAGATGGTTTAGAGCTCATTTGTACATCATCTGCGTACACAGACTAAAAATTGAAGGCGACCGTGCCTTACCTAATGTGGTCACTTTAATAATATAGAGCGTGCAGCTCAGAAGTCCAGCCTAAGGAATAAAACGTCCTGAATGAATTTTTTGATCGTGCTGTACCAACACTTACTTTCAATGTTCGTTCTGATAAGTACCTTTCTATTGTACTCTTTCCTTCGCGTCTGGAAGCACTGTGAAAACTATAGTTATCGCCAGCATGGAGCGACACTGCGTGTTTTGCTCGTCGCAGCAGACGAGCCTTCCGTTCCTGCTTTGCTTTTGTGGCTCTATTTATAAGTATCTATCGAAAAGCATTCATTGCTGCAACTGAAGGAAAACAAGCCAACAGCCGCTGCATGGCTTGGATGGCGTAATTCGAGCCGTAAAAGACCGTTAAGACCGGGAAAGAGAGAGACATTTTTTGAGCAAGTTTCCAAGTTAGTGTGGGCGTAGAGCAGTAATTTTTGGATGAGGCACTTTGCGATCCCGTAATCTTCGTATTGGGTGTGTTGGGTGACTACATTCTACAAGCATTTAGATTTCAAAAAAGTTGAAAAAAGTGTTGCGGGGTCCCTTTAGGCATGAATACCGATATAACTCAAGCTGTTAGGTCGAGGAGGAGGCCACAACGTCACTTTGTGCCATATGCCTTCTCGAAATAAAAAACAGACATGCATGGCTGCCTGTGTATACAAGCGTCTTCCACGTACGATTCAAAGGCAATCAGCTGATTCAGTTGTAACATCTCCTGAAATTTCATCCATTCAGCCCCGGTTTCTTTTAATCTTTTTTTGCTGAAATGGAAGCGTTGGGGCCTTTACGTATTCGTTTTAAAAATACTTGATTTCATTGATTGATTGTGGGGTTTAGCGCTCCGATGCAACGCAAGCGATGAGGCGCGCCGTAGTGGAAGGCTCCGGATTAGTTTTGGCAACCTGGGGGTCTTTAACGTGCGCCAAAATCTCGTACGCACTGGCTTTTTCGCTTTTCGCCGCCATCTGAAAAGCAGCCGCTGTGGCCGGGAATCGAACCCCTGACCTCGTGCTTAGCAGCGCAACGCCTTAGCCACTGAGCCACCGCGGCGGGTGTTTTAAGAATACTGGGAAATGAGCAGTTCCATAAGAATTGGTGTCAACCACCCCTCGATCAATGGTTAAAGAATGCCTGAACCAATTGCCTCGTGTATGTAGGAATATGTATCTGTGAAACTACCACCCCGGCTCCTGGAGCACTACCAAGTTGTGTCGAAGTAAGCACGCTTTATAGACGTTGCGCTAATTTTACTCCGTGAATGTTCTGTAGTTCACTTTGAAATAATTTTCGCAGCGCTGGAAAATTCCTCCGACTGTTTTTACTACGTCAACATTCTTTGTCCAGAACCCCAGCAAAATCTATCCGTAGTCCAAGAAGTTTAAGGCTTTGTATTTGCACAAAAATGCAAAAATGACGCAGATAGAACACTTAATCATTACGACAGATGGCTGGTTTGAAATAACGAGAAAAAACAAAAACGTTAACAGAATATTAGTGTTATAATGCTTAAACATTATTAGGCAAACTTTAGCTTTTCTGCACAGTTTAGCTTTACTCGGTTGTGTTCGGAAAAAACTAACGAGCCGAAACTTACCAAATTGTTTTTTTTGTTGTTTTTATCAACCCAGACGTCACATCTGCTCGCCTCAATTTTTTTCTCAGGCTAGAAAAAACAGGCGTGCTGCCTACATTTACTTTAACACTTTCTGGTGTAAGGTGGGCTGAGGTAGACGAAAGCGCCAAAAATACCCGTAAAGTTAATACTAGCTGCTTCGCAATTGGTTTTATAAGAATGGGTAATATCTCCGAGCCGGAGGAGAAACTAGTGAGGTTCTGTCAGGTTAGACCAGGGGTCTCAAACTCACATCAGTGAGCGGGCCGCAGTCACCAATTTTACTCCCGCAAGGGCCGGGAGAGCGAAGAAGGTTAAAACGAAGGGAGGGAAGGGGATGATTAAGAAAATCTCAGGTAGCGCTGCCATTCCTGATGAACTGGGCGTCAGGATCTGAGACACATATCGATAACAATCTCCAGAATGACTAAAATGTGGACGCCGATTATGAAATATCAAATATTTGTTCCACGATATGCCTTCAACATGTGGTGACTGCATTGGGTGCCTCAAAAAAAAAGAGGCTTCCGGGCAGCTGCGCCTCTGTATCTTACTATAATAAACGTTATTGATAGTAATTGACGAGAAAATATTGCCAGTTTCATTTATGAAAGTCACAAAACTTTATTTTTTGAGAACCTCAATGTAGCTGTTATTGTTCTAAACATGCTGACTTGATGCCTGGCAACGCTTGGCTGAGACTAGAGAAGAAAATTTCCGCATGAACATCTTGCGCGGGGAAAACGATCCTCATGGTCCGATCGTAGGGGATCATCAGTCATCCTCGACCGGAGAGCTCACTTGTTCACCTTCAGCCAGAAAAACAGGTGTTCGCACAAGTAGGCTTCCGAACATGCCCATGATCCTTGCAGACTGTTGGCGAAGCGCCGGGAAACTTTCATCGTCAAGAACCTTGTAGAAGTCTGGTACAACCACGTCCTGAAATGTCTGCTTCAACGGAATTTCAGCTTGCAGCTCAAGAAGTTCTATCTGTAACTCGGGCGCTGTGTCATCCACCGGCACCGAAAACGGCAACGAAAACATCCGGAATATTTATCGGCGAGGCTGGTGATGTCTTGGAAGCGTCCTTCGAATTCTCTTTGGAGATCATGGAGGAGGTCAGTGAAGTTATCACACGATTGTTTATCCACGTTCTCCAGCGATCTCAGGGTTAGAAAAGGACAAAACTTCTGTATTCTCATCTGTCTCTCCCGAAGCTGGAATTTCGATTAAAATGTTTGAATGCCGTCCTGCATTTTCGTGATCAGTTTGTTTTTTCCCTGAAGTTTAATGTTGAGGAAGCTCAGATGATCAGTGATATCACTGAGGAACGCAAGGGAGTGAAGTCACGTTTCGTCTGACAGCTCAACAATGGCTCTGTTCTTGCTATTCATGAAGGCGTCAATTTCCTCTCGGAGATCAAAAAATCGTTTCAGCACTCTCCCACGACTGAGCCATCGCACCTCTCTGTGGTACAAAATTTTACTATATTCGCTGCCAACCGCTTCTAAAAGAGATACAAATTGGTGGTGGTCAAGAGCTCTTCAACGGATGAAGTTCACTGCGCTGAGCACGATTTTCATTACGCTCTTCATTTGCAGAGACTTGCCGCACAGTGCTTCTTGGTGCAAAATGCAGTGAACTGCTGCAAATTGATTGGTGATTCCGAGTGCAGCGAGTTTCGTCCGCAATCGACCACCAAGCGCGCTCTCGCATCCGACCATTCAATTCGCACCGTCTGTGGACAAACAAACCAACTTTTACAACGGTAGTCCCGCGTGTTCGACCACTCTTTTGAATAGAAAGAATATCCGCCCCCGTGGTCATGTTTTTATTGAGATTAAGTCCAAGGGTCCCTCAGTGACGTTTAGGTTTTTGTCTACACCCTTTACAAAAATAGCAATTGTGCCTTGTCTGTAATGTCAGTGCTTTCGTCAACTGCAATAGAGAATGCTTCAAACTCGTGGCATCGGTTAAATTAATCCTTTTTCAATGTCTCCACTGATCTCGTTAATTCTCTGGGCGACTTTGTTTGAAGAGAGGCTTTTTTCCCTCGAATGTCTTTTTCCTGCTGGGACAGGTAGGATCAGTGACTCCCAGCAGGCACTGCTTCAATAACAGGCCTTCACTGAAGGGCTTGGAAGATTTGGCAATAATCTCAGAAATTACGAAGCTTGCCCTTACCGTTTCGTCGCTTGCTTTGGCCGCCTTTTTGAACGGGTTTTTTCTGCTTTCCCAACGCCGCCTTCAGTTGAGTCACGGTGTGCTGCGAACGTTGCCAGTTAGAGCATCATACTTCTCGTGATGACCAGACATAAATGGCGTCGAACTTTTTCTCCTTGGCACAGCCACAGTCGGGTGGCAGACTAACCCCCAACACCGTCTCTTGATTCCGTGAAGAAATAAGAAAGTTCCCATCGCTCCTGAAAGCACCTCTTCTCGTCTTCCATTTGGGCTTTTTGGCAGACTGCTTGGACAACGACATTGTGGCCCCGCTAGACTTACACAGCAGAAAGCTTCGCTGTTTGCAGATAGTCCAAAAAAAAAGTTGTGGGGTCGCCTACGTAAGGCTAACCTGTGAAGCGAACTTCACCTGCTAGCGTTTACGCAATCGTCCCGCCGTATAACTTGGCGGCTCTCACGCGACTCCCAACCCGCCGTGCGCAAAGTCGCGCGTGGCTCAGGGTTCGGGCGAAAAAGGACACCACGGACTCGCAACAAACAATAAACAGGTTTATTGTAGCTAATATCGTTGCGCGGCAAACAGACCAGCAGCCACAGCAGGGAGGATAGTCCTGTCCTACTGCAGCATTCTCGCAAGGGAAGACAAAGGGTTTGGCTTACCCAGTGAAGGTCGGGGGGGGCGGGTGGTCTCCGAGGTCGGGGCAGGGAGGCCCTTTCCTCCAAGAGGTCGATGAGTCGAAAGAGAGCAGGCCCTCGCTCGCAACCTCCGACCTCGGCTCTTGCCGAGGACCGGTTCTTCCCCAACCTCCTCCCAGAGCTACGAGCGCGCCCTCCGAGGCGTCGCGGAGGAAACGGGAACCGAGACCCGAAACGGGTTGTTACCGGGGTGGTTGGCAATGTACAGCGCAGCGCATTGCTGCGAGAAGGTTGCCCCCGTGCCGGCCGCGTCAGCCGGCTTGGCCATAGCCGCCGGCGTGGGCTCGAAGTGGGGAGAGGGGCAGGGCGCGAGTGCGCTCCCCACACCCCCCCCTCCTTAAGAATCCTCTCCACCCGTAGCGACTCCGCAGGAACCTTTATTCTTTAAAAAAAAACAAATCTACTCTCCTTTTTTTTTTTAAGCTAGCTTTCCAGCATTGCCTCCAGCATGTCGACCTCGCTGGCCGACAGCCCTTCAATCAGGCCGACCTCGCGGCCGGCCGGCTCCCAGGGGACCGCCGGCAGCCCGGGGCCCGGGGGCGCCTGGGCCAGGGCTCCAGCAGGCCCGACTCCGGCGGCCTCCATGGGCGGCAGGTCCGGGGGGGGGTGCTGCGGCTGCAGGCTCGCAGCCGGCGGGTCCGGGAGCCCGTTCGGGGCAGCGGCAGCAGGCGGCAGGACGGGGGCGGCGGCTCCGGGCGGTACATCCGGGGCGGCGGCCACGGGCGGTAGGGCCGGGGCGGCGGCGAGAGGCCGCGGGCCCGTAGCTGGGGCCGGGGGGGGGCCCCTGGGCGGAGGCGTGGACAGTTGCCACCTGCAGGAGCCAGAGCGCAAACTCCGCCTCCTGGGCCGCCCTCCGAACCATCAACTCAGCCGCGGTTCCGCCGGGCCCCTGGGGTGGTGGTGGTGGGGGGGGGGGCGGCCGAAGAGGAGGCGCCCGCGGCCTGCGTCCGGGCCCGGTGAAGGGGCCCCGTACGGTGACAGGGGTGCAGCATTACCGCGCCGCATCCACACAGCCGGGTGCCCAGTGGAAGGGGCAAGGAAGCCCCCTCCGCAGCCCGGTCCCCCTCCGCCACCGTCCCCCCCGGGAACGGCCGGAACAGGCGCTCCCCCCGCCATCCCGACCCGGGCCCTTCCTGGCGCCGCCACGGCCTCCAAGAGGCGTACGCCACCGGCGCCTCAGTGCCGGCCTGATGCGTCCAGGTCGCCACGTCGGACGACGCAGGCCGCTGAGGCGGCTGAGGCCCCGGGGCCAGTCGATCGCGGCGAGCCGCGCTGGGGCCGGAGAGCGAGCGGGCCGGCGGGGCGAATTCTCTTGCCGGCGACGGGGAGAAGGGGGCGGCCGCTGAGGGGGGTTGCTGGGGGCCATGATTCTATACTGCAAACCCCCCCCCAAAAAAGAAACAACATGACGCTGCTCTGGCAGCACGTGCTGCCTCGTCGTGCATGTATCCCGAGCGAAATCGATCAGGGATCAACGCAAGAAGTCCTACGTTCACATAAACGCCGCCTTACGAGCAAAGTATTCGCATGCACGTGCACAGAAAACATTCAGTAAGGCGTGCACTCGCGCAAGAACGGTTAGGGTTTCCGCCTGTTGCGCAAGTCGTAGCGCTCAAACCGGGCTCGTTGGTCGGCCCCCGTTTCGGCGCTGAGCTGGCGGTCGGCGGGGGAAGCGCATTCCCCCCCACTCGCTTCCTCGCGCTGAGTAGCGCTTGAGGTCGCACACATGTAGGGGCCCCGACCTGTCGGTTTCCCCTTCATGTCCACGAGCCTGTACAAAAGGGGAGGAAACCTTTTCCCCGAACTCGGTATGGCCCTGTCCACTTTTTTGCCAGCGAAGCAGCAAATTGCTTGCTCGCGTCACTGAGCACGTGATTGCGCCGCAGCACCAAGTCACCCACCTCGTAGCGAACATCGCGGTGCGAACGGTCGTACTGCGCTTTCTGCTGCGCTCTAGCGGTGGAGAGATTGTGACGGGCGTTGAGCAGGGCCTCCGTCAACCTGGCGCGCAGCTTTGTCGCGTACTCAGCGGGTGCTGAGGAAACAACCGGCGCTCCGCTGCGGTCCGTTAGAATGCGGTCCATCGGATTCAGCAGTTCCCTCCCCAGGTTGAGCGAAACGGGCGCGTACCCACTCGAGCGGTTCACCGTGGTACGCAAGGCGAACCCCAGCTCAAAATGTGAGCATCCCAGTCCCTGTTTTTCCCCCCCCGGGGGGCTTGGGGCTTGACCCTCTCCGTGGGATTCGACTGGGCATGGTAAGTGGTCGTCTTCCTGTGCTTAATTCCGAGTGCAGCACAGGAGTCTACGAACACTTTCGCAGTGAAGTAGGACGCATTGTCCGTTATCAGCTGCTCGGGAAAACCAAACCTGGTAAACACCTCCATTAGTTTCCCCATGACCACCTGTGCCGTCAGCTTCCTAAGGGGGAAAAGTTCAACCCACTTGCTGAAGTGATCCGTGACGACCAGAAGAATTTGTTCCTGCTTGGCGTAATGGGGTAGGGCCCCATTATGTCACATGCCACGATTTGCCAGGGCGTCTGGCTACCGATTGGCTGCATGAGGCCGGGTGCTCGACCGCCCCGCGGGGCTTCACGCTTTGGCACACATGACATGTACGGGGGTAACGGATCGCGTCCCGTTTCATGCCAATCCAGGTAGCAAGCGGCACAACTTGAGATAAGTCTTGGGGCCGCTCGCGTGACCAGCGATGCACGTGTCGTGAAAGTAGCGCAGCAGCGCTCCTTGTAACGTGCTCGGGATTACCACCTTGAACGACTCGCTTGTGTCGCTCTCTGATGGAATGTACCTCAGCAGGACGCCGTCTGAATCCAGCAGATAGGAATCTAACGCGCCTACAGCATTACTAGCTGTATCACAGCGCTCCGCACTGACAGCAATACCAGCTGCCCCCTTTTGCGCGGCGGCCCGGCCCCCCCGGCTCCCCGGGGCCCGTCGAACACCTTTCGACAAAAAGAATCCCTCTGCTGAGCTTCTAACAGCTCCCTTCTGCTGAACGCGATACCAACGGGACTGACGAAGTCTACGTGGTTAACGCTGTCGGCTGGAATCGACGGAGAGTCCGCCTTCCTTTCATCGCCTACGGCACGAAGTTCGTTACCGCTCTCGGCCTGGCTGCTTGGTTTCGCGGAGCGGGCGTGTGTGCCCGCCTCGCTTTGAATGGGCGCTCGCGAAAGAGCGTCAGCCACGACGTTGTTCTTGCCCTTTCGGTAACGCACGGTGAAGTCATAACGCTGCAACAACAACGCCCAACGCGCTAAACGGCCACTTGGCTCGTTCAGGCGCCGCTGCCAAGTGAGCGCCATGTGATCCGTTTCGATCACAAAAGGCACTCCGTCGACATAATAGTCGAACTTCCGCAGAGCAAAAACTATCGCAAGACACTCTTGGCGCCATGATGTGGGATTCTACATTTCACACACTAATTTTCCACCCCGCAGCCATCCGCGCTCAGCAAACATGCCTTGCGAGCGCCGGCTGCGGACGGGTCCGTTGTTTGCGGAGGCAGACAAAGGCAGGAGGCGGCGAGGGCAAAACATCAATGGCAGCATTTATTGCAAAGTGCAAATCAAATACACTGCATACAGACTAATCGTAGGCCATAACGGTAACATTGGGAGCGAGGCATTAAACAACGCTAGAGATCGAGATGGTTCGACTCACCGATGGCATACCGGAGCAGCGAAGCGCTGCGGAGTGCGAACGCGGTTGCAGTCTCCCAGCTCGTCCGGACGCGTCCCATTGTGGCGCGTTCCCCAGGTCAGGACCAGCGCGCCGAAACGACCGCGCGCTACCGGATCCCCAAGACAAGAGACCGTCCCCTCGTCATGCTACGTCCCACCAGACTTCGCCTTACGGTGGCGCTAGTATCGAGGAAGAACTGGTTCTCGGGTAAGGCAGAGGGGAAAAGGGTCAACGCTTCCACCAGGGCGACAACAAACCGTCCGGTCGCTGGCGCCCTCCCGTATGGTTCCCGTCGCGTAAGCGAGGCGCGCAACTGTGCAACACCGGCCGCGAGGGGAAGCTAGCCAGAAAAGGGGTTCGCGTGAAAGTCGCGATCCCCACATCCCTCCCTCCTAAATTCCTTGCGTACGCCGGCGAGAGCTGATTACAGGACTAGAGGCGACGGAAAGTTCGTTCGTCGATTAAATCGTTAGTCACTGCATCGTGTTGCCTACGCCGGCTTCCACTCGTCCAATGCCACCGCTGGTAGTGTACCAGCAGGCCCGGTCGTCGCCCGCTGATGTCTGCAGGCAGGTAGCTCCGGGAAGAATCGCACCAGCCAACCCAAGCAAGCGTTGCTCAAGTGGCGGCACATCCGTGATGGCCCGTGGCCGCCGAGCGACCAGAGACTGCCGACTCTCTCAGCCAAGCTGGTGGCGGCATGCCGCACCGCACCGCTTCAGCAGGCTCGGCAGCTCGCCCGGAACAGTAGACAGCAGCATAAACACGCTCCGTCATGTGGTCCAAGCCGGGGTGGCTTAGCTGCACAAAGAAACTCCCCGCACCTTCAGTGTACGGCAGAAAAAATAGCTCTCCGATCGCACCGCCTTTGTGGCGCGATCCTAACGACAACTGCCGAGTTGTCAGCATTGCCATCGCTCTGTTAATGTCAACAAAGCCCAATAAATAGTCCAAACCCTACAATGCATAGGGCAGGACAAACAGGCTGCAGTAGCCCTTTAATCCCATTCATCACGTGGTTCGATGTCGAATATCACAATTGCCATGGCATCGGCATAACTACCTGCTTGTTAACGTCAACAAAGCACGCCAAAGTGTCCTAACGCTGCAGCGTGCAGGGTAGGGAGAATACCAACTCGATTGCATCAACAACGTGACACAATCTGACGGTTCAACTGCTAAGTTTGTCAGCAATGCAATCGCTCTGGAAATGTCCACAGAGCTAGAACCTGTTCTAACCCTTTACGGTACAGGGCACAAAGAACACACACGGTCGCATCGACCGCCCGGCGCGATGCTTAACCACACAAATGCGAAAGCAGTATTTGCTCGCATCAGTAACACTTCATTCATACACATGAACGCGGAAACAGTATTTGCTCCCAACGACAGCCCTATGTTCACACACATGAACGCCGCTTGCGTAAAAATGCTGAAATACGTTTCAACACACTGGCGCTTAGTTAACGTGAACAGAGCTTGGTCTCTCGAGCCGAACAAGAGGGCTCCTGCGACGTTACAATCAGCGGGCGCAAAGTTTGCCTCGCGTAATTCTCCCCGTCAGTGGAAGAGGGATGAAGGCCCCCCTTCAGTCCCGTCGCCCGCGTGGCGCGACAACAAAAACAACTACGCTGCGGAAAGCAGTTTTTCAAGCAGCGAGGGGTCAAAGCAAGTCTTTCCTGAGGCGGGAGAGATTCCTTTCTCTCGCGCGAGGCGATCAACAAAAGAGGGGGAGCGCTCCATGCGCCCTCGCACTGTTCCCAAGGTCGTGCCTTCGCCGGGAGGACCGGCTGTGAAAGCCTTCGGGTCACTCACTTCGGCAAACGACCCGCATCAAAAACACAACAAAATAAAACGGACCAAACGAAAGAAACCCTGAACGTGCCCGTACGTGCAGCCGTGAGGAGACATCTGCTTTGTTAGGGTCCTACTCGCTCGCTGCAACACAAGCAGCTTATGAGCGAACGGCGCCTACCGCATCAGCAGTATCGGAGCGCCCGTGCCAGGCTGCAATACCAGCTAGCCTTTTGCGGCACACGTGGCCCGGCCACACGGCTCCCAGAGCCTCGACTCCCGGAGTCGACAAAACTCGGACCCAAATTGCAGCTTCCGTACACACTCACTTCGGGCTGACACAACGGCGCGGGCTCCCGGCCTCGCGTGGATGCAAACTCGGAAACCCTCGTTTCCATAAACAACAACGTCCCGACAAAAATTCGGCGACCACGTGTTAACTGGCAGCGATGTCCTGCCATATACACGATTGCTGCAAACTCGGCGCTTAACAAATTAAAAACGCCGCAGCAATAAATAATTCGCCTCACTCTCAGGAAAGTTCGCCTCTGCTAATAACTCGCTCCAATCAGTTAGGCCTGAAGTCTGTTGTCTGTGCTCGGATCGTCCGACGCCAGAACAAAGGATGCTGCCGTGCCTCCTGCTCGTCTCCGCAAACAAGGCCCCACGTTGGGGCGCCAAGATGTGGGGTCGCCTACGTAAGGCTAACCTGTGAAGCGAACTTCACCTGCTAGCGTTTACGCAATCGTCCCGCCGTATAACTTGGCGGCTCTCACGCGACTCCCAACCCGCCGTGCGCAAAGTCGCGCGTGGCTCAGGGTTCGGGCGAAAAAGGACACCACGGACTCGCAACAAACAATAAACAGGTTTATTATAGCTAATATCGTTGCGCGTGCAAACAGACCAGCAGCCACAGCAGGGAGGATAGTCCTGTCCTACTGCAGCGTTCTCGCAAGGGAAGACAAAGGGTTTGGCTTACCCAGTGAAGGTCGCGGGGGCGGGTGGTCTCCGAGGTCGGGGCAGGGAGGTCCTTCCTCCAAGAGGTCGATGAGTCGAAAGGAGCAGGCCCTCGCTCGCAACCCTCCGACCTCGGCTCTTGCCGAGGACCGGTTCTTCCCCAACCTCCTCCCGGAGCTACGAGCGCGCCCTCCGAGGCGTCGCGGAGGAAACGGGAACCGAGACCCGAAACGGGTTGTTACCGGGGTGGTTGGCAATGTACAGCGCAGCGCATTGCTGCGAGAAGGTTGCCCCCGTGCCGGCCGCGTCAGCCGGCTTGGCCATAGCCGCCGGCGTGCGCTCGAAGTGGGAGAGGGGGCAGGGCGCGAGTGCGCTCCCCACAAGCGGTTGTGCAGTGAAAGCGTCTGATTGGTCGTTTGTTTCAAGAAAGGGGTACGCAGAGGCGTATAGGGGGAAGAGTAAGGGCGCTTGCAACCAGATATAATACCGCGACTAGGAGGCGGTGGCTGCGACAAACGCTTACTCCGCGTTCGCGCCTAGACAGGTGACTGCGCCCAGCCGGGTCTGTGCGTTGTCTTGCGGTGCGCGCTTTCACTGCGAGCTCTCTGTGCGACAACTCTGCTTTCACTCGACAAACCAGATTTAACTTAGTTCAACCACGGCAAATTTATTCGTAAAACTAAATTAAAAATTGCTGCGCCTTGGCTCAGCTAAACCTGGATATGCAAAGCGAAGCTTGGCTTAGCCTGGTTATGTCGTGGTTTCACTTGCTTAACCTTTCGTTTAGCTGTAATTATATATACTGTTCCTCCACCGCCTGCCTTTGTCACGGTGGTAGTCCCGCTTCCGGCGTTCTCCTAGGCGAACGGCTGGCCGTGCGATATCCGCGTGGTGGTCTGGGGCCGCTTGCCGACGACGCTTCAAAGCCTCCAGCTCCTGCCCAACGGTCAGAGAAGACGGCCAGGTCTCGATTTCATCCATGCGGAAGCTCGCACGCAAGCGGCGAGCCACGTAGTCAGGCGCGAACCAGCTGTGGATAGCGCATACGCCAAGCCGGCAGCGGTGGCGCAACGGCTGGTGAACGCGGCCGTCGGCGGAGCTTGGCCCGGCGAGTCACGTGATGAGTTGCCAAAGACACGGCGCAGCTCCGGTCAAATGAAGGTCAAATTAACCGCGACGACGAAACATCTCAACGAGATTAGTAACGCTTTGTTTTAGAACAAGCGATTCGAAAATAAAGGCAGCGCACGGGGGCTTTGCCTTGTGGTGAACCTAAGAAATCGGTCAAATGGTAGCAAGGCCAGAACTAGCATTTTTGTTTGCAAAAGCCAAATGTTGACAAAGCGCATCATCAGCGTCAGTGTGTCGACCACTGCTTCGATAACAAAGCTGTGCTTGCTTTCTACAGGCATCTGATCCCTCGCCCCAGTCGCCATTCTCCGTTCTTCAGCGACGTTGTTCGACTGAAGCAGCTCAAAAAGAGTAAGCATTTGTGAATTCCCGCCCCGGTCACGAACACCATCAGTGTGAGTGGTGTCGATCTGTCTCAGCCTTCTGCTCTAGTTGCGGGAGCGGAGGCCGGTCAGTTGGCGAGTGCGACGGTGTCGGGCAGCGGCGCCTTCCGCGCGCCGACTTGATGGATTGTAATGAGCGGCCCCGGCGGGCCTGCAGATCTGAAGCGTCGAGCTCAGAAGCACTGGATCGTTGCCTGGCGCCACGCAGATCGAAACGGTTACAAGGCCGGGCCAATGTGACACCGATGTCGTCTGTAGGTCAGGGTTAGCCGCGATTGATGGAGCTAAAAAGGCTCCGGCTTCTCCCCTTTCACCCTGACTGAGGCTATTTTTTACCAAAGTGTGGGTACGAGCGAGTTGGTAATCCATTATAACTTTGTGGAGCTCAGTAAGGAAAACACAGGATGAGGACGTCCTTGTATCCCTCGTCTTGTGTTTTTTTACAACGCAAAACAAAGTTTTTTTTTTTTACCTTAAGGTGACAGGGAGTCAGAGACTGGGACCCGATCGACAGCGGCGACTAAACCTAAAGGTCAGATATTATTTTTCCCGGAGGTGTCTTTACTGGTTCTTTCTGTAGAACTATTCTGCTGCTCCCTTAGAATTTATTGGGCTTTCATTCTTTAGGAATTACTTAGATTTACCTGCTACAGGCCTAGGTTTGGAAGTGTCTGAATGCTGTTGTATGTATTAGCGACATGAAGACTTTTTTTACAGTGTTATAACGTCTTTTCTTGCAGCGGGTGTCAGACGTACTATGACTAGTATCCTCGGTCTCTGCATTAAACGTTGCTACTGCATTTAAGTGTAAGTTAGCGCTGTAACCTTGTACTATGTGCCGTTTCACCATAACCATTATTTGAATATTGTTTATATATATACGTGAAGTTTGTTTTTACAGTTCAGTCGAATGGACTGGAGTGTACTTCACTGCTGATGGCCGTAGCGCCATCTACGGATGACACGCCGGCCGTAAGCGAAAAGAGTGGGGTGCAGCTGTGAAGGGCGCCCGACAACGAGCTGGAGGTGAGACTCGACTCGAGCGGGTGCGCAGGAGCTGTGAGGCACGTGCCCGACGACGCACGACGGGTGTGTAGCGAGGGCGCGCAGTGGTTGTAAAGTGAGCGCCGCCGCACCAGAGGTATCTTTTGCTGTATCGACACTATGAGATTTTTAGATCTACGCACTCCGCCGGCGCACGCAGTGATCTCCTGGAAACTAACGTATAACAGTTCTGCTAAAAAGGTGCGTGCGCTGTTTACCTGAGCCATGATGCTGACATCTAAATCGCTTAGCCTATGTTATCACCATCAACAACGACTACGCTCCACCACTCAGCGGCTTCGGTCGCTTAGCTCCAGTTTGTCCCGGGTGTCCTGTTTGTACTTGCTCAAGCGTTCTCATTCGCTTGGTACAACTATGCCTCGTGTCCTGTTTAGTACTTGCACAAGCGTTCTCATTCGCTTGGTACAAGTATTCCTCGACGCAGTTTAAAGCCTTCTGATCCAAATCATACAAATTTAATGATAACATTCTCTATTTCGAACGAAATCGACTAGTTTTTATGGTGAGCGTCTTTACGTGAATAATGAAGATGCGCTTTACAATCCCTCAGAAACTCTCGGGGGGGATCGCTTCTATTCCTTTGTGGTTTCTTTGTTTCAAGCCCATAAAACGTACTTTGGTGTCAACAAAGAAGTTTACGAGAAATAATACACTGAGGAGCCGATAATAAAGGAGTTTCAGCAATCAAGTGAAGTTTTTAAGTAGTTGTTTTCGGTCAATGACTGTTTCTCACTCTAGGTTCAGGGTTTTTTGATTGTGCAGTGGTCCCCGTCCCGTGACGGATCGGATCCTATGATGGCCAGATTCCATAGTCCGGCAGCCAATCGCGAAAGGCAGACTCGGCAAGAAATTCCAAGAGATAGACAGTAGAACGAGATGAACAGGTCGAGCCCGCAGCCTGTAAAGTTACGTACCACCAGAGTCCCTCAATGCTTTATGTAAAGCATTGAAGGACTCTGGTACCACGCATTCTTGCTTGCCTTATGGCGCCGCCTTACGCAGATGGCGCCTTCATGTGAGCCGTCGTGGAGAAGAGGCAAGCTGGGGTCAGGCGGTGTGATTCGCAGGGAGCACTCAGTGGTTCGGACGGCCCGAAGCGCGTGATCATTAACGTCGACGTACTCAATAAAGAAATGGGTAAGCAGGGGTAGGGGCGGGAGAGGAGAGGTGATGAGTATGTGATGGCAGTGCAAGCCTCCAGTGCTCCTTGGAAGCTGCACGCGACGTTCCACAAAGATTCTCCATTCGCGCATCATAGGGAACATGTATACAACATTGAGCACGACGAGACTTGTGGAAGGAACGGGTGCTAGTAACGCAAATTCACCTGCCGATTGTGGTTCTTTTTATTTTGGGAAGCAACAAAGTGCGAAGTCAGCATTACCCGATGGTGACACCAGAGTACTAGATATGAAGTTCCGGTTGTTCTTTTGCGCATCAAGGGGCTCTTTTGGAAGACTGGGAAAAAAACAACGTCCGTCCGTCCGTCCAAGCATCCGTCCGTCTGTCTGTCTGTCTGTCTGTCTGTCTGTCTGTCTGTCCATCCGTCCATCTGTCCGTCCGTCCGTCCGTCCGTCCGTCGTCCGTCCGTCCGTCCGTCCGTCCGTCCGTCTTCTGTCTGTCGTCTGTCTGTCTGTCTGTCTGTCTGTCTGTCTGTCTGTCTGTCTGTCTGTCTGTTTCCCCAGGGATGATCCACCGGTGCCGGTTGGCAATAGGGGCGACTTGTGAACGCAATAAAATTCAAGCCTCTGCTGCCAGCCTGTGCTACAGCGGACGCTGCAGTGCCCTCGCAGTGTATTCTCTACTAATGCAGCAAGTTTTACTAAATGTGAATTTTTTGAGAGCTCGCGGTGCGGAATGGAGGGCGAACGGTATCAAGAAACATGGGCGTTCAGTGGCAGCGGTATCAATGCAACGTCTCTTCCACGTTAATTTGCGGCGAGGAAGCCACACATGCGGCCAATTTTTAGTTTGTACTTTCCTTCTCCATTCAAAGCAGCCTTCTGCTTCCATTGCGATGTCCGGATAGACGTGTTCGTACAATATCGAGGGCTATATTTTCAGCCGATGAAAAATAAATTATTAAGAAGTGTGTGTGTAGGAACCCTCCGATAGTGCGTAAGGATGTTGGGCGCATTTTGGCACATGCAACAATTGATCCACCTAGCAATGAATCACTCTCGAGCGAGCCTGGTCGCTATGAAATTTACGATCTGCAAAGTCAAATTGGATCAATCGCGTGCACCGGTGCTCTACCAGCCGAGAATGATGCAATGTTCTTTGAGTATTGGGGTTATTCAACTATATCAACAAGGCCAAAGTGATCACGTATCTTGTTTGACTAATTGTTTTTAGCGCGACGAATGTTCGGTTACATGAATGAAAGTTTTACTAGTCCTAATTTCGCTTGCATAGGATTATTTATTGAAATTCGCTTTAATTCCGAGTAATTCCGAAATAATCAAAGGTAGCCTCACCACTGCGTCGAACTGAAAAAAATACGCGTTCGGTAACAGTTCCGGCTGAAGAATGTTTTTAATTGTGAAGCTGTTTGATACTAGGCGTAAGTTGGCCGTTCCAGAAAAAAAAATACAAAAAAAAAATGCCGAGAGCTCGTACCCGCTTGACACGGGCGACCGCCGAGCCTCCTGGCACACGCAGTGGCTTTAGCAAAAAAAAAAAAAAATACTGGCAAAAACTCGAGGAGAGAGAAAATGGCGAGCGCTCGTGGTGCGTGCCTCGCGGCGACCGCGGAGGCCCGGCTCACGCAGTGGCTTTAGGAGGAGGAGGAAGGAGGCAAAACGTTTTATTGAGCAAAAAAAAAAAAAAAGAAGAAGAAGAAGGTGGGTGGCGTCTCAGTTCAGGAAGCCGCGCGCTTCCGCAGCCCGGGTGGCCCGGTTGATCAGGCGTTGCTGGTCCTCCGGGTGCAGGCTGGTCAGTGCGCGTTCCCACCGCTCAGGGGATGGGGAGAAAGGGGATGGGGATGGTGCGGGCAGAACCATACAAGATGGGGTGTTGCGGCGGGGAGGTTGCAGGAATGGGAAGTGTAGAGAGAATGTGGTAGGGGAGATGTGCGACAGTACGGTACAGTTGAAGTATGTGCCTGTCTGTAGCCGGCGCCACGTCCGGGCCTCTGCTGTAGTGAGCGACGGGTGGGGGGGGGGGGTAGTGGAAACGAGTGTGGCGGTAGTGGGTGTATCTGAGCGGCAGAGGGTGGAGGGATGGTGCGGATGCCAAGTCGTCTGTCCTTGGATGGGAATCCCGGAAAATGAGTTCACGGGCAGTAGCATGTGCCACCTCATTCCCTGGTCGGAAGGCATGCCCAGGTGTCCACACTATCTGGATGGTTGGGGGAGTCTTGAGGGATTGAAGTATCTTGAGAGCCTGGTAGGGAATGCGGCCAAGAAGGTAGTAGCGGCAGGCCTGCTGAGAGTCTGTTAAGATGGTGAGGGGGCCCGTACTTGTAGTGGTGGTGGCTGCCAGGGCTATGGCGGTTGCTTCTGCTGTTGCGGTTGTGGTGTTAGGTAAGGTGGCCTAGGTGAGTATAGCACCTGTAGAATCCGTGACGGCCAGGGTGGCACGAGATGTGAAAATGCAGTGCGCTATGTCGGTGTATCTGCTGTCGGGTTGGCCAGAATAACGTCTGTTGAGGTAATTGACCCGAGCCACCCTGCTTGGGAGAGGTCACTGCCGCCACCGCATTCTCTAGAAGCCATTATGGAACAATTGTGTGATTGTAGAGTTTAACTCAACGACACAACGGAGGCGATGAGGTGCCCCTTAGTGGAGGGCTACGATTAATTTTGACCACCTGGGGATCTTTACGTGCGCCGAAATCTCGTACAAACGGGCGTTCTGCTTTTCGTCTCCATCACAAAAGCAGCCCGCACAGCCAAAGCAGGGATCGACCCGAACTCTTGTCAGCAGCGCAACGCTTAGCACTGAGACACCACGGCGGGTTCGTATGGACGATGGGAGACATGGCAACGAGTGCGCCACTCCTTCCGAGGACGACTTGCAGATCCCGCCACCGCTCTCGAGTGGATGAGGAATAGCTGCTGAAGTCTGCTGAGGATGACTTTTCATCCACCAGTCACCGCGAAGAAAACGAACCTCTTCGATGCAAATGACGGCGATTACTAGCACCGCA
>CM023457.1:124743222-124897382 GCA_013339765.2 Haemaphysalis longicornis | reverse complement strand
ATAATATAATATATATAACCTCTATATATCCTCCATCTCTCTCCCCTATCGCTAATTCCTCTCTCTTAAGTATCTCTATATCTTCATCCCTCTAGAAATCTATTTCTATATCTATATCTAGATAGATATATCTATCTTTCTAGCCTATCTATCCTATACTCTATCATAGATATAATCTATCCCCATTATAATAATATATATAGTCTATAAATATATATATATATATATCAACTACTATATAAATATTCTATATATAATCTATTAGCATCATTATATATACATATATATATATATACTATTCTCTCAACATATCTCTCTTTTACAAGATCGATAGAGATATAGATCGAGATAGATATATATAGATATATATATGTAGATATATATATATAATATATAGCATAGTATAGCTATATATGATAGATATTACAATATAGAGAAATAAACATAATAGATATAAGATTCGCTATATATATATATATAACTATATATATATAATATAATATATATAGATTATATATTATATAAAGTATATAGCTAATATGATCTATAAGATAATACATCTATATATATAGATAAATAGATATAAATAGATTAATAATATATATAGATAATAGATATAGCTATAATATAGATATTATATATTATATATATCTAATATATATAAATTTTATATATATATAGAATATATATATATATAAATATATTTTATATATATATTTATATAATATATATATATATATATATATATAAAATATATATATATAATATCTCTCTATCCCTATCTATATATATCTATATCTATTAAATAGAGATAAATAGCATATTAAATATATATATAGAATCTCTATCTATAACACTATCTATATAAATATATGAATACCTACAATATATTTCTATATCATATAAATAATATATAAATCTATCTATCGCTTTGAATATATATATCTATCGCATATCTATATATATTCACTCCATATATATAATACCTCTATACTCTTAATCCCTCTCTATATATATAAAACTCATATATATAAATATATATATCACTCCCCTAGCTCTTTATACCGATATATATAGATACCTAATATATAAATCTCCCTATCTAGCTCTAACTCTATAGCTATCATCAGCTATCTCTTCTATCACTATCTCTTCTATCTATCCCCTATAGCTCTATCCATCTATCATATCTCCTTTCTCTCTATTTATATATCTTCTCCTATACTCTCTCCCTCATCTTCCTACTCTCTATCTCTCTCTCCCTCGCTCTCCCTCGCCCGCTCTCGACTCGCTCGCTCTCGCCTCTCCCTCCTCTCGCGCTCTCGCTCTCGCGCTCTCTCGCTCTCCTCTTCTCTCTACCGCGCTTCTCCGTCGCTCGCTACGCGGCTCTCTCCCCGCTCGCTCTCTCTCGCCCCTCGCGCTCTCCCTCTCTCGCTCCCGCTCCTCCTCTCGCGCTCCGCGAGCGCGCGCCCGCCCGATATCGCGCGCGCTCTCGAGAGAGAATCTCTCGCGCGCACGATCGAGAGCGCCACGCTAGCGCGCCGCGCCGCGATAGCGTCGCCTCCCGCGCGCGCGCGCGCTCCCCGCCTCGCGCGCCCCTCGCGCGAGCCCGCCGCGCTCTCTCCGCCGCGCGCCCCCGCTCGCGCGCGCCCCCGCGCGCGCGCCCGCGCGCCCCGCGCGCGCGCCCGCCGCCCCCCCGCTCCCTCTCTCTCTCGCCCGCGCGCTCGCCCGCCCGCGCGCGCGCCCGCGCTCGCTCGCGTGCCGCGCTGCCGCGCGCCGCCCTCCCGCGCGCCGGCGCGCGCGCGCTCTCGCGCGCGCGCGCGCTCCCCGCGCGCCCGCGCGCGCTCGCTGCGCGCGCGCGCGCCCGCGCGCGCTCCCGCTCCCGCGCGCGCGCTCGCCCGCGCTCGCTCGCGCGCGCCCGCTCGCGCGCGCCGCCCCCGCCGCTCGCGCGCTCTCGTGCGCCCCGCCGCCGCGCGCCCGCGCCCGCGCGCGCGCGCCCTCGCGCGCTCTCGCGCTCGCTCTGCGCGCCCGCGCGCGCTCGCGCGCTCGCGCGCGCGCGCCGCGCCCGCGCCCCGCCCGCGCGCGCCCGCGCGCTCGCGCTCGCGGCCCCGCGCTCGCGCGCTCGCGCGCGCGCCCGCGCCCGCGCGCGCGCCCGCGCTCGCTCGCTCTCGCGCGCGCTCCGCGCTCGCCCGCGCCCGCTCTCGCGCCCGCGCGCCCCGCGCTCCCCGCTAGCGCTCGCGACCGATAGAGCGATCGAGCGAGCTCGAAGAGAAGAGAGGTCACAGGACTACGACTCAAAAAAACACACAAGATTACACTGCACATAGTCAACAACCAACCAGCAAAACATCTAAGTAATGCATTTGACAAGAACAGAAATTCCTTTCATGAAGTGCACTCACGCGTGGCTGATGCACTTATCATCCTGCTTTCTTATATAAAAAGCTTCGATTACCTCGCATGTCAATTAGTGCTTGTGTCGCCACAACACGCTGGTGTTTTCAAAAAGTGGACAGCATTCCCAGGCGGCACAGAAAGTGTGCCCCAAGACCGGCCCGTCTATGGCCGCTTTCTGGCATGTCCGGCCAGCATCCAGGTTCTGGCAGCCACTGATCATGCGTTGAACGGCCAACATTCGGCAACCAGCGCTTCGGCATTTTTCCGTCCGCCCGTGTCCGGACGCACAATGGCAGCTAACCGGCTGCCAGATATTCAGTTCTCTTACGGCTGCCGATGTTGAGAAAGAGAACGGCCGAAGTACGCCCTTAGGGCATCCGTTTATTCTTCGGGAAGCGGTAATCGGCCGAAGCACGGCAAGCGACCGGCCACAGAATATGCGTATTCTTGCGGCAGTTGGTGTTCGAAAGGAGACCGGCCGGAGCGCGGCTGCCGTGCATTTGTTGTTTCAACGGTGAACCGCGCGTCCGGCGGACGTACGGCCCCAGAATATACGTTTTGCATTCGGTTAGCTGTCTTCGGCCGAATTACGGCCAGCGAATGGCCACAGAATATTTGGCAACCGGTGTTCAAGAGGAGACCGGCCTACGTAAGGTATCTGGTTATACGTCCTTTTTTCGGCAAACGGCATCCAGCCGAACAACGGCTCGCGCCTGGGCGCCGAGAATTCATGCACAGACGTGTTTGGAAGGAGACCGACCGGTTTTTCCCTGGGGGGACAAAAAGCCGTTAGGGAGCTGAACAACGGGGAGGCGTGTTTCATCCGCTCCGTGTTTCTACGTTTTAAATGAACAAACATCGTTTGTCAAACAGTAATGAGTGTTCTCGGTGAACGGGCAAGGTGCAAGGACTCACTGGACATTAGCAGGGAACCTTTTAGGCCATCGAAATGTCATTTATTGCCACAAGAAGACTGTGCCACACCGACGGGTGAGCTAAGCCTCGCCAGTCATCGCCGCTACCACGCTTCTGCCTCCGGCTTCGTCGACGCATCATCTCGAGGCTATTCGCCCGCTCAAGAAATGGAGAGCATTGGAGACATCGATCCGCCAGAGATGTCCGATCCGAGATGGAGATGGTTCACCAAAATAACTGGCCTTCAAGGGCGTCGAGCAAGCGGCAACCACGCAGGAGCTAAACCGCCACCATGTCAAGGACTCCCCACCAAAGAAAGGCAAGTGCGAGCAAAAGCGCAAGTTATTCTGCTTACAATTAAACTGCGACAAGCAATGTTGCACTATGTTGTTGGTGATAAACGTAGAAGAGACTCGCTCGTGCATTGGTAGGATCAACTTCATGCCCTGCACTATGTTACTTCAGGGGATTTTACGACTGCCTATTTAGAAAAAAAATTATTTCAAATTTGCGATAACAACAGATCCTTGTCACTGACGAAGCCTAGCTGTTAATTTAGTTCCGATGTTTGAAGGTGAGCTTAGCTACTCGTGGGATATGACTCATTTGGCTAAACATAATCGCCAGCATCCTGGCAAACACGGATTTTGTCAGGATTTTCTTGCTCAACGCAGATTGTTGAGTTCACGCACGATTTGGCTCTTGCAATAGATAAGCTTAAAGTGGTTGACTGTATATTCTTGGACTGCAGAAAAGCAAATGATGGTGTTGCATGTCACCTTCTGCGTAGTACATTTCATCCTATGAACTGAATGAATCGGTTTTTGCATTGTTATTACTATTGGCCCTACAGCTTTGTTCAAAAGTACTGTGTAGTTTACCGGACTATAGCGAATGAACGTGATTCCGTATACCTGCAGCTTTATTCGCATTTAATAACATCCTGGTGTGCTGATTCAGAAAAGTTTTTGGATGTTAAACAGTGTGTTAACGGCACCTTTACAAGAAAACCTTCATTCCAATTGGATACGTATACCGTAAATTATGCTGCTGTGCCAACGGCCGAGGAATATAAATACCTAGGAGTTTATTTAGGGAGTGGTTAGAGGTTAAATAGGCAGGTTCACACCATAAAAGTTACGGCTGCATATGTTTTTGGCTTTCTGAGGCGAAATTTCAGTGAACCTCCATCTAACTGAAAAGAACAACCGTATTTCACTCATGTGCGCTCAATCTCGGAGTACGCATGTGTTTTCGTGGATCCCTACACCAAAGAGCTCGTTGATACGCTCGAAAACATACAGAATATGTCAGTGCAATTCGTATTAGGTAATTGGCACGCTCAACTTAGCATGAGAGAAAGTAAAAGTAAACTGAAATGGCAGGACGTGAAAGATCACAGATGAAACCACAGGTTTAACTTTTTTCTTAATATCTATCATTCGAAAACTGTTGTAGAAGGGGAGAAGTATGTCCAAGCGCCATTCTACATATCGCAAAGTGGGACCGCTAGCTTAAAGCAAATTATTAACTTTCCTTTAGAGGTGACGCCTTGCGCGATTCATTTTATTTTACATCAATACTGCAGTGTAATTATCTTCGACGTATGATTGCGTTAACTGTTTATATTGACGATTTTCAGCGCGCTTTATAGAATTATTTTGATATTTTGTCTCATATTTAATGCTTAGTGTTATGTATCTCCCTTCTGTAATGCATGCAAAGGAAAGGAGGCATCAAATAAATAAATAAATAAATAAATAAATAAATAAAACAATGAATAAAAGGAAATAAATAAACAAATAAATAAATAAATAAAACAATGAATAAATAAATGAATAAAAATAAATAAATAAATAAATAAACAAATAAATAAATAAATAAATAAACTTCCAGAGGCGCAAGTTTGCCTCCTACGGGTTGAGAACCCTACGCATTCAACCTTGACCAATAAAATATTTATTGCCCTATTCGTTGCACTATGCAAGGTTTCCTGTATACATGCTACCATTGCTATGTTATTGGTTTGAAACAAATTATGTAACTCTAATTTTACGCCTTTCCTTGCGTGAACACAAAGGGATACAACTGCAGCCACCTGAAGCAGGGCGTCATTCGCGACGCGTCTAGAATTTTTTGAACGTAGTATGACATTAGAAGAAAATTAAGCTCTTTTGGACTATTAAGTGGTGTGGACGTATACTCATGAAAACAACATTAAAATAGATTGAACATTAAAGTACCTGTTCGCTCCTTCTTAGGATCAGCCCTGCGCAACATCATCAGAAAAGGTGATCGAGTAGAAAATGTCTTTGCAAGAAAAATGGGCAAAAACTGGACATACTTTTTTTGTGAAGGAGTTATATTAAATGCTCCTGAGTGTTTTGTTGAGACCCAAAACGCTTCGTAAAGGCATTCAGGCCGGTTTTATATACATCAAAATTGGTCAAGCAACTGTTATAAAAATAGTAATGTAGTCATAGCATGAAAGTGTTCCGGAATATTGCCCTAAAAGAAATTGGCTAAAAGCGGCGCAATTTATCTCTCTGAAATTCAACCCACTAAAGTATGCGCCCTCCGCCGCCCCCCCCCCTCCTCTTTCCCTGTTGATTACAGGTAAGCCGCCCCACAGAGGATATCAGGATCTGGACAATACATCTATTATAGCTCTACAAAGAACTGAATATTTTCTGTGTTCGGCAGTAAAAGAGGCACAGCACTTAAAGGACCGACAATTTGTGAGCACTGTTTAATAAATGAATTTTGCTGTCAACTGAGGCTGGTAATTAAGCAAAGCTGCGCTGAAAGCTTGACGGCTGGTGCTTGCGCGCGAACTCACTTTGATGTGGCTGCATTGGACCCAAAATGCTGGGTTTGTGCTGCTTCTGCACTGCGCGAATGAGTCATCTGCTTGCGCGACATGCAGTGACCGGCCTCAGTACAGCTAACGTACTGTGGCTGAACTCCAATGCCCGTAGCACGGCCGTATTTCCGGTAGCTGTAGTCCGGCTGGAGTCCGACGACCGTATCTCGGCTGTCCTCCGGCGGACGTACTTCGGCCGTACACGGGTGGCTTTGGAATGGCCGGAGCCCTACGGCTGGAATCTGGCCGTATGACCGTAAGCCGGTCGACTGGCCGACGGACACTGGCCGTTGGACAGCCATGGGAGTACGGCCGTATACGGCCAAAAAGCCCACATTTGGACATGGGCCGAACATGGCTGCCGGAAAACGGCCGGACAGAAAATCAACGGCCAAAGTACACCGGCCTGTTTTAGGCCGAACAGTCCTGTGCTGCCTGGGTTGCGACTGGGTCTTATCTTTGTGGGTCGCGCAATGTCGAGTGATATGTGCATGAGGGTTGTTTTTGAGCGAACTTCGGTGTTCCATCAGACGAACTATAATACATCTGCCTGATTGGCCGATATAAACGTTGTCACATGATAATGGCAATGAGTACACAATTCTTCCGGACAACCTTCTTTCCACCATGTTACACAACTTACCAAGCTTATTCGGAGCGGAAAAAAGGACTGTAACCGTGAAACGCCCGGCAACATTCTTCAAACCATGTCATAAAAGGTGGATATATGGAATCACAGCAGTTTTCATTCTTTCTGCCCCAAGCCCATCTTTCCTAGATTGTGCTGCCGCACTCACTACTTTAATTAACTTCTGGACAGTCTTGTGCATTATGTGCTCCGGAAAACCGGAGGCGTCCAGCCTGGTTTTCTGCGCCTGGAAACTATTTTCAGTTTTATGCAAGCATGACTTAAACACCGCAGACCTTAACACAGAAAAGGCTATTCCACTTTTCACCAATTTGGAGTGCCCTGAACTGAAATTCAGAAGTGGTTTCGCAGATCTAGGGCAATACTCCCAGCAGACATGCCCTGGTTCCAAATGTAAGCCAAATCAAGGAATAGTAGGCATCCCTTTGTCGAAAACTCACACATGAAATTAACTCCAAGACTGTACTCTTTAACCAATTTAAGCACATCAACGGCTTGGCGAGAAACATTACAGTTCTCCACAGACACAAGAAAGTCATCCACGTATCTCACTATTTTGAAAGCCAATCCGCACAGGTTTTGCTGTTAAGTCTGTAAATTGCACTCAGGAAAATATTGCTGAGGACGGGAGCCACCCTGGAACCTATACATATTCCAGTTTTCTGCAAATGCAACCCCCCGTTCCACTCTACAAAGGTGGACTGTAAGTAAAAAGACAGGATTTCGAGAAAACCACTTATAGGAACACCGCAATTACTCGCTAACCACATTTCATCATTTTCCTCGGTAATGCACCTCTTCAAACTGTTCATCAGTTCAACGTGAGGAATAAAGTAATACAAATCTTCAACATCTATGCTGAACATTTGGCACGTGCCGGGGTTGTTCGAACTCAAAAATTCAACAAGGCTGTCCGAATTCGGGATCAAAAACGGATCATCAAACCGTAGGCAGTCCAAGTGCTTTTGCAAATACCCCGACACCAACCTCTGCCAGGAGCTCCGCTCAGAAACAATGGCTCGAAAAGGCACATCGGGCTTATGCGTTTTAGAGGAAAAGAACAAATCTAGCGTCAGACCTTTTACCTGCTTTACTTTGCCCGCAATGGGCTCAAGATTGTGCATATTTAGTAGGGAAAACGCCCTTTCCTTTACCTTTGAGGCATTAACATCTACGTGGCGAAAATTCTTACGAACAGCGTCTAAAGCTTCCTTGAAAAACATTTTGTCTGGAACGACGACAAAACACCTTTCCTTATCAGAGGTCATCACGTGCAACCGGTTACACACAGAAAACTCGACACACTCGCGTACCAGCTGGGGCTTGCGCCGGGCGCCTTGAGTCCTGGACATGACATCAACGGTTTCCGCGATGAATCGTGGACGGTCTTCTACCGGAACCCACCTTGAAATAGTCCTGTTAAGGGATATCTCCTCAGCTGGACCATATGTAGGTTCGGCGCAGAACTTCGGACCGAGTTCCAAGAGCTTCTTGTGGCGGTCGGTTAGTATCTGGTCCCCGAGGACGACGACCCTGCCTTCATCAGCTTTAGCCCTGTCTGGCCCCATAGATGTTAAAGCCCCGTAGATGTTTTGTGCCTGGCCCCGTAGATGTCTGGCCCCGTAGATGTTAAGATGGTAAATTTTCGCCCCGTAGATGTTAAAGCCTCAAAGGTAAAGGAAAGGGCGTTTTCCCTACTAAATACGCACAACCTTGAGCGTCTTGCGGGCAAAGTGAAGCAGGAAAAAGGTCTGACGCTAGATTTGTTCTTTTCCGCTAAAACACATAAGCCCGATGTGCCTTTTCGAGCCATTGTTTCTGAGCGGAGCTCCTGGCAGAGGTTAGTGTAGGGGTATTTGCAAAAGCACTTGGACTGCATACGGTTTTATGATCCGTTTTTGATCCCGAATTCAGACAGCCTTGTAGAATTTTTGAGTTCGAACAACCCCGCCACGTGCCAAATGTTCAGCATTGATGTTGAAGATTTGTATTGCTCTATTCCTCACGGTGAACTGATAACCAGTGTGAAGAGGTGCATTACTGAAGAAAATGATGAAATGCGGTTTGCGAATAATTGCGGTGCTACTATAAGTGGTTTTCTCGAAATCCTGTCTTTTTACTTACAGTCCACCTTTGTAGAGTGGAACGGGGGGTTGCATGTGCAGAAAACTGGAATATGTATAGGTTCCAGGATTCCGTTCTGAGCAATATTTTCCTGAGTGCAATTGACAGACGTATACAGCAAAACCTGTGCGGATTGGCTTTCAAAATTGTGAGATACGTGGATTTCACGTGTGAGCTTCCGACAAAGGGATGCCTACAATTCCTTGATTTGCGCTTACATTTTGAACCAGGGCATGTCTGCTGGGAGTTTGCCATGGATCTGCGAAACCACTTCTAAATTTCAGTTCAATGCACTCCAAATTGTTGAAAAGTGGAATAGCTTTTTCTGTGTTAAGGTCTGCAGTGTTTAAGTCATGTTTGCATAAAACTGAAAATAGTTTCCAGGCAAAAAATATTAGCCTGAACAACTACGGTTTTCCGGAGCACATAATGCACATGCCTGTCCAGAAGTTAATTAAAGTAGTGGGTGCGGCAGCGCAATATAGGAAAGATGGGCTTGGGGCAGAAAGAATGAAAACTGCTGTGATTCCATATAACCACCGTTTATCACATGGTTTGAAGAATGTTGCCGGGCGTTTCGGGGTTAGAGTCCTTTTTAAAGCAAAGCTTTTTACCTCTACCCCCCAAGGGTTCTTTCGCGACCGTTGGTGTCACCAGAAAACTCCAGCGAACAAATAAAAGAATTTACTGCCACCGCCGGGAATCGAACCTGGAACTAACAGACTAACAAAGTGAGTGCCCGTTGTCTTACCGATTTAGCTACGAGCCCAGGCGAAGACGGGCAAGACAGGTGGTGTACTCACAAAGCAGATCTACGGGTTTACCCCCTGCGTTCTCGCTGTCACGTGAAAGCGTCACGTGACCACTCACGCCGGTCTAGCGGCCCTGTGTGCACCTTGCTCATGTGCTAAGAGTTACAAACATTAAAGTAAGCTCACACCAATGCATGGCATCTCACTTTTAGTACGCCAATGTGCTAAAGCCTGTGGCCTCCAATGTTCACGTAAACAATCACAGCTCCTTGTCGTCCGCCCTCACGCCAAACCAAGGAATACATTGAAATACTCCTTGATGGCCAGGCCATCACTCCAAGCCCTAGCATCAAGATCCTGGGCCTACATCTCGAGGCTAACACAAAGAGTGACGTCTCCTTACAGCGCCTCAAAAACAGCATTATTCAAACCATACACATGACCAGGCGAGTTGCTACCAAGAAGCGAGGCCTAAAGGAATCCAGTACATGTTGATTAATTGAAGGTTTTGTAATCTCGAGAGCTACTTACGTCAACCCCTTGTCTTCTTCTCGACAAGGAAGATATAGAGATGCTTTATATAATGATTAGAAAGGCGGTCGAGCAGGCCATTGGTCTTTTCATGAGTGCGTCCCCACAGAGGCTGCTTAGCACGGGGCTCCAGAACACGGTGGAAGAGCTGATAGAAGGCCATCTTTCTAACCAGAAGGTCCGACTCAGAACTGCGATGGGTAACCGCATGCTTCACCAGATTGGCTGGGCAGCCCAGAATGTCACTCCGCTTGACGCACTCCCAGACTCTTGGCGACTAAAACTAAAGATGCTCCCTTTGTTTAGAAATATGAACTCCTCAAATGACGAGGGTCACTGAAAAGCACGGGCTCAAGCGCTAAACACCACCCTCTGTGGGGATCATGGAGTTATCTACACAGACGCCTCCAAACATCGAGGGCAGCAATACGCCATCATTGTGGCCTCCTCCAGAACCAACCTCCTTGCGTGTACCTCGCTTAGGACCCACGAAATGACGGCAGCAGAAGAGGCATCCATCACCTTGGCTCTCGCTCAACCAGAGGTTCGGAGGGTAGTCATCGATTCTCAGCAAGCCTACTGGAATTACCAGTAGGGTTGGGTGTCCTGACCTGCACTGCGCGTGCTAAAAAACCACTCCCCAAACGGTTCCATTCAGGTCATCTGGACACCCCCTCACGCTTCAATGGAGGGCAACAAATACGCCCACCCAATAAGCCTGCGCTTTTACCTCCCGTGCTATGGAGCTGCACGAGGACACTCACCCGCTTGTCACGTTCAGGGATATAACCCGGCATTATCGCCTTCTGAGACAGACCGTACCTTCGCCTTACCGTGACCTTTCCAGACAACAACAAACTACCCTACGGCTCATACAATCCGGGCTCCTTCCCACAGCCTACGCGCCTTCACTTAATGTATCCGAATCGCTACGACGCTGAATGTAAATTTTGCTCAGAAGTAGGAACACTCCGCCCTGTAATCGGGGTGTGCGACTTAAGCCATGAGCACCCTCCTCTCTTTCCGTCAACTACCCAACAAGAGCAATGGGAGATGCTGCTGTCCAGACCCTCTCTACCTACCCAGCTTCAGCGGGTGGACAGAACACAGGCCGCGCGGTCTGCATATGGGCCCCACAGAAGAAGGAATCACTCCCTAGGGCTGCACTCTGGGCCGTTCAGAAATCAAAACAGAAGTATTTCTACCTCCTCCATCTTCTCTGCCGCAAATCTCGTCGCCTCCTTCCGCAGCGAAGAGACGGAGAAGACAGATCGTCTAACACAGAGTTGGAGCTTACTTTAATTTTATAAAAAAAGTTTCCACTCTTGTGCTACACTAATACAACTCAACCATACACCGTTCATGCTTCATGCATTGATTTAACCTTAACAAGAATATCTCTTTGAAGTAATAAATGGTGTGGTTAATTGCATTTCACTTCTCTCTGGATTTGCTATTTGTAGAGCGATGTGAGTGAATTTAAGTGATGTCGCATGGGTAATCGTTATGGGAGCCGTTTACAGCTTTGCTTTCCAACCACATTCACGGGGTGGATTGGCGTGATTTTTTTTCCGCTCCGAATAAGCTTGATAAGTTGTGTAACATGGTGGAAAGAAGGTTGTCCGGTCTAAAGTCTGACAGATATTGCAATTTTAAGCATGCTTCGCCTTTTGTTCCGTGCAAGACAGGAATGATGTACTCATTGCCATAATCATGTGACAACGTTTATATCGGCCAATAAGGCAGATGCATCAATGTTCGTCTGATGGAACACCGGAGTTCGCTCAAAAACAACCCTCATGCACATATCACTCGACATTGCGCGACCACAAAGATAAGACCCAGTCGCAATGCTGTCCACATTTTTGAAAACACCAGCGTGTTGTGGCGACACAAGCACCAATTGACACGCGAGGTAATCGAAGCTTTTTATATAAGAAAGCACGATGATAAGTCTATCAGCCGCATGTCGGTGGCACTTCATCAAAAGAAATTTCTGTTCTTGTCAAATGCATTAACTTAGTTGTTTTGCTCGTTGGTTGTTGACTATGTGCAGTGTAATCTTGTGGGGTTTTTCGAATCGTAATCCTGTGACCTTTGTGTTTATCAAATCTGAATTTTCGGCGTTGACCTGGGCAGGTGTTTTTTCTTTCTGAGATGGCCCCGCAGCGCCATCTTGCGTTAGCGCTCGCTCCCCTAGCCATGCCAGCTGTGCGTCAGCACGCGTTGGCGCTCGGTTAACACATGTGCATGCGCTACTCTCTCTCATTCCCCTCACCGTTAACGCGCGGTACATATAAACGCGATAACTGCGCCGCTCGGCTCAGTCGCTCGACCACTGCCCTTCCGATGAGATCCGATGACCACCGATGATTTGAATAGAGACTAACAGGTCTGCTACCGCGATTGTCGGCGCAACCTTAACAAGCACCACCCAGATGCGTCGTATACCCCATAGTTTCCCCCCACGGAAAGATGTGGTCAATTGTTTTTCTTGTATCATGAAAAGTTTTAAGTCCAGTTGCTATCTTTTGTTTGCAGAAGAATGTCTTCATTATCCTCAGTTTATTTCTCTCTGCAAATATCACCAGTGTTTCACCTCTACTGTTGCGATTGTCGAATCCCACGTTCCGAAATGACCTTTCTTCTATTTGCTACTTACAGACGTTTTGGTGAAAGTCTCCCATCACGATCGGTAACTGTGTAGTTGCCTTCGACACTGCTCATTCGACATTTTCGTAGAATTTATCTAAGGCTTCATCATCATATCTGGTTGCTAGCACGTAGGCCTGCACAGCTATAAGCTCTATCGCTTGTTTAGCTTGATCACGACAGCCGCAACTATCTCGCTAATGCTAAAAAACTCTTCCACGTTTTCTTCTATTTCTCTGTGGAGTAAAAATCCCAGACATTGGTCTTTGTTCTCTTCGGGTCTTCTGTAGCACACAATAATCTCGCTAGTGAGCTCCGTGAAGCATTCTCCTTTCCTTCTAACTTCGATTAACCGTGTGATATGCCATTTAACGTCCCAGAGATCATCAAGTAGTACAGCTAAGCTTCCCTCGCTATACAGAGTGCGTGCGTTGAACGTTGCCAGGTTCAAGTTCCAACGGCAGCCTCTCCGGACACAGAGATTCTTCGCGTTCTCTGCTGTATCGCTGTTCTGACCACCGCCATGAACATGTGCTCTGCAGCTACTGGAGACTGAGGGCTGAGAGTTAAGTTGGATAGTCATGGAAGGTGGAGGCCAACTACTACACGAGGGTGGCCAGATCCTTCTCTGGTGAGGAAGGGATGTTTGTGTTCCTAAGAGCGTTCCCTGTATGATTGAATGTTCCTAGCGTTGCCCCGGGATGAGGGTTAGTTCCGGAGCAGGCAGCACTCCATTCCTGCATGTGTTCGGTACATAGAGCCAGACGAAAAAGACCGGGCAAGCGAAACAAGTTTCCCACCGAGGACGTTGTCGCGGACGCCCGCAGTGACACTGAGCCAGCGTTTGTCGGTTCTGCTTTTTTACACGGGCAGCTCTAAAGGAGAAAGCTGAGACATTGGATTACAGGTGAGATTCTCTCACGTGTGGCCGTTGGAAAGATAAGTAATGCCATGAAAATTGCATTGCTACAAAATAATGGATAGTTGTAAGCTCCGCTTGCCAAAGAGAAGCTGATTCATCGTAAGTATCGCTAGATACGGGACACAGAAGAGAAGACACACACGACGACGCTAACTCGCAGCTGACTTTATTAAGCATAAACACAAATATATACTCAGAATAAAGAACACGTGCCCAGGTCAACCCAGAAAATGCAGGTTTGATAAACACAAAGGTCACAGGACTACGACTCGAAAAAACGCACAAGATTGCACTGCACATTGTCAACAACCAACCAGAAAAACATCTAAGTTAATGCATTTCACAAGAACAGAAATTCGTTTCATGAAGTGCACCGACGCGTGGCTGATACACTTATCATCCTGCTTTCTTATATAAAAAGCTTCGATTACCTCGCGTGTCAATTGGTGCTTGTGTCGCCACAACACCCTGGTGTTTTCAAAAAGTAGACAGCATTGCGACTGGGTCTTATTTTTGTGGGTCGCACAATGTCGAGTGATATGAGCATGAGGGTTGTTTTTGAGCGAACTCCGGTATTCCATCAGACGAACATTGATGCATCTGCCTGATTGGCCGATATACACGTTGTCACATGATAATGGCAATGAGTACACAATTCTTCCGGACAACCTTCTTTACACCATGTTACACAACTTACCAAGCTTATTCGGAGCGGGAAAAAGGACTGTAACCGCGAAACGCCCGGCAACATTCTTCAAACCATGTGAAAAACGGTGGATATATGGAATCACAGCAGTTTCCATTCTTTCTGCCCCAAGCCCATCGTTCCTAGATTGCGCTGCCGCACCCACTACTTTATTTCACTTCTGGACAGTCTTGTGCATTATGTGCTCCGGAAAACCGGAGGCGTACAGCCTGGTAATTTGCACCTGGAAACTATTTTCAGTTTTATGCAAGCATGACTTAAACACCGCAGACCTTAACACAGAAAAGGCTATTCCACTTTTCACCAATTTGGAGTGCCCTGAACTGAAATTCAGAAGTGGTGTCGCAGATCTAGGGCAATACTCCCAGCAGACATGCTCTGGTTCCAAATGTAAGCGCAAATCAAGGAATAGTAGGCATCCCTTTGTCGGAAACTCACACGTGAAATTAACTCCATGACTGTACTCTTTAACCAATTTAAGCACATCAATGGCTTGGCGAGAAACATTACAGTTCTCCACAGACACAAGAAAGTCATCCACGTATCTCACTATTTTGAAAGCCAATCCGCACAGGTTTTCCTGTTAACTCTGTCAATTGCACTCAGGAAAATATTGCTGAGGACGGGAGCCACCCTGGAACCTATACATATTCCAGTTTTCTGCAAATGCAACCCCCCGTTCCACTCTAAAAATGGTTCAATGTAAGTAAAAAGACAGGATTTCGAGAAAACCACTTATCTGAACACCGCAATTACTCGCTAACTACATTTCATTATTTTCCTCGGTAATGCACCTCTTCACACTGTTCATCAGTTCATCATGAGGAATAGAGTAATACAAATCTTCAACATCTATGCTGAACATTTGGCACGTGCCGGGGTTGTTGTGCTTAGTGAATATGGTCATAAAAGTATTGTAGGCATAGTCTGCATCGGTGAGGTTCATAACCGGTGTCCAGTTGCTCAAGAGTGTACTATTTTGGGACTTTTCCAGGCCGAAATAAGTGATGCTTTGATAGCTAATCTTAGGAGCTATCGGGTTACGTCGTGATGCGGATTCCCTGTAAACGAGGAACACCGGGAAATGGTCGCTTAATTCAGAGTTAATTGTACCCGCTGCCGTAACAGGCGTGTCATAGCAAGTAATAAGAAGGTCGAGAATAGAGGGACTTGTAACGGTTACACGAGTCGGTGTTTGGATAACGTTTTTAACCCGCAAGCAACAATGCGGTGAATTATGTCGTTTGAACATGACCTGTCGCCAAGAAGACTGATGTTGAAATCTCCGCCAAGGAACAGCTGGAGCTTTTTGTAGGACGCATACTCAAGTTGGCCATCTACAAAGCTTTTAAACGGTTCAGTGTTAACTGAAGGAGGCCGATACAACACAAAAAAAAGCACGTCATGTTGCTGCACACAAAGAGCTTCATAATCGTTGGTTACCGAAGAGAAATGGGGCACTTCCTCGAAAAAGCCGGTGTTGCCAGAAATATAAATGGCGATGGCACCACCGCCCGAATTGGTGTGGTTTGTGGAGAAACAGTTGTAGCGTGGTAATGTAGGTGCTCTGTTAAAGGAATAAACCAAATCTCTGTGAGCATAATGACGTTAAATTTAAATGAAAACTGCTCAAGAAAGAAAACAAATGGTCGTATTTTTTACTAATGAACTAAATGAGCCAATGAACTACTAATGAAGTAATGAAATAACTAAACGCGTGCAGCGCTCTGCCCCTGGGGTTGGTATTAGTATATCCCCAGACCGGGTCCCCAGACCGGGTGGGATGCGTTGAAATCACCCGCTACTAGGAGCGGATGGTTGTCCACAGCTTGGGGAGCTTGCTCTATGACTTGTTTCAGGGCGTCGGGAGAGCTCTTCGGTCTCCAGTAGGTGTTAAGCAGAAAAAAACGTGCGTTTCTGGTTAACCGCTTTCGGCATTATCTCGAGCAGCATTCCTGAGGGCTTTGACTCTTGAAGGGGGTGTTGAATGGCGACAAGTCGCTTGCGGATAAGGGTATGGAGACTATTGCCTTTCTCTGTGCTGTATTTGATGAAGCCGGGAAGGCGGACCTGGGTGTTAGTATCTTGAAGCGCGATGATTAAACGTGCAAAGAAGGATAAAGTTCACAATAACGACTCACTGCGTCCACTCCGAGAGGAATTACACCGGGCGTTGTCACGTACGAAACGTAAATATTTCGAGGTTTTCTTGCCTAGTTTTATTAAACCAAATACTCATACATTCTGGCCATTTCTATGCTCGAAATCGAAACACACAAAATTAAGAACACAGATCTCCTTATAACGGTAGATAAGAGCATAGCTGATGCGGTAAATGAATACATCCATTCCGTATTCTCTCCGACTGAGGTGGACGTCCAGTCATTTGGTCCTTGCATATTTGGTGATAACTCTATACCCTTTCATGGTGTCTTTTTTTTGTTATTGAACCCTAAAGATAGAGCTTCAGGTGGACCGTATAACATTTCCAATGCTTTTTTGCGCCGGTATGTCGACCGTAGTGTCATATATTCTTACCGACATTTTCCGTTTGTGTTTAAAACTGGCTATAATCGCAGCTGATTGGCGTGTCGCCGAGTAGTTGCAGTCCACAAAAAATGAGACCGATTACCGAAAGAAAACTATCGCCTGATTTCGCTGACTTCGTCCTGCTGCAAAATACTTGAACACATTCACGTACATTTCATTCATAGTCGAATTCCTTGAACGTAATCAATTGCTGTCTAATCATCAACACGGATTTAGCAAAACCCTGTACGCAACCATACAGCTTACAAGTACTATTCATGAGATCGCTTCAACCCTTAATTAAGCCGGACAGATTGATTTCGTCTTTTTTGGATTTCAGCAAAGCTCATGATCGTGTATCTCATAGTAAACTTCTAAACAAACTTCACAGATTTGGCTTTCCGAATTTTAATATTAGTTGGATAAAACAGTACTTGCCCTACCGAACTCAGTTTGTGGATGTCGATGGGCACCCGTCCAAGCATTTTGCCTGTTATATCTGGCGTGCCTCTGTGGAGCGTCTTGGGACCCATTCTTTTTCCCATGTATGTGAATGATATTACCACTTCTGTGCCGTGATTGTGAAATAAGGTTGTTTGCTGACGAGTGTTTGATTTTCAAAAAAGTGACATGGCAGAACGACCAAATTTCTTTAAACAGTAGTCTAGCAAAAATTCGCGAATGGTGAACAACATGAACAATGTCCCTGAATTCCGAGAAAACTGTGCTGCTTCGCATAACCAACAAAAAAACAACCAATATTATTTACGCATAAAAAATAACGACAGCGTGCCAGAGGCCTCAGAATAAAAGTATTCGGAAATAACAATCACGAACAAACTCACCTGGTCCTCGCATATAGAAAGGATATGTAGAGCAGCAAACGAGAAACTCGTCTTACTAAGCCACAATTTAGAAATCCCGCCAACCGATGCAAAGTTTCTTGGTTATAATACTTGTGTTCTACCTTAAATTGAGTATACAAGCGTAGTTCGGGATGCGTACTATCAAAAAGATAAGCATAGGCTCGAAGTGGTACAGAGGCGGGCAGTTCTTTTATATTGTGACGTGGCGGCAGAGCAGAAGAGACGAACCATAAAAAGAGTGAGCAATCTATTTACGCTATTTACATGGCGGCAAAGAGACATCCAGTGCAGGGTTGTTGTTGTTGTTGTTGTTCCTTCACAAAATGGAACATACCCAATCAGGGGATCGGCCAAACATCATTTGCTAATTCGAATGAGGTTGCTGCCTAGGTGGATGATTCGAGGAAAGTTAGAAAATTTTGGAAGTTGTTTTCTTCTTGTCCGCCAGCACCTTCTTCGGCGTCGTCCTCGTCGCCAGCGCTTTCTAATGTCTCTCAGGGGTATTGCTCCCCCCCCCCCCCGTTCAAACCGACCGTCCCGGTCGGAGCTGCGGCACAGTGAGGATGTTGATGAAGATGAGGAATGCGAGAATTCTTATTCTGGAACCTCACCAGAGCCCTCCAAACGTATCCATTGCCGTTTTTGTTTGTATTATTATTATTATTATTATTATTATTCTCCGCCCCCTCCTCCTTCTTCTTCTTCTTCTTCTTCTTTCTTTCTTTCTTTCTTTCTTTATCTATTTTGTTTAAATATTGACTAATTCCCAATCTCGATTCCTCAAAAACAAGAAGAAAAAAGCTTCAAAAATTTTCTAACTTTCCTCAAATCATCCACCTTGGCAGCAATCTCATTCGAATTAGCGACTGATGTTGGCCGATCCCCTGATTGGGTATGCCCCATTTTGTGAAGGAACAACAACAACAAGACGGGAAAGAAGGGCTAGCCGCAACGGGTGAAGGTAATGAATTTGGTGAACACCGGCCCGTAGCAGCGATGTCCGCAAGGCAACGACGAACCGGTGAGGGCTTGTAACCAGACCGGACCACAGAGCTGGGAATGCGCCGTCGTTGTCAACAGGTCACCTGTCGTCGGTTCTTAGCGGCTCTGGATCGAATCGTCACGGGCTGGGGAAACGGGGCGAGGGTACGTCGTCGAGGGCTCGTAGTGGGGTCCCCGTAGTCGCTTCGAGACGGTCACCATCACGACGATATTTTTGGTGGGACTGGTATTCAGAAGTTAGTGCGCGGGCAATCTGGCGGCATTCTTCGGCGTGGCTGCAGAGTCGAGAAATGGTCGTGTGCACAGAAGGGGAGAATTGTGCAGTACGGTTCATGACCGTAAAAAAGGAAAAAAGAAGAGAATCCCGTGGTGAATTGCTTCGCGGTGTTATAGGCGTACGTCACAAAGGGAAAAATCGTGTCCCAGTTGGAGTGGTCGGAAGACATGTACTTGGCGAGCATATCACCAAGAGTGCGGCTAAACCTTTCCGTCATCCTATTCGCGTCTATGGGTGGTAGGCAGTAGTGGTGTGGTGCGTTGCATTTTTCCAGGAGAGCTTCTACCGCTTCCGACAAAAAGATACGCCCTCTGTCACTTAGAAGTTCACGAGGTGCTCCGTGATGGAGGTTGAAACGATGTAGAAGGAAAGTAGCAGTTTCTCTCGCCGTGGCAGCGGGTAGCGCAACGGTCTCAGCGTAGCGCGTAAGATGGCCGATAGCAACCACGGTCCAACGGTCGCCGGTACAGGTACCTCGCAGCGGCCCGTATAAGTAAATACTGACCCGGTCGATGGGGCGCGCTGGGCAGTCTAAAGGCTTCGATGGACCGGTTTGTGGCCGAGGTGGGGACGTCCGACGCTCGCATTCTTCGCATGCCCGAATAAACTTCATCACGAAGGTGTACATGCCTCTCCAAAAATAGCGCTGTCCCAGTCTCTCGTAAGTCTTCAGCACGCTTCATGTGCCCAATGCACATCCGCATGGAAGCTAGCACAAATGGCATTTCGCAAGAGATGAGGGATCACGAGCAACCATTTGCGTCCTTTTATACGATACTTGTGGCGATAGAGCAGTCAATCACGGATGGCGAAGTGCGCAGCCTGACGTCGCAGCGCCCGGGGAGCGGTACACAGCGTAGGATTAGAAAGGAGGTCGCCGAGTGAGGATATCCAAGGATCCTTTCGCCGTTGCCCCGCCATGTCCTGAAATGGTGGGAATGTCGGGGTAGAGTCAATGGCCGTATGCTCTGCCGTAGCCGTGCCCAAAGGTGAACGGTGAACCTGCCTACAGGTGCGGTCAGTATGGATCTCGGTGGGCGCACGAGCATCGAAGTGGCGCAGTATAGGGGGTCAGGTAAACAGCCGACCTAATATCAAAAAGGTTGCATCGCATGCAGGAGACCAGGTGGAGAAGTCATGGCTTCCGCCGAGGAGCTTGGGCAGAGGTGCAATAACCGATGCGAACTTTGGAACGAATCGCAGGAAATATGAACAAAGGCCAATGAAACTGCACAGGGCTTTTAGAGGGGCTGGTTTCGGGAAGGCGGTCACAGCTTGTAGCTTAGCAGGGTCAGGGAGACCACCGTTTTTTGAAACCACACGACCTAGAATTGCAAGCTTTCGGGCCGCAAAATGGCCCTTCTTTAAGTTTAGCTGTAGACCAGCATCCGTTAGACAATACAAAACTTGCTCTAGACGAGTAAGATGGGTGTCGAAATCGGGGTAAAATATAACGATATCGTCCAAGTCACATAAATAAGTTTTCCACTTGAGGCCACGCAGAATGTCGTCCATCATGCGCTCAAAAGTGGCGGGCGCATTGCATGACCCGACCGGCAATACGTTAAATTCGTATAATCCGTCAAGGGTCACAAACGAGGTTTTTTATGGTCATCGTCTGCCATCAGCAACTGCCAATAACAAGAGCACAGGTCCAGCAAAAAAAACGCCCTTGCAAAAGCAAAAAAAAAAAAAAAACGCCCAGAGTACGGATTTCGGCGCACGTAAAGATCCCCAGGTGGTCAATATTATTCCGGAGCCCTCCACTACGGCGCGCCTGATAGCCTGCGTTGCGTCGGTGCGTTAAACCCTACAATCAAAAACAAAAACAACTTCTTTTATTGTGGCCGACACGAAATAGCTTTTCCGGTTAATGACTCCCCCGTTCTGCGTTGTGAGGCACCACCTTCCCAGACTATTATTCAGAGCATATTAACCCTCAAGTTTGTTCCTCGCCGAACTGTTTTGTCTAATCTTTTCCAACCATCTGAACATTGACTTGGCCGCATTTGCTTGACGGGAACCAATTCGCGTTGGCGCCTCACACGGTAGCGAACAATTTTGTTAGTTTGTGAGGTGGCGTTAATCTGGCTACAAAAGTAAGTGCGTCTTTTGCATTATTATTTGTCTATCAACCTTGGTTAGCTCCGTGCCCCTACAGCTGAATATGTACATTATTACGCGTGCAAAAGTGCTAGGCTGGGGCAAGCTAGAAATTGACTGCAGAAATGTTCCCCAGGCCTGAACCGATCAACCTAGCGCGAAAAACCAGCGGAAATTGCAAAACTGTTCTTCCTGGAAACACAATTATAACAATTTTATGAACTCAGTTATTTCGCGGCGGCCGGTTAGGACAGAAAGGTGGTAAGAAAATGTAATAAGTTACTCACTACCTAGGTGGTAATATAACGTGAAATTGTGAATTTAAATACAGTGAGAATACAAAGGCATAATAGTGTGGCGGAGGGTGCAGGCGGCACATACGACAGCATGTTTGTTCTTTTTGTCTGCAGGTCCATTCATTTTGTAGCTTGCTTCCGTGATCGACAAATGAACATGAGGCGATGTGACAATTGCGGGCACGACATTGATTTTTTTATACCAAATTTAAGCACAACACATTACAAAGCGCCTTACACGCAAACGCACCATTGTAAAGGCCATACGTGCGGTTTAAAGCAACCGGCCCATTATTGACTGTATTCTGTTGCCCTTGCACTTCGCAATAACATTGGCTTGTAAATGCTGCGGGTTTTCAGCTTATTCTGTAAAGCTAAGCAACAGAAGTTTTTAACGCAGGAGTATTGTTGAAAATTACCAACACATAATCAATGGCGGTGACCGATTTAAAAAGCTTATTCCGTAAATACTTTATCTTCATTGCCATCGTAATCGTAATTATGTAACTCTGCAGACTATACCTTGAAAACAAAAAAACAATAGTTGAAGTGATAGCCTACAGAGCTATTGCGTGTTCGAATGTGCGAATTTGATTGCATATGCCAAGAAAGCAGGACCAAACGCAGTAAAAGATTACATTGTGGTATGCTGCATATAGGAATAACAAGTTTGTCGGGTTTGACTATAGACGGTACCCCAATATTTTTGACATAGTTCAATTCCAGATTCAAACTGATTTAATTGCAGGTGAAAGTGAGATAATATTCTGTTGACTAAAATGAAAGTTTTCTCTCATGACCAGATGAAAATGAGCACAGTTGATATTTTTCCATTGATGAGAGCCTTGCGTCATCAAACGAAGTATGCTCCATTAGCCCTAAGCCTTGTGTTTCCAAGCGCTCCATTATGGTAAATGTATTGTATATGCAACCTACCGCGTTTCACAGAAAAATGTGCATGAAGCCCATGACGAGAAACACAGCTGGAAATTTTTACTTGGAAGTGTTAAAGGGCGTTGATTTGGACGCCAGCACTAAGAGCAGAGTTTCTACGTTTTCTGTTTAGTCTTTTCAGTAGAAGTGCACATCGACTGTGATTTCTGAGGACCTGATAGTATAGCGCCCTGCCTTTGGCGGCTTCAGTGGCAAACAATATTCTCTCCTAGCTGAGGTGTTATGCTGTTGAGTGAAACAATAATTGTGTCATTCAAGTATGAAAGGTAACTCATACACAAACATTTGAGAATCAGAATTGAACAAAGCTCTCAGGAATAAAATAAATAAAATGGATGCAGTTTGCACTAGTGGCGCAAGGGTGGAGAAAAAGCGGTGCTGAGGGTCGACACAGCTTCTTCCTGGTTCGCAAAGTGTTGCTAGGTTTTGCGAAGTTCTTAGTAGGCTAGGCTAAGTGATAAGGGGTGGAGCCAAGTTTATCTGGATTTTACAAAGCACTCCCGTTATTCTATAACACTGGTGGCGGATCCCAGTGAAGAAGCACCTAGGTCGATTATTAGCTCCGCTGTTCCTTGGTTACGCCTGGGAACGTGGTGGATCGGCTTGGAATCGGTAGGTTTAAAGGGTAATGTCCTCGTTAAAAAATTCGTAGAACTGGGAACTCGTAACATAAAAGGTGCACAATAGTGCATGACACGTTACACGTGAACGTGGTGCGCGTGAGGATAGAGCAGGTGCATACCGGGCGCATAAAACACTGATTTTAAGGTGGCGACGGTGTGTGCCAGTCGGCATGCTTACGTAAGTGGCGCCGAAAAATGATCAAGTGAAACAGACGAAGCAGGCGCCTACACTGTCGCCAAACATCGTGTCGAGGTAACTAGTGCCAAAAAAGGAAGAACGCGAAGAGAGGAAAGAGGCTTAAATACGATGTTGCCGTCAAGAGCTTGCTTATATGTAATACCGGGCTTTCACCCTAAAACCATGCAACTACACCTGAGAGACTTGAAGATGTTTTCACACCCTTCTTTGTCAATTAGGTTATTGTCTCCTGAATTGCAAGACAACGCAGAATGAATGTAATAACGGGAAGCAAAAAAGTAGAAAATGGGCGGCTTCATTTAGCTGTGAATTTAGGAAAATTAACTTGGAGTAAATGAATAAACTGGTTGAGGAGCTTAAACAAGTTACATGTGTATTAAGGCAGCATATTTGCCTTTTCTGAATTCGTCATGCCCCGATTAAGATAATTCAACATCTTTGAAATCGCTATCATATACCTTCACAGCCCTACATAAATCTTGGAATGACCTCCAATAAATGTGGCATGCAGTATGGCGCAAGGTAAGAGGTTATGAAGTACGTACGGTGAACAAGAACTCTTCATTTCGACGGGGTGAAGTATTTATAAACAATAAACGTTTAAACTAGACAGCATGACTATTAGCTATTTTATTCCATACCCTGAAGGTAGTTCGTACGTTGGCCACACGTAACGCTGTCTAACTCGAGGCGCAACACTCAGCAATATACGAACGTGAAATGGTGCCGCGACCAAAAACATAATTTTGCACCGGTCCTTTGAGAATGCACTCTCATTTCCGCTACCCATAAAAATATTCAATGGAGATGTTGTCGAATGTCCCGACGTTCGCTAGACGCGAAATGCGTGGCTTCTACAACTCAGAGCACGCGTGAAAGCCAGCCATCAGTATAGCTATAAAAAGTAGTTCAAACGTGAGTAAAACTGTAACCTGCTTCCACAACTCGGGGCCATTGTTTTAAGCCTATAGGTTTTCTTTTCTGCTTAGTCATCCCTATATGTTTTCTTTTGTGCTTAGTTATCCCTGTGTGGGTGTTGTATCTAAGTTTGAAATCGCATGGGGTGATATCTCGTAACCATTAATTTTCTTCATTGAACTAAGCTAGTTCTGCCGACTACAGTGTAAAAAATTCGGATGCTTTATTTTACTTCTCCCCAGTATCCTTAATCATTGTCACAAGTAGCAGCTATGCATGACGGACTGAACTCCCCCGTACCTTGATAAAACGCCACAGAGCGTGACCTGTTGCAAAGTAGGCTTTGTTACATGACAACAAAGCTTGTCGCGGACCGCGACGTAAGAAAGGAGCCCGACAGCCGGTCGCCCGTTCGATGGGCTCGTCACGCTGAACTGCTCGAGCACATGCGCGAGCTGGGCCCGTGCCCCCGTTCCCGTGCAGCGGCCTCTTTATTGCTATTATCATTGCCATTCTTTACCACCCTCCCCCGCCGCCGATTCTGATGGCCTTGGCGGGTTAGCCTGAAGAATATAAAGGCGCTGAACTGGACGTCTGATTTCTTGTCCTGATGAGACGCGCAGACGACACGACCGTACGACTCCGGCGCGGCCTGGAAAGGTTTCCAACACTCGGCTTAGCTTCCACAGCATTGGGGACGAGGCGTCGTCTTGGATGACCACAACGTCGCCAATCTGCACCTCGGGTCCCTGGTGGCGATGCAGCTTCGTGTGCAGAGCGCAAAAGAAGCAGGTATTCTCGGCGCCAACGGCGCCACAGGTGCGCCATGATTGCCCGTCGATGTCGGGCTCGACGTTGTATCTCTCCGCTGGCGGACGTCGCCTCGTGCAGTCCCAGCCTCTGTGGCAAAGAGGTAGTACGCCTGCCACTTAGGAAGTGAGCCGGGGTCAGAGGAGAGAGCTCTTCAGCATCTGCTGCTAACGGCGTCAACGGACGGCTGTTGACGGCCGCCTCTACTTCGCAGAGAACCGTCTCGATCTCTTCCGGGGACAGTCGACTACGTGCAAGAGCCCTCCGAAGCGTTTCTTTTGTGATCCTTATAAGCCGTTCCCACCATCCGCCCCACCACGGTGCCCTTTCGACGCTAAACTTCCACTGAATTCGGCGGCCGCTGCAGAAGTCGAGGACCGCGGCCTCAGACATGGTGTGGAGAGACCTGGCGCAGTGGTGGAATGTGAGGGCGTTGTCGGAGTATATCGTTGTTGGAACTCCACACCGGGATATAAAGCGTCTCAGAGCCAGCAGAAACCTTGATGCTGTCATACCCGATGAGAGCTCCAGGTGGATGGCCCCTGTGACGGCGCAAGAGAACACGACGATGTAAGCCGTCTCATATTCCGGATGCGACGACTGGCAGTATAAGGGTCCGCAGATGTCAATAACAACCACGGAAAGGGGGTCAGCTTCGGTAATCCGATCTCGGGGCAGATGGGCGACAGGCGTTGTGTCGGCCTTTAGCCTACGTCGGCGGCATGGCAGGCAAGCATGTAGAACACTTTTCACAACCTGACGGCCCTTCAATATCCAAAAGTTCTCCCCGAAGCTCAGCGAGTGTTAGATCTACACCGGAGTGGATCAACCGCTCATGCGTGGCTGTCCCCCCCCCCCCTCTGTTCGGCAAAACAACTGGATGGCGGACGTTCATCGGGGACTGGATTTCTTGAAGGCGGCCCCCGACGCGGATAAGCCCACCTTCGTCGATGAATGGGCGAAGCAGCGATAGGCGGGTTGTCGCCCTACTTGGTTGGTTACTTGCCAACGCCTCCAGCTCCTCAGAAAAAGCTTCTCTCTGAACATGGCGAATCCAATAGTTCTCTGCTTGGGCCAACTCTTCAGTCGTCAGCGGCCCGGCTGTCGACTGTCTGGCTGTGGTCGCATTGTTGATGAAGCGGCGAACCCAGGCAGTTACCCGGAGTAATTGGGAGTATTTACTGTACCGGTTAATTTGAAGCAAAGGCTCAGGATGCACGCTGCCGATTGCACAAGCAGCGTTTGGAACGGCTTGCCCCTCATTGCTGTCGCCTAAGATTTCGAAATGTTCCACTGGCCCTAACTCTTCCGGAAAAGCAAGCCAAGGCGGCCCGCACCACCAAAGTTGAGAATTTCTGAGAGCGAATGCTGGTAAACCGCGTGTGAGAAAGTCAGCAGGGTTGTCCTTGTTTCGGCAGTGTTGCCAAGGGTGACCCTCCGTCAGCCGCTGTACCTCTTCGACGCGGCTTCGGATGAAAGGCGACCATCGACTAGGTGCCGCGGAAATCCACAAAACAGCAATCTGGGCGTCCGTCCAGAAGTAGAGTTTCGCGGTGGCCCAACACGGAACCTGCCGCAGATAGTTACACAGCCTCGCGGCGACGAGACATGCCACCAACTCAAGTCGTGGAAGGGTCATAATCTTGATGGGTGCTATGCGGCTGTTGCTCATGAGGAGGTTTGTTTCATACGAATTCCCATAATCTGAGGGGTAGCGAACGTACACAGCTGTTCCATAGGCTCTGGGACTAGCATCGGCGAAAAAATGCAACTCCATGGCATCCCTGCGATCGCCGTTCCTGATGCACACCTGTCGTGGCAGTCGGATTCCCTCTATACCAGGGATCTCACTGCACCAGGAGTTCCAGGCAGTTATTTGCCCTGGCGGCAAGAGTCCATCCCAAGAGTGGTTAAGCTTCCACAAATCTTGGAAGATGAGCTTGGCACACACTGAATATGGGGTTACAAAGCCGAGGGGAACGTAGTCTGGCAAGTGACTGCAACATTGTTCTCTTCGTTGCCGGCTTCGTCGAAATGAAGGCCGCAATCTTGTTAGTGCTCACCATATTGTGTCGCCCGATCTGTCCCATGGGAGCCCAAGAACCTTCATTCTATTCGGATCCCCCCCTTCGGTCTCGAAGGCAACTCCATCGGCAACAATCTGGTCTCGCAAAGATGATGCGTTGGATGCCCACTTACGTAATTCCATGCCTGCATCGGTCAGGATGGTTTTCGCTTCCGTGTAGATTTTGTGCGCTGCTGCCTCGTTGTCAGCACCAACGACCAAATCATCCACATAGAACGAACGGAGAAGGCTTGCCACCGTGTCTGGGAACCGCTCTTTGAGTGCCAGCAGATGATGACGCAGGGTGACTGCCAAAAGGAACGGGCTGGAGGAGGCGCCGAATGGCACCCTGGTCATCTGCCACCTTGCAATAGGCGGAAATGGTTCATCCTCAGTTGGAAAGCGCTCAATCCACAGGAACCTCAGGGTGCGTCTGTCTTCTTCCCGTATCGCCATTTGCAAGTATGCCTTCTTTATGTCGGCTACTAGCGCCACCTGCTGACCTCGAAAAGCAAGAAGGAGTCGTAGGAGGTCCGCATCCAAATTGGGTTCCTTTAGGAGCACGTTGTTTAGTGAAGGATGGCCCGGTGCGTGCGACGAGGCGTCGAAGATGTCTCGAAGTTTAGTCGTGACTGCATCTTGTCGGACCACTCCATGATGCGGCATGTAATATGTATTCGGCGTCCCGCGTGTTCCTGGAGTGGGTACTCGCTCAGCATGGCCCTCGTTAAAATAATAACGTATTGTCTTGTCATACTGTGACAACAAGTCCGGTCGGCTGCGGAAACGCCTGAGCTGCATGCGCAATCGCTGCTCCGCAAGTGCATAGTTGTCTTGGTGGGCCTCCAGTCCTGGCTCTTGAATCAGGAGTGGGACTTCGTAGCGCCCGTCCTGCTTGCGGATTTCTCGTTCAAACTGCTTCGTGGCCTCGGCGTCTAGCCCAGGACCTTCTGGCGTTTCCTTGATGCCAATGGCTTCTAAGCGCCACAGATCTGACGCGTCCATCTCCTCGTCGGAGTTGCTTCCCGATGGGTCCGCGTGAGCGATGAACGTTGCGCAGGATGGTTCGGTTGCGCCATGGCTGCCGTTGTCAAGGTCGGCTCCCTGGACAGTCCACCCGAAGATTGTTTCGGCTGCCGTGAGGTGAGGGGTAAGGCGTGATATTCTTCCCGACGACACCTTTCAGTACAAATCGGAGCCAATGAGGATGCTGACTCGATCCTCCATGTGGGTGTCCATGAGCCGAACGTCTGCAGCAGTCAGGTTGCGCCCTGCCATCTTACACAGGACTTCTGCGTTTACAGGAGGACTTGTCACCGCGCAAATTTCGGGGACCTCCAAAGCCTCGATGGTGATGCGTCTCCCGCCGTGCTGACTCTTCAGAGTGATTGCGACGCGATTGCATCGCACGGATGACCTCGGACGGGAGTCTCCAAAAGTAACGAGCGACAAGTCTTCAACACCCCGAACTGGGCAACGCAGTGTACGTGACAGGTCACGCCGAATAAACGTGCGCTGACTGCCGGAATCCAACAGTATGCGGACTATCAGCTTCTGGCTGGCTCCAATCGCCCACGGCCTCCCGGTTTGCAGGTAGATCCGCGCCGCGCTGCAGTCCCCGTACGATGCGCACGTGACGCTAGGAGTTGCTTGTACGTCGTTCGGCGCGGTGACCTGACCCCCTCCAGCTATTCGAACTCGTCCATTCGCAGCTGCCTGCGGCGGGTGTGCTATGTCGCATAGAACTGTGAGATGCCCTTCGGAGCAACGGACGCAAACTAACGACCTCGACAGTTTGCAGCACCGGGAAAAGTGACCCTTCGTGCCGCAACGGAAGCAGCGTCCCCCGGTTCGTAACTTGCGGCGCTTTTCTTGAGGCGACATCGGTAGCGTGCACTCTGCTATACGGTGGTATGCCGCACATAGAGGGCACTGCCGCTGTAATGGTTGTGACCGTGGTTCCGCCCTCGTCGGAGGCAACGAAGCACCCGCTGATAAAGCCGCAGCCGATGGAAGGCCCGAATCGGAAGTTGGGGCCTCGCACTTTTCGTGAGGGTGCCGCTCTGGAACCCTGGGAAGGTCGAAGTGGCCTTCCTCGCGGACTTCTACCTGGATGCGCAGTAAGTCCAGTATTTCGTCCACTTTCTCCGCCCTTTCCGACGAACTGGCTCTCTCGCTCATTTGCCTCGCACTTCCGGACGAGCTGGCTGCTCCGTCCGACGAGGATGCCTCCTTAGCCCTCTGCCGGTACAGAATCCCGAGGTCGGGTGGCAGGGCCTTCATCAGTACACGATGGAGGACCACCGCGTACTCCGTCGCCGCCACTCCCAGACTCTTCAGAGCGTTTACACGGAAGGATATCTGGTCGTAGAGGTCTCGGAGTTTTCCGACCTCTGAAGAGCTCCGCACAGGGGCCAAGGCGAGCAAGCTGTCGTTATGGTCCTCAACGAGTAGGTCGGTCCGGGCAAATCGGGCGGTGAGGGTGCCTATCGCCACGTCGTGGTTGGCCTCCGCGAGTCGGATCCCTTCGATTGCCGCCTTCGCCTTGCCCGTCAAGTACGATGTTAAATACTTGAATTTCTCGATGCGACCCAAGGCGGGATTACTGTGAATGGTGGCATCGAAATGGTCCCAAAACGCTTGCCAGCTCCGTCGGTCGCCCGAAAATGTCGGGATGTGCAGCTTGGGCAGCGCGGCGAAACGCGTGCTGGCGATAACGGGAGAGACCGCCGGTTGACACAGGGTGGTGCTCGAGGCGTCGTCCGGGCGATCTCCCGTTCCCGAACCCCCAGCGACGGCGTGTGCGGTATCAGCGGGCCTTGTGGCAAACTCGACACGCGCCCGAATGTCCACCACCTTAGCGTCGTAATCCCACGAGGCAACCATATCCGCCTCGAAGTCCTCCTCGCTGAGGCCCTCCAGAATCTTCTGGTCGAGAGCCTTCATCTCCTAATACCTCATGTTGACGAGGTTCAGAGGTCCTTGAAAAGAAACGGCAGGCGTGGCCAGATCCAGAAGCAGGGATTCAATGTTGGCAATTCCTTTGGTTATTGCGGCCCGAACCGCCGCACAGTGGCGGCGGACCTTGTCCATCGCAGGAGACTCGCCAAAATCAGGCGACCCGGTGTCTTCGGCACGAGCAGCGGCGGCGGACAGCATTCGATGACGACGCCGACGGAATGGCGCAGCCTCCCGGGAATCCCAGGCCTTGCATCCTCGCTGACTGCGCCGCGTCAAGTCAGGCCTGCTCGTGGGTCGGCTCCCGGGTTTCGCGGCACCAGAATGTCGCGGACCGCGACGTAAGAAAGGAGCCCGACTTTGTTACATGACAGGACATGACATGTTACAGGAGGCTTTGTTACATGACAACAAAGCTGTGCAATAAAGCAGGCGGCACAATATCGTCCATAAAAATGCTGAACTTCAGGGCGGCAGATTTCCGGCGCAAAAGCTAGTCACCCACAGGTCACGCCCACAATTCTTCTCCCACCTGTTTTGTAGGGGCCTGAGAAGGTCACGTGGTTACATGGCCTCGCATATAAAAATATTGTTGGTACAAAAGTTAGGACTACTGTTAACGTAAAAAACCGACAACATATTTAGGTCTTAAACAGAAGCAAAGACAATATTTCCTGCTTATTTCAACCACATGGAAAATAATACAGTAAAGTACTTACTATATACCTATCCAGTAAATAAAGACGACAATATTTCTTGGGCTACTCAAACCCTTTATTTTGGTCTGTCTGTCTGTTTGTCGGTGACTCGATTGAGCTACCTGGCCAAAGTAATGCAAAGTCTGCCCAATAGTCTTATATGCTCGCATCCAAAGATAAGCGTCTAAATACGACGTAATGTGGATGTTTATCAACATTACTGAACCAGAAGAAGAAATTGGGCACAGATAGGGCAGAAAATCAATACATAAGAGATATTTGAAGTGTTCCTGAAAAAAATCATAGATGCATGAGTTTTGTGAAATAAAATGCTACATCCACTGCAGAAAAAAAATCACTCCGCCGTCACCTGCTGTCGCCCGCGCCACTATAACTTTTGCGTCATTTTAAGAAATTAAGCGGCAACAGTTCCGAAAGGTTGCACTAGATAGTTTTCACGGTCTGCGGGGAAAGCACGTGGAGTAGGGCAGCATGGGTCTATAAATGTTGTAGTAGGGCGCGTCGATGCACGCGCTGCTCCGCCGTACGGCAGCGCTGGCATCGAGGCACCCGGCCTGGGGAACTGGAACGCGGTTAATTTAAATTGACTTGAGTGAACCTTGAGCGTGTTTACCATGAAAGGAGCATGAAGGAAAAGGAGCAGCATGAGAGGTGAACAAGAATGCGAAGGGAGGCATCTACTTGGGCAATGTCGACGAAAAGTATTGCATTTTGTCGACATTTGCATCGAAAGGAGCAGATACGCGGCCAATTTTTGTCTTATGGTTACATGTGGTTTCTCTGTGGCTCTCTAATATTTTTAAGTATGCGCGCTTTAGCCTCATAGGCCTGTATGACGTACTCTACGCCGATGTTGCAAAGTTTTTAGATACATGGATGACTTCCTTTTTGTTTTAAGAAGGCGACCTGGTTTTACAAATGACGAAGCCATTGCTGATGTTTAAAAGGCCTTTGAGACGCATGGGGAAGGTGTAGCATTCACCGATGAACTTTCATCAACTAACCAAATGCAGTTTTTAGACATCACGATCACCTTTTTAGATAATCATGTATGTTGGAGCTACCACAGAAGGTCGAAAAAAGTACTGCTCCGTTACGATTCTGCCCGCTTGTGGCCCGTAAAAAGAGTGATCGCCACTCAATGCATCCCATCATCACTCATGGAATCCTGCCCTCATTCTATGCATAAATATTTTCCTGCACAGCTATCGCGCCTTAAGGCCGCAGGTTTCCCGGAGCCAGTTATGACCGCTGCAGCAGGGACCTTACTGAAGAAGCTCAGGGTCAGTGAAAGAGCGAATATGACAGAGGAGCAGCAGAAAGTCACCAAGCCCCAGGTCGTACCTCATCTCCATAGAACATCCCATAACCTTAAAAACGTCGCCAGCAAGGAAGGTATTAAAATGTTATTTTCGGGCCCCGTGAAACATGCAGGTATGTGCTCACGCATCGCAAAAGGAAACAAGAAGCGTGAAGGGTGCGGCAACAAGCACGACCACCCCTACGTAGACTGCGAAACGGGTGTGGTATATCAAATACCATTGAAGTGTGACAAAGTCTACGTAGGGCAGACCTGGCACTGTATCAATTACCGTATTGATGAGCATGACCTCTCCGTCAAAAACAGAACTAATGCCCACTTGCCCGCTCACTGTCTGGCCTGCACGTGTGGCGAGTGTGAACCACTGTTAAAGGAAGTTGCGGTTCTGTGCAGGTACAGCGACACAAAGGCACGGGAAATTTTAGAGGCCTACCATATAAGAAAGAAGAGAGAAGGATGCGTGAGTGATACATCGGTGTTTCTTCATAAACCAGGGATTGTATATCTTGACATGTGTCTGTAGCGTTGGGGTAGGGCTGCCTGTAAAGATTGCATTATTTGAAGGAATGCGCATGGTTGACCAGATAATAGTGTGCTTATTGTTGTGAAATAAGTGGGTATCCTTCTCTCACGCCCCACTATCATCATCAGAGGTATGTTGGATTAAAGGTATCATCGGGAGGGGCTCCGCGGCTCGTCCCTTTCTCCACATATTTTGGTGCCGTGAAACCCGGGAGAAGGAACCTCCAGAGGTGAGCTACAGCGAGCGTATTTCGCTTCTGTTCGACCGCCTTCTTACCTCTGCAGATTGGGAATGAAGCCGCACAGGAAGCCTCCAACTCGGAGAACAGCGGGGCAGCCTTAGAAGAAGAAGGTTGAAGGAACCCAGCCACAAGAGATATCTGCCCGACACAGCACGAGATGTCCGTAAGAGGAGACAAGACCGACGCGAAGACGACGCCGACTTCTGCCTTTTGAGCCTGGTCGCCAGCTCTTACAATGGACGCGACGCTGGACCGGACCATAAAGGCCCATCTCGAAAGGCGGCGCATCGTCCGACTAGAAATCACGACAATCATCGGCCAAGTTGAAGACCTCCTCCCAGTGACAAGAACATCAATCAGTGAGTTGAGTGAGCTTGCTACTAAGTTAACAGTACATCACGACGAACTGCGCCAGATTAACCGAGAAGTGGAATATTGTGTAGACATTGATAATCTGGAGGCCGAGTATGAAGACGCATTCACTTTGACTACCTAGTTTTTATGGCAAAATCCAAGATTGAACTTCAAATAGTTGAAACAAAGAAAGCTCGTGAAAACCTAATTGCTTCTCTCAAAGAACGAGTTCGCGCCGAACGCAGCGAACGCCGGGATAATCAGACCAGATATTTGGAAAGTAGCAAAACTTCATATGCAAATCAAACTCATGGAGCAGAAAATGATGACGGACGACAAGAACTGAACAGGAATTTCCAATATATTACCCCAATGGAAGCCAATGGTCTTGTGATTTCTCCCGAAGAAAACTGGAAGCGAGGGAGAGACAACCACCACTACGTTCATTGAAGCGAAAAGGCAATGATTTCTGCCAGGACCGGACTTGCGCATACTATGGAAACCACCAGCGACTTTGACATCGATTACCGGACACAGAAGATGCCCCAGGAGAAGCCTTGTGAAGGAGAAACAGTGCTCCAAGAAATCAATGATACAGAGTGCAAAAGTATGAATCCCACGATGTTTGACAGTGATTTCCCTGGCGAAAAGAAAAGGATATCTTTGTTACAACCTCGCGTACGTTGTCCTCCATTGCTCAAACGTAAGCCACTGAGAAAGCAGCACGTGAGAAAGAAAGGCGACACTGCTAGAATTAATCGTTCAAGGACAAAGGACCTCAACGGCGGTGCTCTCAATTTGCCACTGCTCGATAATAATCACCAGTGCCAGCTAATGTTGAGGGTACGAAGGAAGAATCTTCTTCTTCTTGCAAGACGACGCACAGTGAAAGACCACTCAAAGCGCAGAACTGCAACAGCAGCTAACACTAGAAACCGAACCGTGCGCTCTGAACAGAGCAGCAACGAGAGTACGACTCACGTGCACCCGGCTGCTACAAGGAAAAATAACTTGTGCAAACAGGAAGAAATACCTGCAATCCGGACAAGCAAAAGACCGCATCAAGGGGCTGCAGTAGCTTGGTTCACAGGTCCACGAAAGCCAAGGCATTGTTTCCATCGATGGAGGTGGAAGCCGACATGTGTTGGTGTTGAACTTTTTTGGCCCACTCGGACATGAACTTAGCTCTCCCTGGACTGAACAATTTCTCGGACACGGACCATACTCATTGTCGCGCGGGGGAGGATGTTGTGAAATAAGTGGATATCCTTCTCTCACGCCCCACTATCATCATCAGAGGTATGTTGGAAGAAAGGCATCATCGGGAGGGGCTCCGCGGCTCGTCCCTTTCTCCACACTTGTATTTGTATTATCTGTTCAATAAAATTTAGTTCAGAGTTTGCGCTCGTCCGTCCATCGTCTTGGTGGTGTCTTTTTTCCTCAAAGCCCGTCTTCATTTAGCAAGCTACTTGAGCATGAACTTTTCAGTAGATTGCACCAGCACCTGGACGTACAACAGTTATTTCCTCATCCCCTGGTAGGATATACCCCCGGCTTATCTTCTCAGTAATAATGCCGCAGCTGCAACATCGGATAACTGACAACCCTGAAGCATCCCACCTTCGACCGCGGGTCATCATTGGGCTGGGCCGAACGAACGCGTTTTCTTGCGTGAGCCATGGAGCCATGCTTAATACTCTCAACGAACTCAACGCTGGAAACAGACACATACCTACATTGCGGACATTCCTTTTGCAACGTGCCAGTGAACTCAACATCCAGGGTCTCAAATTGGACTCTCTAAGCCTTTGTAGCAGGGAGCCCGCTCAGGGCTCTGTGCTCTCCCCTTCCTTTTCAATGTGGCCACGCTTGGGCGGTTTCTTTTGCTCGACTAGATGCCCTCCATTCTCCATAGCTTGTACGCCGATGTTATTATGGTGCGGACAGTAGGTGGTAGTGATGCGGAGATACTCGAACACCTGCAAGCAGCCGCTGATGTTGTACATACATACGTACACCATAGAGGCTTGGCTGTTCCCCACAGAAATCCGACATTGTTCCGTACAAGCCCACACGGCTACGCAGGCGACCATGATGTGCTCCAGACATTCAAGTGTTCCTCCAAGGAAACGCCCCCAAAACTGACTGCATTTGCTTTCTGTGTGTACGTTTAAACGAGAAGCGCACCAACACAGCAACCATTCAAGCCTTGCTCAATTCAGCTGCACAGGAAAGCAGATTAATCTCCACAATTGCAAACAAACATCATGGCTTTAAGGAGCCAAACTTGCTTCGCCTTGTTCAGACCTTTATTATCAGTAGAATTGCGTACGTCGCCCCACATCTCAACCTCAGGAGAGCAGAAATAGAAAAAATTAACAATAATAGAAAAGCCAACAAGACAGCAGCCAGCATCCCTATTAGCACGGCCACAGACTGGTTGCCAGAGATGTGTATTCGTTACACCTTGGACGAGCTCATTGAAGCCCAACGTACGGCCCAATACAATCGTTTAGCAGCTACCATCACCGGGAGAACCATCCTGGAATCCTTGCGCATTCCTTAAGCCCATCACATGGACACAAGACCCACCTACATCTAGGGAAAGTGCGGAAGGCAACCGATCCCCCACAACATGCATCCATCATGCATTCACAGACAGCAAGGGGCCATGGCGGCTACACAAGTAGTACCACTCTATCCCAGAGGTCTGCTACGAAGACACGGTGAGCCCCCTCACCGAAACGCAGTAACGGCTGTGGTGGTAATGCAGTAATGCAGTATCCTCTGTTTATCAACACGTCCCGCCCAGATACTGGAGAAGTGCCGCCCTCGCCATCATGGGTAAACGGAACCAGCCTCATAATATCGGATTCTATGACCGCCCTGCGCCACTACGCAAGAGGGCGAATTTGTACAGAAGCGGCGCATGTACTACGAACCCGCTCTGAGACCCCTTGAAGATAAGTCCATCTGGTTTTGATACCAGCGCACTCGTCCCTCCCGGGGAACAAGGATGCCCCGAGTCCGAAGAGGTGCCGTCTGACACGGGGGGGGGGGGGGGAAGAGATATGCTCTGGACACATCACGAAATTACAGAGCACAATAAGCTAAGTCGTATTAAAACTTCCTGCAGCTCACAGATCCCTCAGAAAAGGAGAATCGGTACCGTGGCGTAGGCTGAACACCTACACTTTCCCGCATCCCGCCCTATGCCATCGGCAAGTACCACAAAGGTAGCAGGAAACTTCAAATGCTGTGGACTGTCAGCTGCTTCAGTCACACACATGGTTTGGTGCTGCCATCTCAAACCCAGTCCGGCCACCTCGGATTCCTGATCAGTAATTCCGAGAAGTGGGAGGCCGCGCTGCTCAGCTGCATACCCGAAGCGCCTGTCACGTGTTGCCCCCGTCCTCGTCTTTTTTGCGCTAAGCCTCCCATTAAGTATGTACCAACTGGCCCGAAGTAGAAGTTGCGGTCGTTCAAGCTGGTGGAAGACGCAACCACCGGCCTTGGTCTCCTGGCCATCGTCTGACGAAGCGCCCACCCGGAACCACCATCTCGGGTCGTTACCCTCAGTAATGATGACAAATAAAGTTCTATCTCCCTCTCACACTCCTATACGGTTTTTCAAACACCATCTCACAAATGCAAAATAGTATGCAACAAGATATACAGTTCTTAAAGGAGTACTGACACCGAAATTTTTATGTTACGTTTTTTTTCGCTGCTATGGGTGCCTACCAGCCCACTAATCATAGAATGACAGATTAGATGGGCGAGCGCAGCGTAAACATTAATTTACGGCGTCGTTTATTCGTGCCAGTTTCGGTTTCGACAAAAAAACGCCGAGCGGCCGCCATGACAGCATGTATCACATGGCGTCACCATTCTTGCCGTATCGCTGCCTCTCTGGAAGCGCGCGCGCGCGCCCAGACCGGCCGAGGTCTTCGCCGTCCCCACAGGCCCGGGCACCATGACGTCAGTCCCAAAACCATGACGTGTACACACGCCCGAGCAGCGCGCGCCAACCACAGCCAGCGCGTCGGCTTCGTCACGGGAGCCCCGACGTCGGCACTTTGGGGCACGTAGCAGATGATGTCACGTCGGCCCGCTGTGGGCTTTCTCGTGCCGGCGAAAATTAAAATGGATTTTAAATATGTTTCGCTGAACGGTTGCTGTTGAACTTGCTGGGAGATATCTCCTGATAAAAAGGAAGCGGTTTACATAGTTATCTCAGCTTTGAAATTTCGTGTCAGTACTCCTTTAAGAAATGACGTCTACACTCATTGCGTTTTACTACCTAAAAATAGACGCGGACGAAGAAGAAGTACACAGGACACTCGCTAGACTACAACTGAAAATATCAATTGTAGTCTAGCGAGTGCCCTGTGTACTTCTTCTTCCGCGTCTATTTTTCTCTAGTAAAATGCAGTCTGATAACCAACTAGCCCAACTTTATGCCTTGACTTTTACACTCACTTTATTAGTTTTATCTACCCCTCGAATAACTACCATAACATCAAACAATAAAAGTAGCAGCCTCGGTGAACGTCATGCAATTGGACGGTCTCGGGCTGCGGCAGAAGGATAGGAACTCTCGTCATTTACACCAACCTTATCCCATGTACACCCGACATAATTGCACTACAAGAGACTCGCTGCAAGCACTCCTTGCCTGGAAACTATATTCATACGGCCTGTCTACAAATAGCACGGCGACACTAATTAAAAAACCCGCGGAGGCCGCAGACGCGGCCGCGGATACGCCAGCGCCATCTCTCGCCCCCGCCGCGGAGGAGGTGGCGCCGCTCGTCGGCACCCCAGCTAAGAAAGAACTGAAACTAAAGCGTGGCAACTATTTGCATGGCGACGCAGTGAAACATCCCCCTCGCGAGGGGCACGATCAAATGCAGAGCATTTCCGGGGTTGCACGACGTTAAGTAGTTTGCGTTACGTTAATGTTGTTGCACTTGTGGCAACTGCTGACGAGAGAGCGCTCGTCAGCAGTAATTTGAATGAGTCAACGATATAAGGCGCGTTCGTAGCGTCCCATTCTGTGTCGGCTTTGTGGCGCAGTGGGTAGAGCACCATGTACATTGCGTTCCGCCCGCAGGGTCGAGGGATCGAAAACAGGCGCCGGATAGTATTTTCTTTTATATAGTGTAGGGGGAGGGGTGCGGACAACGATGGTGTGGACTACGGCAGGACAACGCGGGTGACATCGTGAGTTACTGAAATGCTCTGCATATAAAACACAATAGCTTCCACCCAGATCGACACGCTGCAAAGGGGATGCAAACATCCAAACGGACTCTGCCTACAAGGATGCAGCGGCTGGGTGTACGCAAATGCGCACCATAAACCCATGACTACAGTCCTTCGACTAGGCGGATGCGACGTCGACAAAGAGCGAGGAGGACGTTGAAGGTCAGTCTTTTCCTTTTGGTACGGGTTGTGCGAAGGGAGACGAAACCACCTTCATGCTAGTGGGCGCTTGCGTCTCGTTGTCGGAAAGGTGGAGAAGGTACCGCGGAGATTGCTTTCAGGCAGTAAGAGCTTCGTGGCTCGGCAGGGGGCTCGTTTTTTCGGGAGGCAATCATCAGTGTTTGTAAGAGACGGACCTCAGGCGACTATCACCGGAGAGCCGCTTCCCTTAAGCCGCTTGTAACGCGGTAGCCGCAGGCGTTACGGCAGCCTGTATGCTGCGATTGGGGATAGTCCCTGTGTGTGGGCGAGCGTTACTACTGGGGGAGTGAGTGTGTGTGCGTGTGTGCGGCCGCCCGTAAGCAGCGCAGATTGCGGCGGGCACTGGGTCTAGAGCAGCTGGTAATGTTGCGACACAGGGTGTTTGAGAATGCGTGTGTGAGTGCGCGCCTGTAAGCCGCTAATATGGCGGTTGGCGGCCGGCAGCTGATATTTCTGGAAGTGAGTTGTAGGAGCCCTGCCTGCTTGGCGCTAACGCAGCTTTGCCGAGTAACGCACCCAGACAAAGAAAACTTCAACGGGTGTTTCGAATCCACCACCCAATTATGTAGACGAGCTGCATCCCAGTATGCCTTCTCGCCTGTGACAGGAGTTGGCGAAATCCGCTGCTCCCCTCCTCAAGAATCGGAATCGCTCACATTGAAGGGTGAGAGTGGAGCCCTCCGCACACGGACGGCAACGGCAGTCACGCCAGTTGCCAGCAGTCTAAACCGCCATGGACAGCGAGGACGGACCAGCTGGACCACCCGGCGGGGCCGGCCACTGAAGGTAGAACCGAGCGCAGCGTGTTGAGCTGTCGCCAGTTGCTACTCCGCGGCCCCCCCAGCGCCAGGCGGGGGAACCCTTCAGACGTTCGGGAGGACGAGCCGCCGAGCAGCCACGTAACTCAGGAGGCCGAGGGATCCGCCATTGGGGAGAACGCCTTGCGCTAGAGGCAGAGGCCGCGTCAGCAAGCAACCTCCGCATTCTTCAGCTGCGGCTGCCGGCTTCTCCTGGACCTGCCAACCTGGTGTTCTTCCCAACCGTGAGAAACTCGGACCAGTTAAACGCGCGGCACGCTCATCAGGCAGAGCTTCGCGGGTACGGCATCGTATGGCGAACATTGGGGGGTGAACTGGCATGGGTATGACGTTGTTGGCGTATTTCGTAACTTGAGGTTGGGGAATGACTCTTGTGCTTCGCGGCGCCGTTTCAATGCGGGTGGCGTGGAGTATTTAGGGAGGAGGAGTGTGGGCATTGTGGCTGTCCGCGATCCCGACTCGGTAGGGGTGGGCGCTTGGAGGGCCGCGCGGCTTGCGCTTGATTGCACAACAAGACGTCAAAAATAGAGGCGTTCGCTTGCGCGTCGCGAGATGGCGCCACCGGTGCGCTTGGGAGCGAGGAAATCGGAGTCGCTTCTGCGGAGAGGCGGCTCCGGAGAGCGCGGGGCTGCGGCTGGGGCGCTCGGCGGCGGCGGGCGGCCGCTCCGAGAGAGGACAAGACGGCGTGCGGCGGCGGAGCGGCCCGGAGTCTTCCCCTTCGAGCCTGGTCCGATGACCGTGCACCGGTAGTGGCGAAGTCGAATGACTCCAGCTGCTCGAGCAACGCGGGACCCGTCGATGACCGAGAAGACGCAGCCTGCAAGGGGAGGGTTTTCGAATAATCCCCTTTCGAGGTTGGCGTCAGTTGCCTTTGTCTGTTTCCTGCCTCTCACGCCGGCGCCGTTTACACGGCAGCCGCGTGCGGAGGATCATCGGAGTATGACCCATACCACAACGTCAGCTTACATACATCAACCTTGCGCGTCCTACCCATGCTGCAGTTTAGCACGCCTACGAGTGTTCCGCCTGAACTAGAGAGGCTTGGGAACCATTTGGAGGCGACGTTCTGTGATCACACCTACTTGTCCGACATGCAGCGCCCAGAGGATTTGGCGCTCACGCCCATAACATGGGGAAAACCTACTGAGAACCTATTGCCCGTTTCCAGTTACGGAAACATTGAGGAGGTCCTCCAAAAGGCCATATGCTAGGTCGAAAAATACTTAGAGCCATAGGTCTAAAATACTCCGTTGGAAAGTGAGAGGCACTGTTAATTGCTCCAAACAATCTCATGAAGGCATCTCGAAAAGGTTATGACATAAGTCTGGGAACCGGCGGAAGGCCGATATCTCCGTTGGAACGCCTCAGGTCTCGCGGCACTACAACGGCCAGGCAAACGGAAAGAACACAGATGCAATCAGGGGAACTAGACAACAGTAAAGAGCAAATTTGTAGAATGTTAAACCGCATATTTAACAAACACTGTGTAATGAAGGAAGCAAATCTCCTCAGGCTTTTTCAGGCCTTCGCCGTGAGCCGGATTCCCTTTGTGGCCCCCTTCCTCAAACTAACTAAGGCAGAAAAAAGTTCGTTAGTCATTATCATACGAAAAGGTACCAAAAGTGAATTGGGTCTTCCCCCGGACACCTCGACGGCGGAGACACTCAGCCTACGGGTCTCGAACACCCTAGACGAGCTCATCGAGGCACCCAACGCATCGCATCAGTACGACAGGTCGGGAGAACAGGTAGAAAAGGGTCGGAGAATGCTAAAACAACTGGACTACAAACCCAGAGAGATGGCTAAGGACGTACATCCTAAGCACGTAAGAAAAAAGCTAACAATATCTTCCCTACCCAGGAACACGAACCCTGGATATCACGATGGCAGACGTAACAGTAGGGCGAGTGGCCTGAAAATTAGTTCCGGAGGCAGGCCGGACGCCCTGCGCACCGACGCCGAAGAACACCTAATAAAGCAAGCTTACACGGCAGGGGCAGTAACGGAAGACAGCATCCCGCACTCATGCTGCACAGTAATTAGTACTCACACGCAAGAAGCAGAGGAGGCTGCCTTCGTCTTGGTGCTGACAAATCCCAGCAACGAAGGTAATTGTTAGCGAGTCTAAGTCAGCCATTAAAAGTCGCGACCGATACAGAATTTGAAAACGCTGCCTTGAAAATTCTCGCAAACGCTCAAGTGACAGCCAAATAGGTGACGCGTATTTGGGCTCCAGCTCATCAGCGTCTCATTGCGAACAAAAAGGCACATGCGACCGTCCGAGGTCCTAATTTCCGGACGATTGCCGAGGGTGCCTTAGACTCGTTTTTAGAACCTTCCCCGAGTGCAGACGAACCCGGAAAGTTTCACAAAATTGCTCAAAAATATAGACTATCGCGTAAGGTAGTCTTTGGCAAAATTTTGTGGCCACGGCAACCGTGGCCGTAGCATGTGCGCGGCCGAGCAGGGGCACTGCGCTTGCCGCTGTCAGCTGGGTGCCCGGATACAGAAAAAAGGACTTTTGCTCTTTCTTTTGTAGTGTCCCAGGCAAGACAGGTTCTGCGTGAAGTGCCTGCACTGAAGCGAAGTACGCCTGCTCTGAGAAACAGGCCCACCAGCACTTATCGCGCCAGCCACACTACGAAAGAAACGCTTAAGTTCCCTTCACTCTCTTTATCCGCGTAACCAGCCCCCAGCGTCAAGCGCAGCGCCTCTGCTCGGCCGCGCGCCTGGTCAGGCCATGGTCGCGTGCCCCACAGAATTTTGACAGACTCTTCGTCCCCCGGCTACTGCACGCTTAGCAAGAAAGAAACGGTCTTCCAGGGGAAATTGCAAACGGGGTTTACTCAAACCCTTTATTATACAGCAAATGGCAAACAAATGGTCAACAGCAAACAAAAAGTCTACGACTCGAGATGCAAGAACTGTAACAGTATCACGGACCACGTCCACATGGCGTCTACATGTCCCTGTCACAAAAAACCTCAGAGAAATATTGCATTCTGGGAGCCTGTTTACTCAGCAGGACCTCAAGCACTCAGCGCAAAGTCATCAGTCGCGCTTTAGAGGCCGCCGTGTCCCAAGGGATCCCGGTCGAGTAAAGGGGGGGAGCGGAGATTATTCTGTGTGCTTTATACTGATGCAAATAAAGTTTCTTCGGTATGTATGCAGTAGGTCATCAACTAAATGCATTGTTGGGTTTTTTTATTTTGTCCGCTTGTAACTTTAAAATTTGGCGATAATATTTGTTTCAATTCCTGTATGGCTTTTTTGCTTGTAGGTGCTCCACACTTTGTGCGAGCACAACCTTGCTTATTTCCAATTGGCTGAACATGTTATTGTTCTCCGCCACTCCCGCCCCGTCCCCTCGGGCTCTTGAGGTGATTCATTTGTTAGGTTGAATGGTTCATGGCGTAAAGGTCCCAGGTTGGATTCCCAGTACATCTCCAACCCCGTTTTTCCTCCAGCTGCACATTCCCAACATTTGCTCGTATGTCCTCTCCGTCCTCGCCACGTTTCGTAAGAATTCTTTGCATGACATGTTCACCGCTCACCTTCGCCGATGGCCTAAAAGCTTCACGATGGCCTAAACAGCTCCGTAGCTACAAAAGCAACTTACCAACAGCAACTGGCTAGCGCTGTCCCATGATCTGGGTAGACTTTCCAGACTCAGTTCTTTGTAATAAAGCGTAGCACCATTTTTAAAAAGCAGCCGCACACCCATGGCGACGCACCCAATGCTCATGACCGAGCACTACTTTGAGACCGAAGAAAACGCTGCTTCGCAGCTTCTTTACTCATGCTCATTTTATCCCCTGAACCACTTCGAAATGATGTTAATGGCACGTAACCAAGGACGACGCCCGTTTCTCTGAGCGACCCTCGCAGCACTTAACGATAAGCGCTTTAACTGCTGCCATCCCGTCGGGCAACAAGGAGCGGCACTGCGTGATTCGCTCGGCGCTGCGGATACACATTGCGTTTCTGCTTTGAATTTGTGTCTTTCTTTCTAACGTGGCTATGGAATGAGTTCATTGCTGCATCTGAACGAAGACCTCCCAGTGGCGGCTCAAACAGTGTAATGATGGAATGACGACTGGCGAAGAGAGAAGAATGTTTTTAGTAACTTTTCAAGTTTTGTTAGGGGCGTAGAACAGTAATTGTAGGCTCACGTACTTTGCGATCCACTAATCTAAGTAATGGATGCGGTCGTTGCCGGTGTTTTTCAGCCCTTTAGGACTTCGAAAAAGTGGAAAAATTGTGTTGCAGGGTTCCTTTAAAACAACAAATGTTTATTCGGTGCTCTAGTAAAAACGCAAAGGCTACCAAAGGGCGAAAGAGCAGTAAACCAAATTATATCCACAGACGAGTGCATGCGAATTGAATGCTACGGCGTTGCCCAGCGGTCGTTTATCTTTCCGCGATCTACTCGCCAGAAACACCAGATTAGGTCTATAGAGCTCGCAATTAAACAACAATGCCCTAGTATACTCCAAACAGGACTAAATATTCTCCCTATCGAATCAAATAACCTCCCAGAGCACAAAAAAGCGAAGAAAGCCGCGCTTCGCTTCCAAGGGAGGGAAGACAACCGGGCGAGGCCAGACGATGGCAACAAACGCATGGGCATACAAAATTCAAAAAATATTTGGCTATATATCCGACCAATCGTAACTTGGCCACCAGATATCGTTTGCTAACAGTCAAACATCCATCCACCAAGGAAGGTTAGGTTTCGCTTTGTACTCGGTGGCTTTAGGTAAGTTTACCTATAGAAACCTTTTTGAGCCAGTTCAGCTACACCTTGAAGAAAGGCTCCACCGCTCTTGGAAAACCTTACTGCTTGCAAAAGTGTGTTTAACATTTCCAGTACCCAAAGCTAACAAGAAACAGGATACGCCCGACAACTTCCATCACCCACATTCTTTCTCTTACCCATGTTCCCTCCGAACTAATATAATTACGTAAAGGTAACGGAGTCACCCATTGCATGGAACTGTATGTCCATGCTCCCCCCCCTGTGTTAGAAGGTGTCCGCAAAACCACAGCGTTACTCAGAGCCTCAACACGCATAGGGGCAAATATATGGTCATGTATCTGAAACCATGAAGGCTAGCGCCTCAAAATAGGTCTGCAGAAATGATTTCACTGGGCAAAACAACTACCTATCCGCAGAAACGAACATCCTTGTGCTTTCTGCGGATGGTGTTGCGTCTCTACGGCAGTGACGCCCTGATCCTTCAAACCCGCAAGGAGATCTGCATCTATTCCCTTCAGCAGATCTGGCTCGGACAAATTCCTATTATGTTTTCAAGATATGCGACCAAGAAGACTGACTGCGATGCGATAGGGGTGGGCTGGAATGAGAGATTCAATGACGAGAAATTGAGAATAGTTATCCGGTTCCGGAAAGGTTAAGAATGGCAAAGAGGGAAAAAAAGTTTGGTGCGGCCCCTTTTTAGAAAATACCATACAGCGTAGTATAGAAGCAGGGGAGGGGGTACTTCCTTCACTTGGGTTACCCTGATACCGAGAAAGGTCCCGGAGCTCCTTGTCTGGTAAACAGGCAGGAAACCTATCCACCGAGCTTGGCCTGGGCTCCGACAGCCACCGTTTGAGTCTTCTACCCTTCATCTTAAAAACTTATCATCGCCGGGTCGGTTTACAGCGTGAGTATAGGAACTCAAAGTCTGCGGTGTCGTCAATACCGTAACAAAGGTTACTCAAGGTGCCCCGTGCGGGGTCATAAGAGACATAAGTTATTGCTGTCCTTAAGTGCGTTAGGGTAGAAAATGCTTCCAAATAGTCAGAAAGCAGTCTATTCCCTTTATTTGTAAAAGCTATGACAATGGCTAGCTTCCAAGAGCGACCTGATTAGCCAAAACTGTGCGATTATATGACTGGACCTCCTAGTATGAGATTCAAGCGTGTACGTAGCACAAAGACAATATTGTTGTGGCGATATTTATTAAAAAGTAGAAAAGTGGCCAGCGGCCGCAGCGGATGAATATAGGCTCAGCACTTATGGTGGCTGACAATAAATTAGAGGCAGCTAGTGGCAAACAATTGGTATCTGGGTTAAGAGCCTCCGACAACTAGGAATGGGGTTGCTTAAGGTGTGAGCAAAAAGATAAAACAGGGAAGAACTTTGGCTGGAAGCGTTCGCGGCGCTCTGAAAATATGGTGTACAGATTTTGATACTCAGAATATTCGGTCCATACCCGATATCGTAGATGGCAAAGCGTACTCCGAGATCAGCGTTGGTGGGTCTAGCATTTGTCATAACAAGGTTAATGAGAGTTTAGCCGTGTATATAGCACAGCGGCAGCAGTTGGGCTAGCCAGAAAACACAACGGGTGTTCGTGCCATTTAGTAAAACAGGGTGCCTCAAAGAAGGAACAAAAGTTCTTAGGCGTAGTGCTCGACGAAAAACTCGCGTTGGTTCCTCACATTACGCAACTTAAACACAAATGATTAAAAACAATGAACATCCTGAAAGTCCTGTGGCACCAGTCCTATGGCCCGGACGAGCAGTTACTCCTACGAGTTTTTACCAGCTAGGTGGGGTCTCGCTTGGATTATGGCAGTGTTGTTGTGGAAGTAGCGGAGGAAGAAGGGGGCGTGCACACTATCACCATTAGTAAATAAAAGGAAGTAGAAGTGCGTTTCCAGTTCTGCCCCACCCTGGCGTCCTGGTTTCTTGCGGTTCACAACAACTTTGGTGCCGAAATCACCCGTCTTCAAAAACCCGGCATTGTCTGGACGAGCCATTCGGCCTGAAAGATGACGATGGACCGTTTGAAGCCCAAGCAAACGGCACGGCGGGCCCTTCTGACGAAACTGGAGAACGAAGCCAAGGCTGCGTTCCAACCTACGCCTCCAGACTTGGTGAGCTTGCAGTCTGTGCTCAAGCGCTTGACAACTTGCGAGGCGCAACTCCGCGCGATCAATACCGAGATGGAACCTTTGATACCTACCGAATTACTGGAAGCTGAGCTAGAGACTGTGCTACAGTACGAAGATGAGGCGCTTACGCGATATCAAGCCTCAACACAGTCACAGAATCTCTAAAGAGCCCGACTGCGTCAGCTGCCGCATCTGCGACTTTGATTGACGTCTCTCACGGGAGACGCATCAGTCATTTAGCCATTCATCAGGACCCCCGGCTTCCGCAATTGGAAATAACGCCATTTCGCGGTGACGATGAGCAAGTGGCTGCCGTTTTGGGAGCAGTTTGAGGCAACTATTGACAAGAACCCGACATTGAGCGTAACGCAGAAATTTCACTACCTCAGGAATTACCTTTCCGAAGAGGCCGCATCAGCAATTGCCAATTTAGAGACAACCGAAGCATGTTATAAAGATGCCATCGAGATGCTTCGCGCTAGGTTTGGAGATCCGTTCCGCATAGAACAGGAGCATCTCTACCGCCTACGATCCCTAACTGCTGTTTGGTCTTCCTCCGACGTGACTGGGTTACGCCGCCTCTACGATGCCCTCCAGAGCCACGTTCGAGGTTTGACGGCATTGAAGGTGCCCACTTCATCATACGCCTCGATGCTTATGGACATACTGCTTCGGAGTCTTCCTCCCGACATTGTTGTTCAGTACCATCGACGTTGTGCTGAAACTTCAACATCGACTTCTGGGGAGCGTGCTCAAACAGCCGATACGAGACTGCAAGATCTTATGGGATTCATTCGTATCGAGGTTGAAAGCCGTGAGAAATCACAACCAGTGCTTGACAAAGCGTCAAGAAACTTCGACAAGACGTATGGATGGCGCAATCAGGACCCTCACAAGCCACGTCCTCCGACAGTTGCTGTCTTTCACAACGCAGGAAAGCACCCGCCGAAAGAAAGTCCTTGCCTTTTCTGCACGAACAGACAACATGTCACCGAGGAATGTACGGCCAAGCTGACGAGTACTGACAAAAAAGAGATTCTTCGCATGAACGCACGCTGTTTTCGGTGCACGGACAAAGGGCATCGCTCAAGCGAATGCCGGAGACGTATTGAGTGCTCACCCTGCAAACGAAGACACGCGACGTCTCTCTGCATGCAGCAAGGTAATAACTCTGGACAGCCGAAGACTAACGCCGAAAATGCGTATTACACATCTGCGGAGACAAGCCAAGACATGAAAGAGGGTCCCACTGTACTTCTTCAGACCATACGTGTATGGGCTGTTTCCGACCACAAGGCGAATCCAGGTTCTGCTTCTACACCACCGGTTCCAGCTGACAGACTTCGGAAGTCAAGTCCGTTTGACGTCGTCGGCATTGAATTTGCTGGACCACTGCTGGTTAAAGACGGAGCGACAAAGACGTATATTCTTTTGGTAACTTGTGCCGTAACGAGAGCCATACACTTGGAACAAGTTTCCAGTCTAAAGACAGACTCATTCCTCTTGGCATTCAAGCGATATATAGCGCGAAGAGGAGTGCCAAGTACCATCTACTCCGACAATGGCAATACTTTTAGACGCGCCAAACCGAGAGCTACAATCCCTCTTCCGAGTTTCCGCTTCTCCTGAAATTCAAGACTTCTGCACTAAACAAGCGATAACTTGGAAGTTCAACGCAGAAGCTGCACCGTGGTGGGGAGGTTTTTGGGAGAGACTTGTTGGCAGCGTGAAGCGAGCACTGCGAACTGTTCTCGGCAGAGCTTCAGTGAATGCAGAACCATGGAACCCCATCCTGTGTGAAATTGAAGCGGTAGTTAACTCCCGCCCGCTTACTTTTGTGAGCAATTCCATCGGTGAGCCTGAGTTTTCACCCCAGCTCACTTTCTCATCGGTAAGCGACTGACAGCTCTACCACCGTTCAACTCGACCTCCTGGAACAACGTGCTACCGACATAACCAAAAATGGTATTATCGACAGTCTCTGATGAACGCATTTTGGCTGCGATGGGAGAAGGAGTATGTGCTTCAGCTTTCAATTCATCGTTTCATCACGTTCATACAAAGAATTCCGCACCTCTCAGATTGGAGACGTCGTTATTATAGAAGGAAGAGGCCCAAGAGGATTGTGGAAAACGGGAGTAATAGAGCAGACATTTCCTGGGCGTGACAATGCAGTTCGTGCATGCAAAGTTCGACTTTCGGCGGGACAGTTCTTGACGTGTCCCGTACAAAAGTTTGTATCCCCTGGAAATCGTCAAGAGCCCGGGGGAGGATGTTGTGGAAGTATAGGAGGAAGAAGGGGGCGTGCACACTATCACCATTAGTAAATAAAAGGAAGTGGAAGTGCGTTTCCAGTTCTGCCCTACCCTGGCGTCCTGGTTTCTTGCGGTTTACAACAGTGTGTTTTATGGGTAGGCAACAAAAACAGCGCTGAAAATGCTTGACCCCGTGCTTGCACTTGGGGCTTCGCCTTGCGTAAGCGGCATTTCCCACTAGTCCCGTACAGAACCTCTATGTCGAATGGGACAAATGGTCGTTGGATCATTAGAGAACATACATGGATCTTTTGTACGCGTTTAAGTTTTCATCCTGGGTAAACCAACTTTTACACCTGCCATCTCTGATACAACAACGGCGCAACTTCTTTTATTTCGCCCATCTATTCCTACTCCGTTCTCACATCGTGCTAGACATAAAGTGCCTAATCTTGGTGTCACCTTTTGAGACACCATCAAATATTCTCTGTTTAACCTTAACCACCATGGAAGCTTCCGGATGTGTCCTGTGACATGTCGTTTGTAGCTATGGACAGAAAATGAGTGCCAACAACTGCAATTCTCCAGGAGTTCTTGTTTCTGTGAGATAAATACAGGTGTGCAGAATTTTATAGCGACGCATCAAAAACTGCACTTTCTGTATCGTGTGCCACGCACGAACCCGATTGTAGGGTCTCTAAGTCTCTGAAATTGGAAAGGCAGCATTTTATGGCAGTTGCCCATGAAAGTTTGCTTGTTTTAAATAACATAGTCCAAACATAAAATACTAAGTCTATCATTTTCACAAATTCACTGAGTGTTGTACAAGCAATACCATGCAACACTCTTGTAAAAACCATCTTCTTAATGTAGCGTATGCAACCATTATGTCAGATTTGAGGTGATCATGTGTTGGGGTACAGGCCACTCTGGGATCATTGGAAACGAGACCGCGCATCAGATGGCCGCTGCTGCTGCACTTACAAAATTCACAGGACATAGCAACAGTACCCTACACTGACCTCAAGCCGCACATCAGACAACACCTTCGCAAACATCGCAAGCACGCTGGAACCAACAGACAGACAACAAACGACACATAATAAAACCACTCTTGGGACCATATACCACTGGCACACACAACTGACGCACTGATGTTGCCCTTGCTAGGTTACGGACAGACCACACCCATGTACCCCACTTTCACCTTCTCACAGGATCTCCAAGACCACTGTCTAGCGGGTGTGGAGAGGCCCTATCCGTAATCCATGTACAACTTCAATGCAAAGCACTCGACACAACAAGACAAAGCCACTTTACCCAATTTTACAGACAACACATCCAGTTACACTAGAGTTTTTTCTCTCTGATCCTACAAGTTCTGTCACGCGCGTTTATATATATATAAGCAGAAGTTAAATTTTTAGACCTAATTTCACACCACGCAAGATCACAACTTCGCCTTATACACCAGCCATCCTCACTGTCTTTTACTGATTTTACTTTTGTTCTTGCTGACGAATTTTAGTGTTTACGTTCTCATCTATCGAATATAACCTCTGTTTTGGCTCTCTTTGGCCCAGTTGGCCTTGCGCTATTAACATCCAACCATCATCACCATGTCATCTTGACTCACCTGAAGCCACAAAGGCGTGACGGCAACACTTGCGAGCATTTTGAAAGAAGATGGCACGTTATGGTTACTGTCGCCTATATTTTGGAATCCACGTTGTTTGTAGTCACTGCCGTTCTTTACAAGCAGACTACTTTAGAAAGTTTTCAAGCGTTGGAATGTGAACTTGTTTTGAGTGAAAACACTTTATATTCAACCTCGTCCCAGCTTCACCCCGTCTCGGCACGACGCAGCCATCGAGTGTGTGTGGACGGTGTGTGACAGTCATAGCCCCGCCACAGCCAGCATCATACCAGATCCCCACTTTTGGTCTCCAACCAATTGACGAGTCTATCTACGTCATTGGTGACCATGTGAGACAAGGCGAAGCGGGACCAAGAAAAAATGTGGCACCAGCCCTCTCGTCGGGCGTGGTTCTGGGTATATACCTCGGAAGCTTCGTCAGCGCCTTGACGATGTCACTGCTGCATGACCAGGCACCACCATGTACGATCGATCCGCACCTTTTCACGATGTCTACCGGCGAAGTAGGCGAGAGTACGCCCACACGAGTTCAACTCTCTGCTCTATGAGTGTCGCGTACTAGGCTGCTCTGCTTAGAGCAACACACCTACTCATTTTCTTATCTGCGAGGGCCATGTCGCTAGACGCTAATTGTATTAAGCAGCATAATCTTTCCCGACGCACAGGCCAGGGCAAGTGTTACGAAATATCAGTCAACGCGGTCATTCGAGTTGCGCATGTGCTTCAAATAGCCACAGTTTCTCAATAGGCATCACCACTCCGGTAATAATTTACAAGCTACAGCCCTTAACGGTCTAAGGAAAGCCCAGACCAACTTTAAATAGTCCCCACATAGCATGTGTCACATAGTTGAGGTATTGCCTATAACTCAGTTTAAACGCTAACTTCTGAAATATTTCTTCACGCAGAACTAATTCAGGTGTACTCTGATGATCAGATTTCTCTACGTATCCATGCAGTTGGTGGCTGAAATTCGCATGGTCCAATAAGCCAAATATCACGTACTTTTCCTCCACCTGACGATCTATGGGTACCTTAAACCGGCCTAACTCCCCGAATAGCCCAATGCTTGTGGCGAACCGCTGTTCAGCTTTTGCCGCCTGTAGGCCTCTGGAAATGGTTCTAGGTGCAATACTTTCAGTAGGGCTCCATGGCGTGGGAGACTAGGGGTCAGCAACCTCCAGGCCCTTCTAGCGTTGTGGAGGGGGAACGCATTCCGTTTGCCTCTAAAACCGGGAATGAGCGTTTAGAGAGACAGTGCCTGAGCTTTGTTTCAGGGAGACCCTAACGCCGTAGCTGCGACCTTGATTCTGCTTCCAACTGCAGCTGCTTCTCAAAAGAGTTTCTATCCAGGATCAGACTCTAAAACCTTTAAATGGAGAGGATATTGTAATTAATTTAAAGACGACGCAGTTGTGTTAAAAGAAAACGAGTTTATTGCAGCGAACTTCAGCTCCCCTAACCACTCAAAGAATACACAGGCGGCGACACAGCAGTAAAAGAAGTGACGTGCGTCGGCGAGCAGCGGAGAATGGCATGGAATGCCGCGGCATCTGCTCTGCAGGCTCTTTATCTTTAAGCACGACTCTTTCTCGAACCAACGCTGCCTGTATAAACGTTTCCTAACGCGTGAGCGAAAAATGGCCAAACAGCCACGCTCCTGTTGCTCTCTCCTACCCTTCCCTGCTCCGTAGCCTTCCAGCGTGCTTTCGTGTTCATAGAGTTAATACTGTTCGTGTCCACCAGCCAGCGCCGCTTCTCGGAAACTATGCAAAATAGTGGAAAGTTTGTTTAGCGTTCCCGAGGCGGCGCTCCTACGCCTTCTTGTTTTTAACCATGCCTGTCTGTCTTGGTCTGTCTTGGTTTATCACGAAGCAAAATGCCTTGCGCTGCCGCAGGATCATGCAGGCTTTGCGCGCTTATCTACTCGGATCACAGGCCCTGAAAGTTTCTGAGTGGGGCATCCCACCTCTATCCCCTCCGCATTTAGGTATTGTTTTGACCCCGCCGTTCGCACTCCGCATCGGTAGGCACTTATAAAATTGAGGACTGTACTGTACAAGCGCCCGGACAGCGTGGCGGGATCCCAGCAGGTTATCGTTTTGTTTCCTATAATTTCCTGAAGTTTACAAGCACGTGATATTATTGGAAAGTAATCGTAGAAGTAATCGCCTGAACAAAAAACATGCACGCAATTTTTTCTCCTTTAAATACTCCAGAAAGAAAAATATCAGTCAAAAATGGCTGCCCCATCCGAAAATATCGTTTTTCTGTTAGCTATATGTCTATCGGACAATCATTATGTTCGTACACTATTTCAGTCCACCTCCGTCTTTATCTTTGGAAAAATGCAGCAAGTATGAAGCGAGCGACACGTTGAACGAGATCCCCAGTGTGCCACAGAACCAGCGCCCCGTCGCGGCTAAGATATAAGCGAAACGGCCCTTGAAGCCCAACAGGCAAGCTGACAGACACACGTCGCAGTTCTGCAGCGTTCGCTACTCGCGAGCAGTGACGTAAGCCGAAATGTCCGCTGGCACACGCCACACAGCGGATCAGTGCCTGAACTAAGCGTCCCAACCCTTCCCATTGAAAAGCCCGCGACGTGTCAGGCAAATTAATACAGGCGGCGTTGCTCGAACCGTCGATTTACATCCAGAACAAAGAAGATTATTTTAGGCTGTTCACGTTAGTTCGGAACGCTCTCCCTATCAGTAGAGATAACCCATGCGGCATACAAAGAAAGAACGGAACACGCGCCCCCCTTGGCACAGAGAGAACAGCGATAAAACAGGCCGGCGCAGCCGGGAGGCAAAAGCAAAACACAAATAAACAAATCGAATGCATGGTTCGCGGCATTACCCCCGCTTCTAAGAGTGCATCGACCAGATGCTAACATAAGTGACAGTCCGAACAAAGAAAAAATAAAAGTCTGTCATCGTGCGTAGACAGGTTTTAAGCGAACCACGTGGACGACTTCGGGTCGCGTGCGTCGTCTTGATGTGCCAGAATCACCATCAAGGATCACTTCGTAGGTAAGTTGGCCAACACGTCCTAGAATCTGATAGGGTCCGAAATACCGTCGTAGAAGCTTCTCACTCAGTCCGCGTCGTCGGATGGGAGTCCAAACCAACACACGATGCCCTGGGCGGTACTCGGCGTCTCGGCGTCGGAGGTGGTAGCGGTGGCATCCCCGAGCTGCTGGTCCATTGTACGAACTCAGGCGAGCTGGCGGGACTTTTCCACACGCTGAAGCTATCCTTGGGCGTCGGCGTTGAGGTTGTCGTCTTCTACGCGCGGAAGCAGGGCGTCAAGCATTGTAGTCGGCCGCCTTCCCTAGACAAGCTCGAACGGTGTCATCGGCGTAGTTTCTTGGATAGCCGTGCTGTACGCATACGCGACATATGGGAGCACTTCGTCCCAGGTCTTATGTTCAACATCGCCGTACATGGAAAGCATATCCGCAACCGTATTGTTCAAACGCTCCGTTAGTCCGTTCCTTTGGGGGTGTCAGGCCATCCTTCTTCGGTGATCCGTGTTGCTGTAGCGTAAGTTCCGCAAAGAAGGCAGTTCGGTGATCCGTGATTTAGGACTTCAGGGGCTCCATGTCGCAGCACAACTTGGTTTATAAAGACCTTGGCGACTTCTTGTGCAGTCCCCCTCAGAACAGCGGCGGTCTCTGCGTAGCGCGTCATGTAGTCTGTCCCTACGACAATCCACTTGTTCTCTGATAGGGATGTAGGAAACAGGGTCTAGAAGGTCCATTCCAATCTGTTTAAAGGGCCTCGACGGGACGGCGATCAGCTGCAGAAGTCCGGCGGGTCTCGTCGGCGCCGTTTTTTGTCGTTGGCAGTTATGGCAGCTCCGGACGTAGTGGGTTACTTCGGATGTAAGGCGGGGACAGTAGTACCTCACCTTGAATTTTTCAATTGTGCGAGCTGTGCCTAGATGTCCGGAAGACGGGTCGTCATGGCACGCTTTGAAAATGTCGTCACAAAGATCTGCCGGGATGACAAGAAGGTAATTCGTTCTCGTTCCGGGGCTGAGTTTTTCAGGCTTAATGCTGGCAAGTTTCGTTTGAACGCCCTAGGCACGGTGACGTTGCGTCCTTCGAGGTAGTCGATCACGACACGCAATTCGGGGTCGGCACACTGCTGCGCGGCCATGTCACTCTCCACAACGACTCGGAAGAACACGCTGTCTTCATCGGTTTCTTCTGGTGGTGGGTCGATGGGGGCGCGGGACAGGCAGTCGGTGTTACAGTGTTTCCAGCCGGATTTCTAGACGATTTTAACGTCCCATTCCTGCAGGCGCAAGCTCCATCGCCGAAGACAGCCAAAGGGGTCATTCAAATTGCCGACCCAACACAGCGCATGGTGGTCTGTCACAACCTTATACGGTCTATCATACATTTATTGGGGGAAATTTTGAATGACTCATATGATAGCCAGTCATTCTTTCGCGGAGGCAGAGTAGTTTTGCTCTTCCTTCAACAGACTACGGCTGGCATAGGCGATTACCTTTTCGCAACCGCTTTGCTTTTAGACGAGGGCGGCACCCAAACCTATATTACTGGTGTCCGTGTGCATTTCTGTTTCGGCGTTGTCGTGGAAATGAGCGAGCACGGGCGGGCTTTGCAGGCGATTTTGCAGCTCGCAGAATGCTTTTTCTTGGTCGTTTTCCCAGCTAAAAGGGGTGTTATCTTTCGTCAAGCGTGTGAGCGGCTTTGCAATGCGTGCTAAGTTTGGAACGAAGCGCCGGTAGTACGCGCACAGTCTGAGAAATCTTCTCGCGCCCTTCTTGTCTTTCATCTTTGGAAGTTCGCAATGGCTGCAATTTTTGCCGGGTCTGGTAGGATTCCCACGGCGTTCACCACGGGGCCCAAAAATGTCAATTCTTCATACGCGAAACGGCACTTTTCAGGCTTAAGCGTTTATCCCGACGTACTAATGGCCTCAAGTACAGACTCCAACCTTGCAAAGGGTTCTTCGAAAGTCCGGGCGAATACCACAACGTCGTCGAAGTCTACGAGGCAAGGGTGCATCTTGAGGTGAGCTGGCAGAGTATCCATGTCTTTTTGAAACGTTGCTGGCGCAGTGCACAGACCAAAAGGCAACACCTTGAACTCGTATAGGCCGTCCGGTGTTATAAATGCAGTTTTTTTTCGGTCTCTCTCGTCCACTTGAATTTTCCAGTAGCCGGTCTTCAGGTCCGTCGATGAGAAATACTTGGCATGGCAGAGAGGGTCGAGAGCGTCGTCGATTCGTGGCAGGGGGTACATGTCCTTTTTGGTGATTTTGTTGAGTAGCCGGTAGTCAACGCAGAACATTAATGTGGCGTCTTTTTTCTTTACGAGTATAACCGGTGCAGCCAAGGGGCTTTTCTATGGCTGTATAGTAACGTGGCAGGACATGTCATAGAACTGAGTCCGGATGGCTTGCCGCTCTTGCGAAGAGACGCGGTACTGTGACTGTCGGGTAGGTCGGGCTCCATCTTTGGTGATAATTGGGTGCTTCGCTAAAACTGTGTGACTTAATTTTGATTTTGAAGAAAAACACTCGCTGTAGCGACGCAGCAAATCCAGTAATCTGTTCCGATTTTCTTGTGGCAGCGCCGAGTTCACGTCGAAAGGATGCGGCAGATTCGAGCATCGGCGGGTGTGCGTTCAAAGTTGGCGATCGCGATCACTTGACTTTCTTCTTGCGTTTCTACAAGGAACGCAATTGCAGCGCCCTTGTTCAGATGCTGGTACTCCTCGGTGAAATTGGGGACCAAAACGTAGGACTGGCATTGCTTAAAGCGCGGAATGCGTCTTGCGACGGAGACACCACGGTTGAGAAGCAACCTTTCGTCACTCTTTACGATAGCGTCGATGTCAAGAGCAGCATCCTCACAGTAGACGGCGATCATCAAGCTTTCGCGGGGTGGCAGGCTGACATGATCGTCGGCGATCCTTACAGCAGCACGGTGATCGGGGTTCGGTTGCGGCGTCGTGGAGTGATCGGAGGAAGAAGTTATAGACTTCACCTGCAGACCAATTATTGCGCCGTTGTCCGTCAAAAAGTCCATTCCGAGAATTACGTCACGGGAGCAGTTAGGTAAAATGATGAACTCGGCAGGGTAAGTGGTGCCGTCTATGGTGACGCGTGATGTGCACGTTACACTTGGCATTACGAGATGGTCTCCTGCTGTGCGTGCATGCGAACCGTCCCGTCTTGTCGTAACTTTCTTCAGCTTGGACGCGAATGACCTGCTCAGTAACGAGTAGTCAGCGCCCGTGTCGATGAGGGCGACTACGTCAAAGCTGTCGATGGACAAGCGGCCGTCGGACGCCGCCTTCCTCGAGTTCCGGGTGCGTCGAGGCGTCGCATCTCGGCTTGTGCGTGTTAAAGGTCGGGCACTGTGCGTCGTCGTTGCCGTCATCTTCTTGGCGGCCGTCTCTGTCATGTTGGATACGCGCCGCGCCGTGCAGCTGTCGTCGTGTTAGGCAATCTCGTCAGGGTTCTGTAGGGTCGTCGGGATGAGGCCATGTCGTGAATCACGGTCTTCGGCACACCCTTGCGTCGTTGGAGGGTTTTCTTTTTTTCGCCGTTGTGCCACTTCACCTCCAGAGGTCGCGGTCGAGGACCAGCCGCGGAGGAGGTCACCGCTTGTGGTTGGCGGGGTGCTTCCAACGGCGCAGAAGTCCCCAGTGCGAGTTAGACTTCTCGAATGACATCGGTCAAAAAGGCGATGTGGGGTTGCGGCGTGGTTGGGTTTAGCCTCCTCAGTTCTTCGCGAATGACGGTGCGGATCTTTTCCGACAGGTCTTCCGTCACAAATCCGGGGTAGTTGACGGGGTTCGCCAAAAACGCGTTGAGTTGTCGATCGTCTTGCCTCCAACGCATGTCTAGGGTCCTCTCGATCATCGCTGCCTCTGTCACGAACTCAGCGTCGGTTTTGGGCGGGTTGCGAATGAGTGCAGCGAAGAGGTCTTGTTTAACTCCCCGCATCAGAAACTGCACCTTCTCCTCTGCCATTTCGGGGTCAGCTCGCCTGAAGAGCATCTTCATCTCCTCAACAAACACCACAACACCTTCGTTCGGGTGTTGCATTCGCGTCTGCAAGAACACCTCAGCTGGTTTTTTACGTACGACAGTTGTGAATGTTTCAAAAGTTCGGCTTTGAACATGCTCTATGATGTTACCGAGCTCTCGTGATTTTCAAACCAGACTTGAGGCGAGTCTCCGAGGTAGAAAAACACTTGCCTCAGAGTTTCTTCATCATCCCATCGGTTGAAACTTCGGACGCGCTCCAGCTTTTCAAACCAGTCTTCCGGGTCCTCACCACGGGATCCTCGGAATAATGGGGGCTGCCGTGGTTGCTGCTGAACGACGGGAGAAGTGGCTTGGTTGACCATGGTGCTGGTTGCGACGTCTTTCTTCTTAGCTTTCTCCGGTAGTAGACCGAGCTCGGGGGATAAACCTTGCAGGCGGAGGCTGGCTCTTGTGGGACTGGCTTGGTGGCTTCCAGAGGTTGTAGAGAACATGAAAGGTGCGTACCCAGAACCTCCATCAGATGTCACGAAGTCAAACACGACGCAGTTTTCTTCAAAAAAAAACGAGTTTATTGGAGCGAACTTGTGCTCGCCTAACAATTCAAAGCGGCGAGACAGCAGTCAAAAAAAAGTGACGTGCGTCGGCGAGCGGTGGAGAGTGGAATGGAATGCCGCGGCGTCTGCTCTTCAGGCTTTTTATCTTTAGGCGCGACTCTTTCTCGAACCGTCGATTTGCATCCAGAACAAATAAGATCATTCCAGGCTGTTCACTCCTATTTTGGAACGCCCTCCCTATCAGAAGAGATAACCCATGTGGCATGGAAAGAAAGAATGGAACACACGCCTCCCTTGGCACAGTGAACACAGCGATAACACAGGCTGGCGCAGCCTGGCGCCAAAAGCAAAACACAAATAACCAAACCCAATGCATGGTTCGCGGCACTATTGTTGATAGTGCATTTTCGTAATTCGTGGGTATTTTCGGTGTTTAAGTTTCGCAGGGCACAGGTCCCACCTTGTGGCGCGAAGAAACTCAGTGCGGTAGCCGGGATTTAGGGACAAAGCTCCAAGCTATCCTGCTTAACCACGATGAGTGAAACCTAAACGCAAACAGACACAGGGACGGGAAAGGAAGACGCCACCAGCGCTGGTGTCGTTTCCCTTTCTCGCCTCTGTGTCTGTTTGCGCTTACGTTGCACTAATGGATGTTCGCCAGCTAAAGCTCGTCTCTTCATTTGGCTTCTGCCTAAATAAAATACATTTTAAAGAACGACATCTTAATTAACTGCACAGAGCCACACCTGTCAGTGCAAAAACAAATCACTGAAGTCAACGACGCAATATCGACACAGCGAAAATAGGCTCAGGCATTACAAAAACATCAGTATTATTCCGGCCGCTTTTCTTTGTCGTATTTATAAACGACATCGTCAGTGAAAAACGCGTCAAGATAAAGCTCTGCGCACATGACTGCATTTTGTATATATGCAAATAACTATGCGAAATGCGCATGTTGTACAATGAACTACGAAATACGATTGCACACCAGCGCAGTTCAGTCGTAGGGTGAAGCTATGTTTAATTATTCTCTTTTAGACGCTGATTTAATGTTCTTACTAAAGTCTCCATATGTAATGAGTTTTCAGAGCTCTTTCTGATTCATCCGTTATACTTCATCAGCATTTGTATTGTGTGGTTTCTTTTAGGTGCAGGGCATTTTAGGCGCTGATCTTGACGTCGTAGCTCGCTGGCTACTCCCGAGTAGAGCAACAGGGCGTTCAGTGGTAGGGCTTTCGTCGAGGCATACCCTAGAGGATAAGAAAGCGAAGCGGATCATATATATTGTGAGCGCGTATGCAGCGTGATGCAGATGCAGCGTGAGGCCGGAAGCAGCCACACTGGCGCCTCCACTCCTGCGCCTCTTGCATTTGCCGTCACCTGCCGCGAGCGCGACCCCCCGCATTTCGCAGAGCTCCGCGGTGATGACGTCGATGACTGGTTGGATGAGTATGCTCGGGTCAGTGCTTTCAACCGTGGGGATGACGCGGCGAAGCTGCAGCAGGTTTCCTTTTCGTTGGACCAGGTGGCAAAAACATGGTTTCTGAACAATAAACACCGCATCGACGACTGCGCTAGCTTTTGCCAGGAGCTGCGCAAGATATTCGCCACGACAGCCGCTCGGTCAGACGAGGCGAAACGGAAGCTGGCCACTCGGCTTCAGCGCTCTGACGAGGCGTATACCTCATACATAGAGGACGTCGTTGCTCTCTGCCCCGCGTGGATTCAAGCATGCCAGAGGCCGACCAGGTTCGCCACATCCTGAAGGGCATCGCTTCTTTTGCGCTCAACGCCCCCGCGGTGCAAAATCCGACGAGCGTCAGCGATGTGCGCACAATCTGCCAGCGCCTGGACGAATTGCAGGCTGTTCGTCTGCAAACGGCTGCTCTGGCTACGCCGTCACAAGGGGACACGGACATGCGGCTTCTCATACGCCAAATCATCCGCGAAGAGCTGCAGCTCAGTGACCCGCTTTATGCCCCACGATATCACTTTCGCACGGAAGCTCCTCAGCTGCGCGACCTCGTGAAAGAGGAGCTGGCATGTATTGCGGGTGTGACGCCATCGACGCCTCCTGGTCCCACGACTCCCACGCCGTCCTACTCGGCCATCGCCTCCAAACCGCCTTTACCAATGGAAGCCCCGCTGACCCATGGACACTTAACAGCGATATCCGCAGCAAGCATGCCACGGGGATACTACACGACCATGCACCCTGGCCGCCAGCCCTTCCCGGGTGACCGCCCCGTCTGCTATCACTGCGGGATTCGCGGGCACATATCTCGTTTTTGTCGACGACGTCAGCAAGATGAACGGCGTGGGTACGCACCGTTTGAACGCGACATTGGCTTTTCTTACGGGTCCCGACGTGGCACATATGGTTCACCCCCGCGTCGCCCATCACCGTCCCCAACCTCGTTCGGCCCGCCTCGGCCCGAGTGTCCATCACGCCGACGCTCACCCTCACCATATCGCCGCTCTCTGTCACCTCTTCGACCCGTGACCCGCTCCAATGACAACCAATCGGAAAACTAGCGCCTGCAGTTTCTGTAGGGGAAACTGCACTCGTCAAAAAGCCAAAAACTCCTCCATTAGGACCATCAAATACATTGTCTGTGGAAGGTGAATGTTTTTGTGTTGATGCCCTTGTTGATACCGGAGCCAGTATATCAGTGAATAATGAAAAGTTGTGTTCGCACCTCCGAAAAGTGACTGCCCCGTATACTGGACCTTCGTTGTGCGGTGCTAATCGAGAGGTGCTCGAGCCATCCGGATACTGCACAATACGTGTTTTGATAGAGGAAATTCGGCACCATATTCAGTGCGCAGTGTTACCTGGCTGCTCCCATGAACTCATTCTGGGATGGGACTTTCTATCATCGGCATCCGCGGTCATCTCCTGCCGATACCCCGACATCGAGATCACCGCTACGGACTATACGGATGTTCCTGACGTCATGCAGCAGTGCTTCGTGGCAAGTGCCGATTTCGTCCTCAAACCTGGTACTGAGACCACAATTTCCGTTCGCGGTGGCAACTGTCGTGATGGGGACGTACTCATCTTTCCCTGTGCTCGGTTTCTCCCGAGAGGCATCGTGATCGCCATCTGTCCTGTGCGCTTCTTCCATGGGTCGGCCACACTCGTTGCCGCGAACGTTACTTCTGTGCCGATTCTCCTTCGTCAAGGGACCACTTTGGCTACCGCTGCTGACTCCGAAGCTGTTTGTGTGGTTCCCCTCTCCCCTATTTCTTCCTTCCCATGTTTGCCCTCTAAACCATTGCACCCGCTCTATCTGCCGCAATCAGTTCTGATCTCTCCCCCACGCAAACTGGCTCTTTACTAGACCTTCTGAACAAACACAAATCCTTATTTGATTCTAATTGTACTACGCTTGGCCAAACTTCCGTCGCAACGCACCGAATCGAAACAGATGGATCCCGTGTTGTTTGCCCCCGTCCTTACCGTGTGTATTCTTCCGAACGAAAAGTCATCAGTGAGAATGTCGCCGATATGCTTCAACGCAAAATTACCCGCCCATCAAACAGCCCTTGGTCGTCCCCCGTGGTCCTCGTTAAGAAAAAAGACGGATCCGTTCGATTTTGTATCGATTACCGCGCACTCAACAGAATTACCCGAAAGGATGTATATCCAATGCCTCGCATCGATGATGCCCTGGACTGCCTACAAGGAGCGGAATATTTTTCCAGCCTTGACCTCCGCTCAGGTTATTGGCAAATTCCAATGAAGGATGCCGATAAAGAAAAGACAGCATTTGCCACCCCTGATGGACTATATGAATTTAATGTAATGCCTTTCGGACTATGTAACGCTCCTGCGACTTTCGAGAGAATGATCGACAACGTTCTTCGGGGCCTTAAATAGAGAACATGCCTCTGTTATTTGGACGACATCGTTATTTTTTCTTCAAGTTTCACTGAGCACTTGAAGCGGCTAGATGAGGTTCTTACATGCCAAGCGAATGCGGGTCTTCAGTTGAACACCAAGAAGTGGCGTTTCGCCACAAGAAGCATAAAGGTTCTAGGTCACGTAGCCAGCAATGAGGGGATTTGGCCTGACCCAGACAAGATTGCTGCTGTCATCGATTTCCCACGGCGACAACAGCAAAAAGCCCTACGCAGCTTTCTTGGCCTAGCGTCTTACTTCCGCCGTTTCGTCCACAACTTTGCTGCAGTTGCTTCGCCCCTTAACAAGCTGCGTCACTCCAGAACACCCTTTGTATGGTCAGACGACTGTGAGGAAGCTTTCCGACAACTCAAGCACGCGCTCACCTCAGGGCCGGTACTATGCCATTTTGATGAGTCTCGCCCTGTTATTCTGCACACGGGTGCCAGTGGCCACGGAATCGGTGCTGTGCTGCTGCAGTCTGATGATCAACGCCGAGAAAGGGTTGTTTCTTACGCAAGTCGCACCCTAAGCACCGCCGAGAAAAACTACACAATCACCAGAGCAAGAATGTCTCGCTGTGGTTTGGGCCGTCCAAAAATTTCGACCTTACCTCTACGGCCGCCACTTGACAGTAGTGACCGACCACCACGCTCTGTGCTGGTTGCAGAGGCTGAAAAATTTATCAGGACGGCTCGGACGATGGGTTATTCGACGCCAAGAATATAACTTTACTGTCACATACAGGTCCAGGAAAAAGCACCAGGATGCGGATGCACTTTCTCGTTGCCCTCTGGGGTTGAACAAGACTTCCGCGTCATTACCCCTCAACATGGTCCTCCCCATCGCACCTGTCAAGCGTGTAGCAGTTGAGGACCTCTCGGGCCTGCCTTGTCTTCAAAGGGCCGACACATACTGCCGTAGAATGATCGACCAGCTTACCGGATCATCACCTCCTCCAAACAGTAGGTCCCGTCGACAGCTTCAACAATTCAAGTTTTTGGACGGCATCTTGTACCGTTCCACTCATCTCTCTTCTGGCCACTGATGGATTCCCGTTGCGCCACGCTCCATCCGCGCGCAGATACTGGATGTGCTGCACGACAATCCCACAGCCGGTGACCTAGGCTTCAGCAAAACCTACAAGCCAGTCCGCAGTCGTTTCTTTTGGCCCGGCCTGTCCACCTGCGTTGCCCGTTACATCGCCTCATGCCCATCTTGTCAGCAGCGCAAGAGATCCACATCCCCGCCTGCCGGACTGTTGCAGCCGCTTCCGCGTTCGTCTATGCCTCTCCAAACGGTTGGTATAGATCTCTACGGGCCTCTTCCTTGTACGGCTGCAAGATATCGGTGGATTGTGACAGCAGTTGACCACCTAACACGTTATGCAGAAACCACGCCAATTCGCTCTGGCTGCGCAGCAGAGGTCGCAGACTTCTTTCTGCGCGCAATACTCTTGCGCCATGGGGCCCCTCGTGTTCTTTTGAGTGATCGCGGCAGGGTTTTTCTGTCCAGTGTTGTTGAAGATGTACTTCGTGCTTCGAACACAGTCCACAGAACCACTTCCTCCTAACACCCGCAAACGAGCGGCCTCACTGAAAGATTTCACCGGACACTCTCGGATATGCTTCCTAGGTACATTCGACCTGATCACACCAACTGGGACACAATTCTTCCATTTGTTACGTTTGCTTATAATACTGCACTTCAACGGACCACCGGCTACTCTCCATATTTCCTCGTATTTGGCCGCGACCCATCGTTCATTCTGGACACCACATTTTTATAGGCTCCCGTGTCGACCTCAAGCCCCTCCTCAGAACAGTTCCTCTCCCGTGTGAACTATTACCGTCGAGTGGCTCGTCTGCAGAATGAAGCCAGCCAGCACGACCGCAAGGACCGCTACGATGTCAGCCACCGTACTGTTCGGTTCTGCCCTGGTTACGAGGTCTTACTTTGGACGCCCAGTCGAAGACCAGGCCTATATGAAAAATTTCTTCACCATTTTACAGGCCCGTACACGGTTCTTGAAGAAACATCCCCTGTCAACTATCGTGTCACGCCTAGTCAAGCTCCCTTGGACCGTCAATACCGTGGCACAGAAATCGTGCACGTGTCACGGCTGAAACCTTTTGTGCGCCGTACTTCATGAACATTGGCGGTGGTGGTCAGGCACCCGCCTTCACTCGGAGGGGAAATTATTGTGATCGCGTATGTCTTTTCACCACGGCCTGGGCACTCTTAGGGACTGTTTACACACTCTGGGCAATCTCCCGCATTCCCTCCTCGCCGTGACATTATCATTCTCATTAACATTACCCAATCTTCTCCCCTCGTGCATCATCATCATCGCTCTCGGTACGGTGCTCGGAACCCACTGGATCGCCGAATAAACGTCCAGGTTCACCCGTTGCTCACGGGTCTTACAATATATATATATATATATAAGCCGCTGTGGGGATAGCGTAATGGCAAACGCACCGCACCGGTTATGCGGAGATGTGGGTTCGAGTCCCGCTCCCGGAAAAACGGCGGATTTTTTCTCGACTTATATTTTCGCTTATTTATCAATGAATCAAAGAAACGTGACAAGCACACGTCATTCGGCCCTATTAAATATTTTGAAAAAAGCCGAATAGCACTGGCAATGACGACTGCAACCTTGATATGTATCTTTACCGAGTCCCTCGTCCCGTATCTCTCTGTTCTGCTACATGCATTACGAGGCACTGGCTCCAGCAGTTCGGATATGCCAATTGCTAACCCCGACCTCCGACCACGTTCTACGTGGCGGCCGCTGGGAAAGAAGACGTTCTACGTCTCCCGCGGTAGTCGAGGGGCGGCGCTAGTTGACCGGCCTCAGAGCTCTTGTAAATATAAACCGCCGCTTTAAAGTCGAGAGGGAAGCCGCTGTGGGGATAGCGTAATGGCGAACGCACCACACCGGTTATGCGGAGATGGGGGTTCGAGGCCCGCTCCCGGAAAAACGGCGGATTTTTTCTCGACTTATATTTTCGCTTATTTATCAATGAATCAAAGAAACGTTACAAGCACACGTCATTCGGCCCTATTAAATATTTCGAAAAAAGCCGAATAGCACTGGCAATGACGACTGCAACCTTGATATATATATATATATATATATATATATATATATATATATATATATATATATATAGAGAGAGAGAGAGAGAGATCATGAGGTTCGATGGGCCAGTATAAAATAGTGAAAGAAGTCGACTGACACGTTTTCCCGTTTTTGTTGCCAACAGTTTCGGAGTTAGAAACTCCTTCTTCAGGGTTGTATTTTAATTTCTCACATTGCGTCTTTATACAAAAACTTCTGTGAGGGAGGGTTACTTCCCTCATCCCTGCAGGAGAGGTCGCGGGTGAGGGGTGTTTCAAACAGTTTGAGCAAGTGAGACATTCCTATTGGCTAGAAAGGTGGAAGGTGAGGGAAGGGGAAAGAACACGGACGAAAAGGCAGCACGAAAACACGCAACAAGAGGCGCACAAGCAAACACAATATCAAAAACAAGAGTGAGTCCTGCGCGCTCCGCAAATGGTGTAAAAGTAGTCAGCGGGAGAAAAAAAAAGGGGGGGGGGTGAAGGGAGACGGACATAAGATGGCGGCACAGGCATGGATCTTCGATTCGGTCAAACTCCCAAGGCCGCATGCATGCACGGCCCGCCCAGTCGACGCATGGTCCCCGCGCCATACTCGGAATTTTCTGTCCCATTTTCGGTTTTGTTTTACTACTGGTTAAACCTACAGAAGCTCTCGTCTTGGCGCCGCTTCGACGAAACTGAGTGGTGCAGCCAAGCTTTGCTACGTGGCCAGCGAGCCGCGGAACAAGTCACACTGGGATTTGGTTTCATTTGCGGCGCATTCTTCGGCCGTTTGTCTGTCAGTGGTGCGGCGGTCATAATTCAGGCCGCTGTGCGTCGGCGGGCCCGCGGGGCGCGCTCACAGCTGTTCAAGGTCACTGATTAGTCTGGTGGTGGTTGCCGAACGGGCGGGGAAGGGGGGGCGCAGGGGCGGCGTTCTACCCGTTTGTTTTGCTTGACTTCGTCCCTAAAGCGGGGTTTCCTTTTTTCCTTCTTGCTTTCTTTTTAAAGTTGTATGCACGCTCTCGCGTCCGCGCTCACCCCCTCCATTGCCCGCAAGGTCCCGATATTTGCGTCTAAGGCGCAGCTTTTCGTCGCAAGAATGACAGGCGGCCCGGGTCCTCATTTATGCCATGGGTGAATGCCTGGAATTTATGTATAAAGTAGGACTCCCTCTGCTCGCGTTCGAGGGTAGAGCGGAAGCCGGACTGCAGGAGAGTGATTCTGATATGCTCAATGGAATGGTCCGGCAGGCGCATATGTTTGGAAAATGGTAGATCCGGCTGTGATGGTGACGTGGGATTTGTGGTTGTTGAATCTGAGTCGGAATGCATTCTCGGTCTGGCCAATATACTCCTTGCCACACATTTCGCAGTGCAGTCTGTATACGACGTTAGTGGAATCACAGTCGAGACTTTCTTTATTCGGAAGGAAAATTTGGAAAAGTTAGATTTTGCCGTGTCGGTTGGGGTGATGAGGGGACAGATTTTGCAGCGCGTTTTCCCGCATGGGCGGCAGCCTGAGTGTTGTTTCGTGATCCCAGTTTTAGCCTTAACAAGCATATCTCTTAAGTTCTTGTCTTTACGATACACTACACGGGGTGGTTCGGGGAAGATAGCTGACAGGTGCTCACTTTGTCTGATCATGTTGAAATGCTTGCTCAGTATGTTGTTCACTCGCGGCATGTTCGCACCGTATGTTAATATCAGGTTGGTCTGGGGTGTTTCCGTTTTTTGTGAATTGGCTTTTGACAATGCTGACTGGCGGTCTGTTTGGCGGGCCCGGTTGATTGCGTCATAAATTATATTTTCTGGGTAATTTTGATTCAGAAGGGTGTTCTTTAGATTTTGCGAGTTTCTGTCAAATTCTTGGACATCAGAACAGATTCGGCGGTATCTGTATGCCTGCGAGTATGGTATTCCAACTTTGCAATGTCGTGGGTGGTTGCTGTCAAAATGCAGGTACTGTTGGCGATCCGTGGGTTTTTTGTAGACGGTGGTCGCGAGGGAGTTGCCATGTACCTGAAGGGTTACATCCAAAAAGTTGATAGTATCTTGAGATATGTCGTGGGGAACTTGATTGATTGATGGAGGCAGTTAAATTTTGAAATGAAGTCGAGAAGGCTCGCTTTGTCGTGGTTCCATATCATGAATATGTCATCTAGAAAACGCCTGTAAAACAGTGGTTTCTTTTCTTGCTTCTCAATGAAAGGAGTTTCCAATGATGCCATAAAAATATTGGCGTAATTTGGAGCCATCTTGGTTCCCATCGCCGTGCCGCTGATCTGAAGGAAGTGCTTTCGTTGAATTCGAAGTGGTTATAATTTAATACAATGGTTAGAAGCGTTGCGAGAGTTTCGCTTTTTATGTCTATTGATGGGTTGTTTAAGCCAGTAAATGCTGCCACGGTCGCTGCGATGTCTTCCGAGTGGGGAATATTTGTGTACAATGAACAGACGTCCAGCGTCACCAGAAAACACCCTGGGGAGATGACGATATCAGCAATTTCCTGTAGAAAATGGCTGGTATCTTTGATGTAGGATGGGAACGCAGGGGGGATGTCCGTATTTAGGTGATTAATGAAGCTTGAAATTTTTTTTTTCTCTCAACTTCTCTCAAAAGGTTTGACATTTTGCCCAGCCTCCGGAAATTTCAATGAGTTCCAACCTATATCAGGATCTGGACACATTCGCACGTAATCTGCGTCTCCGGGAATACTTCCATGACCGCCCCAACACAAAAACACAACTGCCTGGTGCGTCAAACAAATCCTGGACACCAAAAGACCGACGAGACCAGCACTTAGATATGTATATAGCGGCTGTACAGAAGGATGTAATCCGGGCATATGCACAGCACCAACCCGGGCGCAACAACCTGTCAGTAGAAGAGCGAGCAGCTTTAAATTCCCTTCAAGCGTACACCAGCATAATTATCAAACCAGCGGAAAAGGGGGGAGCCATTGTTATACTTGACAGGTCTGAATACTTGGAAGAGGGAATGCGACAACTAAGCGACAGACAATTCTATAATGAGCTACCAAATGACCCCACAAAATTCTATGAAAGTGAATTCACAACACCCTCAAATCTCTTGTCACGGAAGGTAATATAACTGCCGCGATGGTTAAAATTATGTCACCGGAACATCCTGCCCCTGGTCGATTTACTTGCTACCTAAAATACATAAGAGCAACCACCCGGGTAGACCCATTGTATCCAGTAACGGGACGGTGACAGAAAAATTTCAAGCTTCATTAATCACATAATTAAGGACATCCCCCCTACGTTCCCATCCTACATCAAAGATACCAGCCATTTTCTACAGGAAATTGCTGGTATCGTCATCTCCCCAGGGTGTTTTCTGGTGACGCTGGACGTCTGTTCATTGTACACAAATATTCCCCACTCGGAAGGCATCGCAGCGACCGTGGCAGCATTTACTGGCTTAAACAACCCATCAATAGACATAGAAAGCGAAACTCTCGCAACGCTTCTAACCATTGTATTAAATTATAACCACTTCGAATTCAACGAAAAAGCACTTCCTTCAGATCAGCGGCACGGCGATGGGAACCAAGATGGCTCCAAATTACGCCAATATTTTTTATGGCATTATTGGAAAACTCCTTTCATTGAGAAGCAAGAAAAGAAACCACTGTTTTACAGGCGTTTTCTAGATGACATATTTATGATATAGAACCACGACAAAGCGAGCCTTCTCGACTTCATTTAAAAATTTAACTGCCTGCATCAATCAATCAAGTTCACCCACGACATATCTCAAGATACTATCAACTTTTTGCATGTAACCCTTCAGGTACATGGCAACTCCCTCGCGACACCGCCTACAAAAAACCCACGGATCGCCAACAGTACCTGCATTTTGACAGCAACCACCCACGACATTGCAAAGTTGGAGTACCATACTCGCAGGCATACAGATACCGCCGAATCTGTTCTGATGTCCAAGAATTTGACAGAAACTCGCAAAATCTAAAGAACACCCTTCTGAATCAAAATTACCCAGAAAATATAATTGATGACGCATCAACCGGGCCCGCCAAACAGACCGCCAGTCAGCATTGTCAAAGCCAATTCACAAAAAAACGGAAACACCCCAGACCAACCTGATATTAACATACGGTGCGAAACATGCCGCGCGTGAACAACATACTGAGCAAGCATTTTCAACATGATCAGACAAGTGAGCACCTGTCAGCTATCTTCCCCGAACCACCCCGTGTAGTGTATGTGTAAAGACAAGAACTTAAGAAGATATGCTTGTTAAGGCTAAAATTGGGATCACGAAACAACACTCAGGCTGCCGCCCATGCGGGAAAACGCGCTTGCAAAATCTGTCCCCTCATCACCCCAACCGACACGGCAAAATCTAACTTTTCCAAATTTTCCTTCCGAATAAAAGAAAGTCTCGACTGTGATTCCCAGTAACGTCGTATACAGACTGCACTGCGAAATGTGTGGGCAAGGAGTATATTGGCCAGACCGAGAATGCATTCCGACTCAGACTCAACAACCACAAATCCCACGTCACCCTCACAGCCGGATCTACCATTTTCCAAAACATATGCGCCTGCCGGACCATTCCATTGAGCATATCAGAATCACTCTCCTGCAGTCCGGCTTCCGCTCTACCCTCGAACGCGAGCAGAGGGGAGTCCTACTTTTATACTAAAATTCCAGGCATTCACCCATGGCATCAATGAGGCCCGGGCCCCGCCTGTCATTTCTTGCGACGAAAAGCTGCGCCTTAGACGCAAATATCGGGACCTTGCGGGCAATGGAGGGGTGAGCGCGGACCCGAGAGCGTGCATACAACTTAAAAAGAAAGCAAGAAGGAAAAAGGAAACCCCGCTTTAGGGACGAAGTCAAGCAAAACAAACGGGTAGAACGCCGCCCCTGCGCCCCCCCTTCCCCGCCCCGTTCGGCACCACCACCAGACTAATCAGTGACCTTGAACAGCTGTGAGCGCGCCCCGCGGGCCCGCCGACTCACAGCGGCCTGAATTATGACCGCCGCACCACTGACAGACAAACGGCCGAAAGAATGCGCCGCAAATTAAACCAAATCCCAGTGTGTACTTGTTCCGCGGCTCGCTGGCCACGTAGGCAAAGCTTGGCTGCTTGCACCACTCGGTTTTCGTCGAAGCGGCGCCAAGACGAGAGCTTCTGTAGGTTTAACCAGTAGTAAAACAAAACCGAAAATGGGACAGAAAATTCCGAGTATGGCGCCGGGAACCCATGGTGCGGTCGACTGGGCGGGCCGTGCAGGCAGGCGGCCCTTGGGAGTTTGACCGATCGAAGATCCATGCCTGTGCCGCCCATCTTATGTCCGTCTGCTCCCTCACCCCCCCCCCTTTTTTTTCTCCCCGCTAGACGTACTTTTACCACCATTTGCGGAGCGCGCAGGACTCACTCTTGTTTTTGATATTGTGTTTGCTTGTGCGCCTCTTGTTGGCGTGCTTTTCGTGGCTGCCTTTCGTCCGTGTTCTTCTTTCCCCTTCCCTCACCTTCCATCCTCCTCCCCACCCTTTGCTAAGCCCTAGGAATGTCTCCACTTGCTCAACTCAACTGTTTGAAACACCCATCACCCGCGACCTCTCCTGCAGGGATGAGGGAAGTACCCTCCCTCACAGAAGTTTTGTATAATAGACGCAATGTGAGAATTAAAATACAGCCCTGAAGAAGGAGTTTCTAACTCCGACACTGTTGGCAACAAAAACGGGAAACGTGTCCGTCGACTTCTTTCACTATAATATATATATATATATATATATATATATATATATATATACACGAGAGGGTAGACACACGTATGAAAACGATGATCGAACTAACGTTTCGACCGGGGTCCGGTCTTCGTCAGAGCGGACGAAGACCGGGACCCCGGTCGAAACGTTAGTTCGATCATCGTTTTCAACGTGTGTCTACCCTCTCGTGTATTTTGAAACCGAATCCCGGAACTTATCATCGCTATATATATATATATATATATATATATATAAATCTAGAGAAAGATAAACTCACAAAGCGCGCAGAAATAGTATAAGTAAAGAGTCGGATACACAGCAAGAACAATAACAAACAATGTTTACTTACGTAGCGGCAATGGGACTTGCCTTCATCAGAGTAAAGTTACATGATTGTGGTGTCGCAAACATTGAATACATTTCTTATATAGGTTTGCATAAAACTGTAAGAAGGAATGGAAAATGTTTCGCAAATGGAGAGTGTGCATACAGTCAGGCTACGCCTACGTTACAACATCAACCAAAAACAAACAAAAAAAAAAAGGGGGGGGGGAGCAAGAGAGAGAAAAGGGGTCGTGTTAACAATGCAGCGTTCAAGGTTGCACCATGACGGGGTCAACGTATGCCGCGCGGGCTGCAAGTTCAGACAATGGGGGAAAATGGTCAACCGCGGTTTGTAAAGAAAGGGAAGAGTATACAGCAAGGTATTCAGTGGCTGGGGAGACTGGTTCTAGGGAAGCGAAGATGGGTGTGCCCCCAGCAGATGAAGAGAATAGATAGGGGGCACAAAGAGCATTTCACAGAAGCTAGCAATCGAACAGGAAATAGGTAGGGGTCACAAAAGGTTAAACATGAATAGATCACAAAGAGTTAAACATTCTTAAGTGGTGGTGGGAACGAGGCCTCCTTCTCCCGGACAAATGGCATTGTTGAGCCGCATTAAGCTAACAAAGCTGCTTTATTAGGAGAGTTTCTGCGAATTCTGATGGCAAACTCGAGGGTAGGAATAATGAACATAGTTATAAAAATTATGAAGCCGCTAAGTTTATTCGAGGGATAAGCACGTTAGTTTTCCGTAACTTTCATTAATTCCAAGTGTGGCTGACGCAAACTTATAAATGAGATAAGATTCCCGAACCTCGCGGTCGTGGTGCGTTTTGAAGGCGGATTCTAAAATCGTTGCTTTAAGATGATCAAATGCATGCCCGGGACTGTTCACATGTCTTGACAGGGGCAAATAAGGGCAGCTTTTTGCATGAGAGCGGTGATTATTGAACCGTATTCGGAAGGGCGTTTCAGTTTGGCCGATATATTGTTGCCTACAAACAGTGCACTCTAGAAGATATACGACATTAGCGGAGTCACAGTTAAAGTTACCTTTTATATTTACGTAGTAGTCTGAAGCCGTGCTGGTGGCGCGCTGTGTAGTGGTCATGTGTGGGCATACTTTACATCGGTGTTATTGCAGGGCATGCAGCCAGTAGTTGCCGGTCGGTTGATACGAGAGTTAGTGAAGAAAGTCCCCTAAATTCTATTACGCCGGTAGACAAACGCGTGGTGGTTCGGGGAATATGCTTTTAAGCGGTCACTTTGCATTAGGATATTGTGATGTTTTTTTAGCACGGTTGACACTCTTGGAGCGGAGGATGAGTGGGTTAAAACTAAGTTAGTTTTCGGGTTCCCGTTCGGGGCTTTTTTCTTACAGATTTCGTTACGGTCTAATTGGTTGGCTCGCACAATAGCGTCGTCGATAACTTTTTCCGGGTATTTTTTATTCAGGAGGGAGGTCTTGAGTTCTCGACAGTTTGAGTCAAAGTCGGCTTGGTTTGAGCAAATTCTTCCTAAATCGGTGGGCTTGGCTGTAAGGTATTGCTGTCTTGCAGTGTCTGACATGGCTACTTCGGAAGTGCAAATACTGCCGCGGGTCTGTCGGTTTTCTATACAGTTTAGTTTTGAAGCCGACCTTGGAAGGTCGTAACGGTGACGTCAGAAAGTTTACACTGGTTCCGAGTAGGAATGAGCAAGGGAAATACTAGGATGGGCTAGATTAAATGCCTCAATGAAGGTGAGGAGTTCCGCCTCACCGTGTTGCCAGATCATGAATATGTCATCAATATACCTTTTATAGTACATTGGCTTTAAATTTTGGGTGTCAAGAAAGTTTGATTCGAGGTGAGCCATAAAGATATTAGCGTAGTTAGGTCCGATTCGAGTTCCCATTGACGTTCCGCTGACTTGCACTAATGAACTCCGTCGAACTCAAAATTGTTAAGTTCAAGAATAAGCCTAAGGAATGTTTGGAGAGCAGAAGAATCGATAGGTTTGTCGCACGATGACTGTTCATACGCAAGGGATACAGCGGCGATGCCATCTTCATGGGGGATGTTAGTATACAGTGACGCAACATCAAGGGTGACTAGAAGGCAGTTATCAGGAATTTCAATTTTTGAGATGTCTGAGAGAAAGTCCATTGGTATCCTTAATGAAGGAGGGAAAGCTGGGCGGAATGTCGTCAGAAACAATGCAGAAACAATGGGGCGCCCTGGGTTGTTCACCTTGTGATCTTTGGGAGAAGATCCCTGATCCCCTTAAGCCCAGTAGCCGGTAAATTCTATCTTCTCCCAAAGATTCACAAGGTGAACAACCAGGGCGCCCCATTGTTTCTGGCATTGGCACTGTTACCGAAAACCTCTCGCGCTATGTGGATAATCTCATTGCGACATTCCGCCCAGCTTTCCCTCCTTCATTAAGGATACCAATGACTTTCTCTCAAACATCTCAAAAATTGAAATTCCTGATAACTGCCTTCTAGTCACCCTTGATGTTGCGTCACTGTATACTAACATCCCCCATGAAGATGGCATCGCCGCTGTATCCCTTGCGTATGAACAGTCAATCGTGCGACAAACCTATCGATTCTTCTGCACTCCAAACATTCCTTAGGCTTATTCTTGAACTTAACAATTTGAGTTCGACGGAGTTCATTATGTGCAAGTCAGCGGAACGTCAATGGGAACTCGAATCGGACCTAACTACGCTAATATCTTTATGGCTCACCTCGAATCAAACTTTCTTGACACCCAAAATTTAAAGCCAATGTACTATAAAAGGTATATTGATGACATATTCATGATCTGGCAACACGGTGAGGCGGAACTCCTCACCTTCATTGAGGCATTTAATCTAGCCCATCCTAGTATTTCCCTTGCTCATTCCTACTCGGAACACAGTGTAAACTTTCTGGACGTCACCGTTACTACCTTCCAAGGTCGGCTTCAAACTAAACTGTATAGAAAACCGACAGACACGCGGCAGTATTTGCACTTCCGAAGTAGCCATGTCAGACACTGCAAGACAGCAATACCTTACAGCCAAGCCCACCGATTTAGGAGAATTTGCTCAAACCAAGCCGACTTTGACTCAAACTGTCGAGAACTCAAGACCTCCCTCCTGAATAAAAAATACCCGGAAAAAGTTATCGACGACGCTATTGTGCGAGCCAACCAATTAGACCGTAACGAAATCTGTAAGAAAAAAGCCCCGACGGGAACCCGCAAACTAACTTAGTTTTAACCCACTCATCCTCCGCTCCAAGAGTGTCAACCGTGCTAAAAAAACATCACAATATCCTAATGCAAAGTGACCGCTTAAAAAGCATATTCCCCGAACCACCACGCGTTGTCTACCGGCGTAATAAGAATTTAGGGGACTTTCTCACTAACTCTCGTATCAACCGACCGGCAACTACTGGCTGCATGCCCTGCAATAAACCCCGATGTAAAGTATGCCCACACATGACCACTACACAGCGCGCCACCAGCACGGCTTCAGACTACTACGTAAATATAAAAGGTAACTTTAACTGTGACTCCGCTAATGTCGTATATCTTCTAGAGTGCACTGTTTGTAGGCAACAATATATTGGCCAAACTGAAACGCCCCTCCGAATACGGTTCAATAATCACCGCTCTCATGCAAAAAGCTGCCCTTATTTGCCCCTGTCAAGACATGTGAACAGTCCCGGGCATGCATTTGATCATCTTAAAGCAACGATTTTAGAATCCGCCTTCAAAACGCACCACGACCGCGAGGTTCGGGAATCTTATCTCATTTATAAGTTTGCGTCAGCCACACTTGGAATTAATGAAAGTTACGGAAAACTAACGTGCTTATCCCTCGAATAAACTTAGCGGCTTCATAATTTTTATAACTATGTTCATTATTCCTACCCTCGAGTTTGCCATCAGAATTCGCAGAAACTCTCCTAATAAAGCAGCTTTGTTAGCTTAATGCGGCTCAACAATGCCATTTGTCCGGGAGAAGGAGGCCTCGTTCCCACCACCACTTAAGAATGTTTAACTCTTTGTGATCTATTCATGTTTAACCTTTTGTGACCCTACCTATTTCCTGTTCGATTGCTAGCTTCTGTGAAATGCTCTTTTGTGCCCCCTATCTATTCTCTTCATCTGCTGGGGGCACACCCATCTTCGCTTCCCCTAGAACCAGTCTCCCCAGCCACTGAATACCTTGCTGTATACTCTTCCCTTTCTTTACAAACCGCGGTTGACCATTTTCCCCCATTGTCTGAACTTGCAGCCCGCGCGGCATACGTTGACCCGTCATGGTGCAACCTTGAACGCTGCATTGTTAACACGACCCCTTTTTCTCTCTCTTGCTCCCCCCCCCTTTTTTTTTTTTTTTGTTTGTTTGTTGGTTGATGTTGTAACGTAGGCGTAGCCTGACTGTATGCACACTCTCCATTTGCGAAACATTTTCCATTCCTTCTTACAGTTTTATGCAAACCTATATAAGAAATGTGTTCAATGTTTGCGACACCACAATCATGTAACTTTACTCTGATGAAGGCAAGTCCCGTTGCCGCTACGTAAGTAAACATTGTTTGTTATTGTTCTTGCTGTGTATCCGACTCTTTACTTATACTATATATATATATATATATATATATATATATATATATATATATATATATTTATATACCTGGCTACCACCCTCAAGCGTCAGATACACTTCTAGTAAATATAAATAGCCCAGAAAGTGAAGGAGAACACAGTCGCCCAGATAGCCGAATTGGTAAGGCATTCGACATGTAATCGAAAGGCGTGGGTTCGGTCCCCACTCTGGGCGCGTGTCTTTCTTTCTTTCTTCTGTGTATTTAAAAAAAATGTTTACTTCATTAACCGTAGTGAAAAAGAAAAAAAAAGCCTAAGCACACCCCTATGCCTCCTTTGGCGTTGTAGACTGCTGACCTATCTTTCTGTATTTCCTCAACGAGCCCCTCATTTCCTTACTATATTATTCTGCGAAATCCTAGCGAGGGTCTCGGTTCTGGCAGCCTTGATGCCTAGGTAGCATAAGAGGGCTTCCCGCCAGTTACCCGCTCATGACAGGCTGTAGACGTTTGAGTCTCGCCCCGGGGGTTGAAAAGAAGGTCCCCTTCTCCCCGTGTAGTCAGAGTGGCGCTGGCTACCACCCTCAAGCGTCAGATACACTTCTAGTAAATATAAATAGCCCAGAAAGTGAAGGAGAACACAGTCGCCCAGATAGCCGAATTGGTAAGCATTCGACATGTAATCGAAAGGCGTGGGTTCATTCCCCACTCTGGGCGCGTGTCTTTCTTTCTTTCTTTCTTTCTTTCTTTCTTTCTTTCTTTCTTTCTTTCTTCTGTGTATTTAAAAAAAATGTTTACTTCATTAACCGTAGTGAAAAAGAAAAAAAAAGCCTCAGCACACCCCTATGCCTCCTTTGGCGTTGTAGACTGCTGACCTATCTTTCTGTATTTCCTCAACGAGCCCCTCATTTCCTTACTATATATATATATATATATATATATATATATATATATATATATATATATACAGTCGTAAGCGTTCTATACTCGTAAACCACTGGCGGTTGTCCTACATCTCTCCGTTCTTTAACGCAAAGAAATGTATAAAAACAGCTGAGGCAAAATACACGTAATTACCTGCAGCGCCCACGTTTACTTATTTAAGAGCGCTCGTTGGATAGCTTTATAGGATATTTAGCGAAAAAATGCGGCTACGCAACAAAAATGGGGCGTTCGAAATAACGCAGAAAGGTCAACGCGTACCAAGAAAATAGTGCTTTCGCAATGCCAGAGAAAGACTCCTTCCGCGCATGAAAAAAATGTCGTGTTCGAAATGACGCACAAAAGCTCCAGCCGCTCATGAAAAAAATTACGTGTTCGAAATAACGCCAAGCAGTTCCAGCGTACGAAAAAAAGCAAGCCAAAAAAGAAAAGAACTCCCGCAGGCGCAGTTTCAGGCAATGGGCGAGTGAGCACTGGGAAAGCGGGAAAGGTGAATTGATGGGGTGGTAGCAGTGCGCGGAAAACGGCGGTACAGCCCAATATGGCGAATCACTGCTCTTCACTTCCGACAGGTTTCCCATTGAGTGGAACGGTTTGATTTTTTCTAGTCCAGTCCAGTCTGCAGGCGAGGTTTCTGCAAGCGAAAATATAGAGAGTATGTGAATAATCTGCTAGTATGAATATATGCGGTTTGGTTGAGAGAGAAAACAGAACGGGTGCAACTGCGAAGGTTTGTTACAAATGAAGTTGGTGCTTCAATTTTGGCTTTCAAGTACGTCTGAATAATGCTATCAATGTGAATGAATAGGCTGAATTTTATATTGTTTAGTGTTTTATGTGTTGTATTACTATTATAAATTGTCGAGACTATTTTTGCCTGTGAAATGTTTTTGGTACTAGCCTTGTGACTTTATTTATTTAACGTTTAATGGTAACTGCTTTTCTCTTAAAACAGTGTTTGATAACTTTTCATGAAAGGTCCACCGGACAATTCTTGCAAGTTCGGGGCTGTTCCTACAGTGCCTAAGAATCATAAACAACAAAGAACCACAAACAAGAACAACCTTTTTTTTAGCACAACCCCTAATATTGTTATACCTTTAGAGGGGGATCACTGATGTCATTCTACTTTTTGCAAACAGAGGAAGAAGCCTCATGGAATCGTCACCACTTTAGTCGAGGAGTGTAATCAGGTGCCACATGGGCGTTACAACAAAGGCTCCGATTAGCTCAAAAACCAGTGTCATGGTTTTGATATTGCGCAGTGATTTTCCTTCAAAGGGTGAAAACATTGCATGCAAACTTTGCTTTTATTTATCTCATGCAAATTTAAAAACTGAATCCTTTACTACACCAGAATGTTTACAGTATCGTGACAATAAAACTTGTTGAGTTTTACATCATATTTTGCCATCTTCAACATCGGCTGCACACAGAAGATTGGTAGCAGCTCTAACCGAAGCTTCGTGTAATATAACCTTGTGCCAGCACGCCCTGGCTCAATTGTACGCGGTCACTTTGGACAGTGACACCACCCGCCCCGCTTTGCTCCCACTGACGGTTTGAAAAGGGACGCTAAGGGGTTACTCCAGAGGCTCACAAGAACACAAGACAACAAGATGTACACAATTAAATTACAGCGTTGTTTTCAACTAGCTGATACACCTCCACCCCAAGCGCTTGTAAAATGATCTATATTGAGCAACATCCATGGCGCGAAGACAGCCACACGCACCATAACTACATCGCACTTGTCGAAGGAAGCGAACAGAACGCATCTGCTGACATGTGTCGGCGATATCACCAAACCATATATAGTTTATATCTTCCTTCTATACTCCACACACCTGACATTGGGAAGGCTTTCCTGGATTCCCTGCCGCGTAGTAACCTAAAATCCGCAATAAGTCTACGTAAAAAGCAATGTGTGTGGCTCTTTTCGGAACAAACGTTTTCCGGACACATTATGATCGCGCCAAACAGTTTCTATGCAGAATTCGCCCAAAACGTCTTGTCACGTCAAGCGTGTGTACGACAAACACACAAGACCTGTAGTGTAACTTTATTGCGCCTGTAGTAATTCAACCAATGTTCTGTTTTTAGCATCTCCAGCACCTATGTGCCTACTCAAGTCACAGAAAACGGAAGCCATCCGTCGGCTGCTTTGCGATAGCGCAAAGATATTCCTAGCTTGTGCGACGCCTGCCTGCATGCCGCTAAGGCGCTCTCCCTCCCCGGGTGTAACGTTAACAGATCATTGTTATATGATTGGACACACCGCCAGCTGTGTCAAACTACGATTTTAAGTATCAATTTTTACTATTACTCCTCCATGTTTGAAAACGCACAGGGGATATAATCTACGCAAAGTACTTGGTATCAAGAGACCATTAAAAATGGGAACTAGTATCAAGCTCCGGGCTAACGGACGAGGTAGATTAGTCTACAGTGCGGTAATCATCACCTGCGAATAACTAAGGCAACATCCCCTAAGGCGACGCTACATATTTTAAAACGTATCGAAGCACCAAATGTTGCATTAACACGATCCTTCCTACACTAACACGCTGTTCCTGACTACTAAAGCAAGATCACCACTTCGAGTGCACGCAGTGAGCCCATATTACCCATGCGAGCGTAAAAAAGAGGCGGAATTTCTTAGAGGGCATTTTCGTAACTTTGTTATAGCCAGACATATGTATTTTAAGCGCCAGGTGGTGATAGTTGGACAACATATGCGAAACACTTTTTAGCTCAGTTTAACGCTGCAAGTCGGTTCAAAATCAGGGTTACTAGACCTGAGTATTTATCATTGTCGATAACCGCTGATTGACCTTGAGATTGTAATAAATTTATCTCCTTAACTCTCATCCGTTCCAAGGCACACAATTGTTTCCAGTAAATGGTGTATTCAGAGCACCTGAAATGGCAAGTTAGTAATAGACATCAACGTGACAGCACCCCTACTCACGCCTAGACTTCATTACTGTGATGTTTGCAATGCAGATGGTACTTGTATTCATATTTATTCAAATTTATTTTTTTCTCGATGGACGACAGTGTTGATGGTCGATGGTCTCCCTAGCATGAAAGCTGTCGCTACAGCTTGACGGGGCCCGTGAGCCAAATTGGCAGCTCAATGACGACTGTGGAAAGTACAGTGCAGTTATAACAAGGGTTACAGCATGGCAATCACAATGAGAAGATTGTGTAAGAATAGGAAAATAAACATCACCAAAAATACTTGTATCACAAGCTTCCGTCAATTGTTTCGGCGTCGAATAATTATGTACAGGTAAAAGAACAGACCAGACCACTCACGCTTACGTAGACAAAAACGTAGCAAGTAGAATTCAAAACCAATTATTTCCGACAAAGAAATTACGTAATGAAGCACGTGTTAGTGTTTCATTATTGCCCTTGATTCCATGTAATTTATTTTAATTTATTTACCAAGCATGGAGTGTGGTATATGAATGACTACCAAATTTAATTGGTGCGTGGGTGTGGAACGAGATATTCTCCCGTTGCACCAGTTGTATAACTGCTCGTTCGTGAATATAGACCAGGTAATTGTGTTAAGAATTGCCTAAGTATATCATTTGAAAATGTAACCTAAATGGAAGATGTTAGAAAAAAAGCTGCCGAATATTGAATTTTCTGTACTGCTCACAGAATTTCTCTGTTGGATGAAGATACGAGACGTTTATTACGCCTCTGATAGCTTTCTTTTCTAACAGCAGTAACCTGTTAATATATTTCTTGCTTGTCGGGACCCAAAGAAGTGTACAGTAACTAAGGTTGGACCGGAAAAGTGAATTATATATTTGAACTTTAAGGTTCAACGGGAAAAAGTCGGGGAATCGGTACAGTGCGCCCACTGCGCATGACAGTCTTTTTGTCACTAATTCAACATGAACGGTGCGAGAGCACCAGCCCCAATACCTTGTCCTGCTTAACAATATCGATTCGCGCGGCATCCAAAATCAAGTCGTTGCTTACTTACCATTTTTTATTTTTATTTTATTTTTATATGTACAAATAAAATGCATTTGGATTATTTTGCGCTAAGTTTACACAGTTTTCGTTCGACCAAGCATTATTTGTGTTAAGGTAGGATTTGCGGCGGTTGACAGGACAATTACATAAACACTGCTAATAAACAAATTAGTATCAGCTCCGTAGAACACAAGTTCGGCTTATTGATCAATATAAATGACATCATTACATTAACATTGAACAAAAGCTGTGTAAGAACCCTTCCTTGTGGCACAGCACACAAAGTAAGATTTAGCGTAGTGCAAAGTTATCCGGTATTTTTAAAATTTGGTAGCAAAAGCATGTGCAGAAACCATGTTTTTATAAAACATCGATCCAGTGACATCCAATTTGTATTCCGGAACTATCAAAGCCGCGGAAGGTGCGTCAGAATAAAGAACACGGAGCCATAGGAATACATCACATTAAAAGCCACCAAGTCTGCCTTGTTTCAGAAGCAGCCACGGTGCGTACTGTCGCATCGCCATTGTTTCTTCCGTGAGGGCGCGGGTGATTGGGCTAGAGCGGCTGCTTAATCTACTTGCCTGCAAAAAAACTTACTCTGTAATCTGTAGGATGGAAAACAAAAACACTAATTATCTATACGTGGGTTTAGGCCTTTTCTTTCTCTGGGGCACCGGTAACGACAGTTGTACCAAGTCTTGCGCAACTGGTCGATATTAAATACTGCTAAGAGTTAAAGCTTTGAAGCATTCGTACCTCAGGTACCAGTTAATACGGAATAGAGCTGGCTATTGACTCATTGTTTCATTTTAATTATACTTCACTTGTCTTTTATGACAATAAAAACTGGCACCGACCAACAATGTTTAAAATCCAAAAAAAGATGTTTCGGCTCCCGTACGGGTGCCTTGTCCACAATGAAAAGTGGGGGTGAAAGTCATCCGGTTATGTTTGCTTCAAAATGTGACGTAGGCAACGTGCGTACACGTGTGGGAAGGTGCCGTCATGGCGATTAAGTGTGTGCTCCGTGGTCTGGATTGTCAGGGATTTAAGATAAAGCCGAGAGGTGGAATTCTTCTCTTTTCCGTATATTTTTGCCTTGGCCCAATGTATTTCATGGTGAGTTGCTTCTGCATACTCATCGAGAGCGTTATTAGACACGTTCTTCGTTCTTACGCCGTACATGTGCTGCTTGAGCCTTTGCTGAAACTTTCCTGTCTCGCCGACATAGCTTCGGTTCGAAATCTGCGCAGGAAATGCTGTAGACAACGACCTGGGAAACTTTTCCTGTGTGAGCTTGTCCTCACGTTCACCAGGGAGTGCCGTAACTTTTGAGTTGGCACATGCGCTACCCAAACACTGTAGGAGCGCAGAACACGTGCCAAGTGCTCGCTAATTCCAGGAACATAGGGTATCAGAGGACGACGATTGGGACGCATGTTGCCGGAGAGCGCAGGACGTTCTAGCTTATGTTCCACTGAGCGCACAAATGACTCAGGGTAGCCACTTGGAGACGGTCCCGATTGCACGTGCTCAATGTCGGGCGGCGACATCTTCCGGTTTCTTGCAAACCCTCTTCGCACGCTTACAAGGGAGGTTATTACAGACCGTTTGTGGGAGGCAGGGTTCAAAGACTTTAAAATACAGGTAGGCGACCCGTATGGGTGCCTTTCTGTACACGCTGAACGTCAAGGATTTTTCTTGTTGTTGCCGGCGACCTACAGCACTTGGATCGGGACCTCTCTGCAAGTGGCTACCCTGAGTCATTTGTGCGCTCCGTGGAACGTCAGCTAGAACGTCCTGCGCTGTCCGGCAACATGCGTCCAAATCGTCGTGCTCCGATACTGTATGTTCCTGGAATAAGCGAGAATTTGGCGCGTGGTTCTGTGCGCCTACAGGTACAGGTAGCGCATGTGCCAACTCAAAAGTTACGGCACTCCCTGGTGAACGTGAAGGACAAGCTCACACCGGAAAAGTTTCCAGGCGTTGTCTCCAGCATTCCCTGCGCAGATTGCGACCGAAGCTATGTCGGCGAGACAGGAAAGTTTCAGCAAAGGCTCAATCAGCTCATGTACGACGTAAGAAAGAAGAACGTGACGTCTAACGCTCTCGCTGAGCATGCAGAAGCAACTCACTATGAAATGGACTGGGCCAAGCAACAATAATCGGAAAAGAGAAGAATTGCACCTCTCGGCTTTATCTTGCATCCCTGACCATCCAGACCACGGAGCACACACTTAATCGCAATGACGGAAACTTCCCACACGTGTACCCACGTTCCCTGCGTCACATCTTGAAGCAAACATAACCTGATCACTTTCGCCACCACTTTTTGTTGTGAACAAGGCACCCGTACGGGAGCCGAAACGACTTTTTTTTGGATTTTAAACATTCTTGGTCGGTGCCAGTTTTTATTGTCATGTGTTTTCCTGACCAGACGGGTTTCCGTCCAACCCTCGGTTTCACTTTTCTTTTACTGATAGAAACTGACAGGGAGTGTAACGTGCGTAAATTGCTTGGTACTGACACATTTAATAGTTGCAAGTATCGAATCTACAAGCAAACCTCCTAGGGTAGAGTGAGTTCTTTTGTCCACATTGGGTAAGTAGTGTTTACTCATATCTACTGTTTATAGCTATTAATTACTACAGGCGACTCCAATTAATATGAAGGTGCTGGGGACCACAAAACTCTTTTAACTCCCCAAACAATAATTAAACAAAAAATCGGGCCAATCCACCCCGTGAATGTGGTGGGAAAGCAAAGCTGTAAACGGCACCGATAACGATTACCCATGTGACGTCACTTAAATTCACTCATATCGCTCTACAAATAGCAAAACCAGAAAGATGTGAAATGCACTTAACCACACCATTTATTACTTCAAAGAGATATTCTTGTTAAGGTTAAATCAATGCATGAAGCATGAACGGTGTTTGGTTGATTTGTATTGGCGTAGCACAAGAGTGGAAACTTTTTTGTAAAATTAAAGTAAGCTCCAACCCGGTGTTAGACGATCTGTCTTCTCCGTCTCTGCGCCGCGGACGGAGGCGACTAGATTTGCGGCAGCGGAGGAGGAGGAGGAAGAAATACTTCTGATCAGGTTTCTGAAAGGCCCAGAGTGCTCCGTGGCCCAGAGTGCAGCCCTGGGGAGTGATTCCTTCTTCTGTGGGGCCCATATGCAGTCCGCGCGGCCTGTGTTCTGTCCACCCGCTGAAGCTGGGTAGGTAGAGAGGGCCAGGACAGCAGCATCTCCCATTTCTCTTGTTGGGTAGTTGACGGGAAGAGGGGAGGGTGCGCAGGGCTAAAGTCGCACACCCCGATTACGGGGCGGAGTGTCCCTAGTTCTGCGAAAAATTTACATTCAGCTTCGTAGTTATTCGAATACATTAAGTGAAGACGCGTAGGCTGTGGGAAGGAGCCCGGATTGTATGAGCCGTAGTGTAGTTTGTTGTTCTCTGGAAACGTCAGGGTAAGGCAAAGGTACGGTCTGTTTCAGAAGGCTATAATGCTGGGTTATCTCCCTGAACGTGACAAGCGGGTGACTGCCCTCGTGCAGCTCCATAGCACGGGAGGTAAAAGCGCAGGCCTGTTGGGTGGGCGTATTTGTTGCCCTCCATTGAAGCGTGAAGGGGTGTCCAGATGAGCTGAATGGAACCGTTTGGGGAATGGCTTTTTCGCACACGCAGTGCAGGTCAGGACACCCAACCCTACTGGTAATTCCAGTAGGCTTGCTGGGAATTGATGACTACCCTCCGAACCCCTGGTTGAGCGAGAGCCAAGGTGATGGCTGCCTCTTTTGCTGCCGTCATTTCTTGGGTCCTAAGCGAGGAACACGCAAGAACGTTGGTTCTGGAGGTAGCCATCGATGATGGCGGTATTGCTGCCCTCGATGTTTGCAGGCGTCTGTGTAGATAACTGCATTATCCCCACCCAGGGTGGTGTTTAGCACTTGAGCCCGTGCTTTTTGGTGACCCTCGTCATGTGAGGGGTTCATATTTCTAAGCTAAGGGAGCATCTTTAGTTTTAGTCGCCAAGAGTCTGGGAGTACGTCTAGCGGAGTAATATTCTCTGCTTTCCAGCCAATCTGGTGAAGCATGCGGTTACCCATCGCAGTTTTGAGTTGGACCTTCTGGTCAGAAAGATGGCCTTCTAGCAGCTCTTGCACCGTGTTGTGGAGCCGCGTGCTAAGCAGCCTCTGTGTGGACGCACTCATGAGAAGATCAATGGCCTGCTCGACCGCCTTTCTAATCATTATATAAAGCATCTCTATGTCTTCCTTGTCGAGAAAAAGACAGGGGGCTGACGTAAGTGATTCTCGAGAGGACATAAACTTGAATTGATCGAAAGGTATCGGATTCCTTGAGGCCTTGCTTCTTCGTTGCAACTCGCCTGATCATGTGTACGATTTGATTGATGCTGTGTTTGACGTGCTGCAAGGAGACGTCACGCTTGGTGTTAGCTTCGACATGTAGGCCCAGGATCTTGATGCTGGGGCTTGGAGTGATGCCCTGGCCGTCATGAAGTATTTGAATGTATTCCTTGGTTTGGCATAAGGGCGGACGACAAGGAGCTGCGATTGTTTACGTGAACACTGGAGGCCACAGGCTTTAGCATATTGGCGTACTTGAAGTGAGATGCAATGCATTGGTGTGAGCTTCCTTTGAGTAACTTGAGACGGGCATGAGTGGTCGCGTGACGCTTTCACTTGGCATTCAGAGAGAACGCAGGGGGTAAACCCGTAGATGTGCTTGGTGAGTACACCACCTATCTTCCCGTCTTCGCGTGGGCTCGTAGCTAAATCGGTAAGACAACACACTCTCGCTTTGTTAGTCTATTAGTTCCAGGTTCGATTCCCGGCGGTGCCAGAAAATTCTTCTTTATTTGTTCGCTGGAGTTTTCTGGTGACACCAACGGTCGCGAAAGAACCCTTGGGGGGTAGAGGTAAAAAGCTTTGCTTTAAAAGCACGAGAACAGCTTTGTTACTAGTCCGTAACACGTCTCCCTTTTTGACCTCGTTTCGCATCTCAACTATTGTGCAAGGTCGAGCGGATACGGGTTGCTATGACAGTTGAGTTTGTCGAGCACCCAGCACACAAACTGCTCACACGGCGCTGTGCGCAACAAAGAAGGCCGGGGATGCCAAAAGAGACACACGCGAACGCTGGCGCTAGCCGCAACTTGACTGCGGCTTTATCAGCATATTTGCTTACGACGCTTTGGTTACTTCGCTTCACTGGCACTGTAAACTGTTACTTACGCCATACGTCTGTCTTCCTCGGCGTCTGGTTTCAGACTACAGGAGGTTCGGTGAGCGACAGTGGTCGGTGGTAGGGCGGGTCCTCTTGATGACGTGTTGGAGCACGGCGGGGTCGACGAACAGCCGCGGAGTACGTCATAGCTTGTTGCTCGAGGGGTACGTCAGACGAAGTAGAAATTCCCAACGGTTGTTGCACTTCTTCCCCAGTCACGTCGGTAAGGGAAGCGACGTGGGGCTGCGGTTGCATGGGAAGAAGTTTCCGCAGCTCCTATCTCACTACTGCGCCGATGGTCTCGGATAGGCGATGAGCCCGAGTCCGCATGTTGTCAACGTAGTTCGCATTGGCCTCGCCGACAAAGCGGCGGTTATACTGCTTAGCACACTTCCGAGGGCCTTCTCAATTGTGCTGGCTTCGGTCACAAATTCGGCGATGGTTTTAGGCGCATTGCGGACAAGTCCAGCAAAGAGTTCTTGCTTCACACCGCGCATTAAGAAGCGTAACTTCTTTTCTTCTGTCATTTCGGGGTCCGCGGGGCGAAATAGCTGCTTCATCTCCTCAACAAAGGTCACGACACTTTTGTTGGGGTGTTGCATGCGCGTGCCAACAAAAGTGTGGCTCGCCCCTTCCGCACAACGGTGGCGAAGGTTTTCAGGAACTCGCTCTTAAAGAGAGTCCAGTCAGCAGTCAGTGAGCTTTTGCTGTTTTCGAAGCCAGTTCGAGCTGCATCCTCCAAATAAAAGAACACATGCTGAAAGGTTTCTCAGTCATCCCACCTGTTAAAGATCCGGACGCGCTCCAGTTTCTCTAGCCAGTCCTCAGGCGATCCGCAGAATGATGGTAATTTCCGGGGGTTTGCAAGACAATGGGAGGAGTGGCTTTATGCCCCATCTTGTCGGATGAGGCTCTCTTCCTTTAGGTTCTTTCCGGTACAAGTCCAAACTCGATTGGTAAACCAGGAAGTCGGCGGCTTTCTCAGATTGTACTGGCTTATCGGTTTCCAGAAGACGCAGAGAGGATAAAGGGTGCGTAGCCAGCACCTTACCAGATGTCACGAAGCCAAAGATGACACAGCCGTTTTGAACAAAAAACAAGTTTATTTGAGCGAACTTGTGCTCCCCTAACAACTCAAAAAGTACACAGGCGGCGAAGCAGCAGTCAACGAAGTGACTTGCGTAAGCGGGCGTTGGCGATTCGAATGCTGAGGCGTCTGCTCTGCAGGCTTTTATCTTTCGGCAAGAGTTTTTCTGGAAACGTCGATTTACATTCAAAAAATTGTGAATGAAAGAAGATTACTCTAATCAAGTGGCGTTAAAGCGAAACGCTCTCCTATCCGAATGAGATACCCAGTGCGCCATAAAAATAAAGAATGTACCCCACGTTCCGTTTGGGACACAGATAACACAACCGGGCGCGGCCGGGCAGTAAACCCAATACATAAACAAACCCAACGCAATATTCGTGGCAATATGACTCCGCGATTGTTAGGAAAGTGGAAAATTCTAAGGTCAATAAAGACCGCAGAAGAGTAACCCATAATTCATCTATGTAATAAGGAATTAAAACCAACCGAAAAGCTTATCATAGGCTGTCAAACAAACCTATACGAGGGGAACTTTTTGCAGAGTGGACCAGCAGAGCAATCACACTACGCCTTTGAGATCGCTTTTTCGTCCTTAAGGAAAGCATTCGCGGGTAATCGGATATCTGTGGCGGATACGGGAAGCACACTGCACAAGCGTTATGCAAGAAATGCTCAGCTTATCGGCTCGTAATGATGGAATTCAAAAATAAACTATATGTCGGGGTAGGCGTTTGAGGAATCAAGTATGTTTACATCAGTTCAACATCTGAATTCTATTTATATGATACAGCATTTGCGTTATAATGTCATACATGCTTAAGTATTCGCTAGGTCTGTGCGGTGTAGTTTTTAAGCCAAAGATAGGATTCCTACCTTCGTGGGGGTTTAGCCTCAGAGCGCTAAAAAGAATTCCTTAATTGCGTAGGGTACGGTGCCGGAGAACCTTGTGAGGACGGCGCGGCTTTATCAGTAAACTAAGGAAATAAATTGCCAATGACTTTGGTGTTTGTGATGTAGAACCCTTGTGGTTTTATTGTAGTGAATGTTCTGATGTTAAAATCAGCATAGTTTTAAGTAGCTCCCAAGTTTTCCTTGATGGAGACCGTGATCAACATCACTCAAAACAACCACTGGTGGAGTATTTCTGATTCAATGAATGATTGATTCGTTGATTGATTGATTGAAGTATTAATTCACTGAGTAGGTGCGTGAGTGAGTGAGTGAGTGAGTGAGTGAGTGAGTGAGTTTTTAAATGGCGACGCTACTCAGGCAATTTAGGCGCAGCGTGGTGGGCGTATCAGGATTAATTTCGACCACCTGGGGATATTCAACGGGCGGCTAATTCTTGAACACACGTGGCGACGGGTGTGCCCAAGGGGCAGAGTGTTTGTGTCTTGATAAATTACTTTGTCTGCCGTATTGAAGCTTTAGGCTTAAATTGCGGAAAGTGAAAAGGTATCTCGCACCGGATAGTGTGCGATTATTTGTGTCTAGCCACAAAATGTGTGAGCAAGCTATTGAGAATATATGATTTTGTTATTGGTCTGTATGATTGCTTAGTCGCGGGTGAATTTTGTATCGGCACCGGACCGAGTGTTTTCCTGAAATCTGAAGTCAATGATCTTTTGGTAGATACCATGCAGATTTCCATCGGTAGGCATTAGCACAACATTTTCGAACACTACAATACAATATATTCAGATAATCCATGGTTAACCCCCATGTAACAATGTAAAAGGTGATTTTGTCAAGCGTTGGAAACACTGTATCGGGACGTTGTGATAGACCAGCTCTTAAAACATGACGGTCAAAACAGTGCAGGTTAAAATTGAGGAAAGTTTTATTACATGTTTGCAGTTTGCTAACTAAGGGTTTGAGTTTACAGGGCAGTAGCGGGCCGCTTTTCTTTAGTATAATATCCCTGATAAGCTGTCTGATTCTACGAGAGATATTTAGGTTAAGTCTCGTTATCACGTGCGCAAGGTGCCTCTTTTTATACCTTGTATAGGCGGGGGAGGTAACAGTCAAGAAGAATATTCATTTGCGCTTCGCTGTGTGAGCGAAGACCTGGTGGAAGTACCGTTGATTTTTCTGCGCTAAGTTGCTCGTTCACAGGAACGGTCAGCGAAAGAAATGTTTATCCAAAAAAAAAAAGCAGCACAGAAAAAAATATTTGCTGACCTTTCTTTTTTAGAGCAGCAGAACTGCCAAATATACAATGTGCTTACCACGCCAAGCGAGAAACATGCATAACGTATATTTCGCAGTGTCTCACACGCAATTATCTGTGACCGAATTATAAGGATGTATTGGGCAGAATGTTTACCGAACTTATGCGATATATTCTGTTACTCACGTCATTGTGAACACCAAGAGTGGATACTCAGTTAATTTTTTTTAGCCGAAAAGTCATTTAGAATAGTTTTATACGAGCTTAATAGCAAATAAGATAAATGTATCTTTATTGCTTACTCTTTTTTATTAGAGAAGAGCTGTATCGTAGCTATCTCTAAGTGTACTTTAGCCGGACTCCCTTTTGTTTGAGGAAAACCGGTGGAATAGTTCCTCGAATAATGTTTTGTTTCCTTTGTCCTTGTATATAGCGGCCAGACGTCGCCGCCGTAAGCGAGACGTAGTTTTTGAGTATTCAAAATGGGACAAGGGTTGGATACGACGTGAACCCAAGATAGTCGCTCAAAAAAGACTAACTTCGCCCTAAAAAAGACCACACACTTGTGTTAAGACCGTGGCGACGACCAGGATAGACACAGGAATTCAATGTTTTTTTCCGGATCAGCGTTTATTGTCTACATAAAATAAATATGTTCTGACTCGTCTTGACATTTGTGTATTATCCAGAAGAGAGTACGTTTTTATAGAGAATGTGATTTATGGCTGAATACCTTACAGAATGTTGCGTCTGAGCGTGGTCCTCGACTATGAGGCAAGTGCACCATGTTTCAGAGAGAACACATTACACTCTGATGGAACAAAAGAAGTGGAAGTTCTGAATCTGCCTCAGCATAATCATCATCATCAGCAGCAGCAGAAGCAGCAGCAACAGGAGCAACTTTTGATCATCATCATCGACAATAAAAAGAGAAAAAACCTATTTGTGCACGCTGCTCGCCGAAGAAATTGTCCCGTGATTTTCTTCCTTGCTTAAAGGGACCTCTACAGAATTCCGTAGTTCATGAAGCGGCCTCCATTACGTCACTCTATTTTCCCCTGATTCGGCTCTTTCTATCTATACGCAAAATTTAAGGCCCGTAACTTTTTTATACTTGTTACGCCCTCAGAGAAGTGCCACAGTAAATAACGCACCGCTGAGGCGGGTTTTACCAGTCGACTCTTCGGCCTTAAAGGTTTCCATGTCTTTGTTCATGGAGTACATTGTCTTCCGCTCATTCGTTGTGTATGTCTTGGCTGCAGGCAATCTGCGGCAAAATGATTACACTAGCACTACGCAATGAGGAATTTAAATTAAGATGTTACTTCGTTAGCCGCACAAAGTTAAGCCACGGCAATTAAGCAGAGATTAGAGACTAGTTTTTGCATGCCCGATACAATATACCATAAAAAGGCAGTTTACACGCAAACCCAACTTCAGATTTTTTACTGTATGCGTCTCTAAATACTCACCCAAGGTTATAGACAAGAAAAATCTTTATTTGCTGCGATAATTAGTATTTTGGGAGCAATTTTGCACGCTGCCACAATTTTAGTTCAAGTGGTTACTACACGCGCGGAATTAGGTGGGTGAAGTTGCCTTCGCACGGGCGTTTCTTTTCCTTATTTTTCTCTTTTTGAGCGACCGCAACAATAAGCGGTTGTATATGTCGTGGTATCCGCAGCTGCGTGGCAGGAGGCATAAGTGGGAAATTTTGCTCTCGCTCCTGCCGCTGTAACGGCCCGTGTCACATTCTTTCTCATCGTCTCATTAAAACGATCGCCTTTCCCATCTTGCGGAATAACGTGACGCATGATGACGGCTTGGCCAAATCCCATGGGAAAAAAGTTATGATGATGGCAAGAATCTGATTGCTGTCTCGCAAGCTTGAAAAAAGTGTGGCGCTATATTTGCGGAAACTGGCGTTACGATCATGTTACATTGCAAGAATGAAGATGACGATGGATGGAAAGCATCAGTTCACACTTCAAATGACAACAGGCATGTATTGGGCAAGCTGACACAATAAAATTTGGCTTGTTTTATCCGAGATTTTACCCTTTTGTAGATCTTGGTGCTTCACACAATTTGCGTGGAACTACAAACAAATATTGATATATATAAAGTTAAGATACACACCACCTAAATACTTTTATCTTTATGGCTGTTGTTTCTTACGCCCTGCGAAAGAAGAACAGGAATACTACTACACATACACACTTCGCATATGAAAGGAACAACAACCTGATTTATTTATTTATTCTGAGGTGCTCCTTGCTCTACGGCAACAAACAAGTAATGCAACGTATTACAAGTGGTATAAAGGCTTGTTGTATTACTCCGACACTTCACACTGTTCATTACGGAAACTTAGTACTTCAGCATCATCTTCGTCCTGTCGACACCCACTGCAGGGCAAAGACCTTTCCCATACATCTCCAATTATTCAGGTTCGGAGCTAACTGCGGCGAATTTATTCCAACAAACGTCTTGATCTCAACTGCTCATCAAACGTTCTCCCGCCCCCTTTCACAGTTTCTTCGCTAATGACACGTTATTTTGCCCTTAACTACCAACTGCTATCTTGCCTTCGAATTACATGCCCAGCCCGCACCCATTTCTTCTTCTTAATTTCTAATAGTGTGTCCTTAAGACGCGTTTGTTTCCTCACCAACTCCGCTATCTTCTTGTCCCTCAATGACGTATCATCTATCACCTTACGTTCCATCGCTTGCTGAGTCGTCCAGAATTTTAGTTGAACCCTGCTAGGGGCCTCCAAGTTTCTTGCCCCCTAGGTGAGTGCCGGTAACATCAGCTGTCATACACTTTCTTCTTTAGAGACAATGCTAGGCTGCCATTCATTATCTGAGGATGCTGCCGAATATACTCCACCCCATTCTCCTCCTTCCAATTATCTCTGCCTCACAGGCTGGATCCGGGGTCACTACTTGGCCTTATTAGGTATATTTGTTTACTACTTCCCTTGCCTCACCACATATCTCAAACTGCTCTGCTCTCCCGAGGCTGTTGAGCATTACTTTATTTTCTGCATACTAATTTTAAGCCCCGAAATTCTAGGTTGCTTGCCCAGTGCCTCAATCATGTATTGCCATTCGTCCCCGAAGTTACTTGGCAAGGTAATGTCATCAGCAAACCTGAGCTTACGTAGGTATTTTCCAGTAACCTTTACGCCACCCTGTTTACCAACTGAATGTTGTGAATACTTGTAAGCATGACGTAAATAACCTTGGAGAGAATGTGTGTCCTTGTCTGACCCCTTCCTTATAGGTATTTTACTGCTCTCTTTACGGAGGACGATGGCCGTGGTTGACCCATTGTAGAAATTCTCTAATATTCTTACTTAGTGCTCGTACGATTTCTGATTCCACAATGCCAGAATGACAGCTGAGGTTCGAGTGAGTCAAATGCATTCTCACAATCTCTGAATGCTATATGTAGGGGTTCCGAATGATCCGCGCATTTCTCTATCACCTCATTCATCACGCTGGTATGGTGCACTGTTGAATAGCCTTTAAGAAACCTTACTTGTTTATTTGTTTGACTGAAATACAGAGTGGTAGAAATTCTGTTACCGATTTTATGTATCTATCTATATACTTATCCATTTATTTTTTTATGCTTGTCAGACATTTATGGACAAGAGGTTAATTCAAAACTTGAATCGTTTGTGGCAGAATGTGTGCTTAGAGCTGCTTGTTTTTGCGAATATATAAGCTAATAAATGTTCGTGATGGTGACGAGTCCCACTTGTGATGAGATGTTTGATATGTTCGGGTAGCTTATTTATTCGTTTCTAAAATTTAGTAATGGAAGAAGGCTATGCGACAAATTTTTATTCGGGATTCCAACGAATGAATGCTATTGGCATGGAATAAGTGGGCTGGACAATCGTGTCTTCCATTCCCTGTTCTATAGTAGGTCTCTTCTACTATGAGCGGCTCCAGCTAACGTAGCTTATACGTGATTTTCAACGCTACGCGAGTATGTTAAGGTACCCTTGTAAGTTTATTATAATACCGCATGACAGTCGCACGAAATTCTGATCTGTCACGAGGCAGGAAAAACGAAATATGAGTGAAATATGCTATACTCGTTTAAACGACCTTTCGGTTAAGACTAATGTTCACACGAAACATTGCGATGAAACATCTACCAGTGACCCTACCAAGCAGTTGAAAACTCCGAAATTAGACACCTCAAAATATTTTAATATGAACATACACAACAGAAGACTCCGAGGACCTGCTCAGCAAATTATCGGCCGAAAGAACGGGTGCACAACGCGGCAGATTAATATGCTAAATAGTCGCCTAATGTGCCTAAAGGTGGCTTTTAGACAAAGTACAAGTTGGTCACTTGAAAGAATGCTTTGTCATGATTACACTAGTGCCAATTTTATTGCAAACATATAAAAACAATGGAGATGATAGGGAAAACAACTTAGGCAGTGGCGAGTTGACAGCTACTTTCCAGTAATTTTTCTGTGAAGCCACAGAATTTTTTATGCGCGATTGACGGACTTCGACCTAAGCCACCACTAAGAAACATGACTGGACGACTGTAGTGGGGCCTCTAGTGTTGTTTGATATCATTACTAGTACGCTAACCTTGAGTTAACATGCTGGTAACTATGTTTTATTGCTGATCCAAATCACGCTGCTCCTTCCGATAACACATCAATCTAGCGGGAAATTTGAAGGTTCTTATAAGAGTTCTTGCGTTTCTGCGCACTTCAGAAACGTCTTTCGTGCCTGATATGAAGGTAAGCGAGTTAACAAATGCTACGGCTTCCAAACTGAAAGAAATCTATATTTTGCCTTGATGGCCTCTTTAATATATCAAGGTGAAATGCTTTTCTGTGGCGTGTATAAAACGCGGTCCTCTGACCGATGACTTGATCGAAATGAGGCGATCATATCTAGCGATCAATAAAAGATTGGGTCGCTGCAGCATATGAGCAGTTGGAAGTATGTTACGAAGGTATTCATCCCGCAGTGAAAATTTCTTAGGTCCATGCTGCTGGTGGTTGCAAATAATGGATACAGTATGGGGGACCGGCTCTTGTCCGCCGCGCTGAAACTTGCCTACCAAGCATAGGGTCGTCTGAAGCTATCAGCCTAAACATCTAGTGTATGGAAGGACCAGCGCTAAAGGACAGAAAACCTCAAAAAGCGTGGACGGTACCCTAAACAAGGTGTATTGCGACCGCTCAGTCAATCTTTCTGCAGGCTTATTCTATTTCTAGTGTGCCTTTTCCTACGTAGATGAAATATTTATTCACAATATTATACACAATTATAAATCACAAATGAAACATTTATTCACACACGGCAGAGTCAAAAAAGAAATTATTTTTTAAAAAAAGTTAAACTGCGCATTATGCTCGACATGTTTTAGCAAAACCATACCTTTATTTAAATCAACAAATATGGGTACTGTTGGCCTCAACGTCTGAAGGCACGAGAGCGCACCCGACGTTCGCTATTCAAAAAAACTTGTGTTTATGTATACATACGCCAGAAAAAAAGATCTGAATTACAGGCGTTATTTAGAATATGAAATTAGTGTCTCGACTTATCACTAAGAAAATGTGTTTATCTCTTCTCTTGGCCAAAATTTCGCTCTGCACGGGAATGCTCCTTCTCGTTCGACCAACGGCAAAGTACGACATCAAATAACACAAAGAAATAGTGGTCTGTAAAGTATGAGGACTGCTTGAAAGAGGGAACACTGGTAAACGAGAAGTGGGACATGCAAAGCAGCATACGGAGGTTTTCGCTTATGTCGTCAACGTCTACTCATCCCGCGTATCATATTTGTGTCGGCGTATCGCGTCCCTTGTATTTAAAAAAATACTCGCTTGACCATTTTTATTACCTCGAGCACTCTCTTCGTCCAATCGACAGGGTGAGCAAAGTGACGCCAGGAGGTATTTTTTCCCACAGTGAATTAGCTTAACCAGTGCCCTTCCAAGAAAGTAAAACTTCATGATGAGAACTTTACACGAAGTACGGGACAAACGCTTCAGCATTCAGGAGGCGGACGTAATCTGCAGTCCTCTGCCGAAGAACCGTAGTTTGATCAAATAGTAGTGGCCAATGTTGCATGCAAGGAAGATGTGTTCGGGCGTCTGTCCTGACCTAATGGATGCATTCTGCACCGTAGGGCATAAAGAAGCCAAGAGAGTCAAGCCGCGCCATAACATCTGGATGAAATCTAAGTAAGAACTCTTTCTATTTGGTTAACCAAGGCAGAGTTCGTGCTCGCATGGATACTTGCATACCTCACGCGCTTGTGGCAGGTTTCAAGTATTGACACGTGAAATTTTAAACCATCCTCAAAGTCCACCGGCAATCTCTGTGCAAGATTTTGCGTCTCAAGTATTGGCATCATTTTAAGAATTACATGACAACGAACGACCTGTATACTCCACGCAGGATCATCATCACCAGCCTAACTACGCCCACTGCAGGGCAAAGGCCTCTCCCATTTATCTCCAATTACCCCTGTCCTCTGCTAACTGCGACCAATTTATCCCCGGAAGTTTCTTGATCTCATCTGCCTATCTAACGTTCAGCCACCCCCTGCAACGCCCGCCTACTCTAGGGATCCACTCTGTTAGCCTTAATTACCAACGGTTGCCTTGCTCTCGTATGACATGCCCCGCCCACGTCCATTTCTTTTTCTCAATTTCTACTAAGATGTCCTTAACACGAGTTTGTTACCTAGCCCACAATGCTCTCTTCTTGTTTCCTAATGTTACACCTCTCATCTTCCGCTCCATTGCCCGCTGAGTCGTTCTCAATATAGGTTGAACCCTCTTACTAAGCTTCGAAGTTTCTGCCCCGCAGGTGAGTACCGGTAAGATGCAGCTGTTCATACACCTCCTTCTTCAGGGACAATGGTAGGCTGCCATTCATTATCTGGGAATGTCTGCCGTATGCACTCCGCCCCCCCCCCGTTCTTATCCTTCTAACTATCTCTGCCTCATGATAGGGATCCGGGGTCACAACTAGCCCTTAGTAGATATTGTCACTTGCAAAGACGACGCAGGTTGTTTTCAAGGAAAACAAGTTTATTGGAGCGAACTTGCGCTCCCCTAACAACTCAAAGAATACAAGGCGGCGATAGGGCAATCAACCGAGGGACGTGCGTTAAATGGTGTCGGCGCGATTCGAATGCCATGGCGTCTGCTCTGCAGGCTTTTATCTCTTGGCGCGAGTGTTTCTGGGACCATCTATTTAAATCCCGAAAATTGTAGATCAAAGAAGAGCATTTTGGGCTAGTGACGTTTGGGCGAGACAGTCTTGCTTCTGGAATGTGCATAGCACGTGCGGCATAAAATAAAGAATGGAAGGCGCGCTCGCTTGGGCGCTGATAACACAGTCGGGCATGGCCGGGCAGCAAAAACAAACAATAAACCTATACATGGTTCGCGGCCATTGCACCCCCTCGATGTAGTACATCAACCCGATGCTAAAATAAAGACAGTTGCAAACAACAACAGAAGGTCCGTCATCTTGCATATTAAGGTTTCAAGCGAACCACGTGAACGACTTCGGGCCGCGTGCGTCGTCGTGATGTTCCGGAACCACCATCAGGGATCAACTCTTAGGGAAGTTGGCCGACACGTTGTAGAATCTGGTAGGGTCTCAAATACCGTCGCAGAAGCTTCTCACTTAGCCCGCGTCGTCGGGTGGGAGTCCAAACCCAAACACGATCCCCTGGGGGGTACTCGACGTCTCGGTGTCTGAGGTTGTAGCCCCCGGCATCGACCAGCTGCTGGTCTGTTGTACGAACTCGAGCGAGCTGGCGGGACTCCTCCACACGCTGAAGGTATCCTTCGACGTCGGGGTTGAGGACGTCGTCTTCTACATGCGGAAGCATGGCGTCAATCATCGTAGTCGGCAGTCTTGCGTAGAGAAGCTTGAACGGCGTCATTTGCGTAGTTTCCTAGATAGCCGTGTTGTACGCAAACGTGACATACGGGAGCACTTTGTCCCAAGTCCTAGGTTCAACGTCGGCGTACATTGACAGCATATCCGCGATCGTCTTGCTCAGACGTTCTGTTAATCCGTTCGTTTGGGGGTGGTACGCCGTCGTCTTCGGTGATCAGTGTTGCCTGTAGTCGTAAGATTCCTTGCAGAAGCTCCGCAGTAAAGACCGTTCCGTGTCCGTGATAAGGACTTTAGGGGCTCCTAGTCGCAGCACAACTTCGTTTATGAAGAACTTGGCGACTTCTTTTTGCAGATCCCTCGGAAGAGCTGGCCGGTCTCGGCCCTAGCGCGTCAAGTAGTCTGTCGCTACAACAATCCATTGTTATGTGATCGTTACGTAGGGAACGGGCCTAGAAGGTTCATTCAATCTGTTGAAAGGGCCTCGACGGGACGGCGATCGGTTGCACAAGGCCGGCGGGTCTTGTCGGCGGTCGTTTTTGTCGCTTGGTAGTAACGGCAACTCCGAACGTAGTGGGTGACGTCGGATGTCAAGGCGGGGCCAATGTACTAGCCTGATTTTTGCAATACTGCGAGCTGTGCCGAGATGTCCGGAGACGGCTCGTCGTGGTACGCTTCCAAAACTTTCCTCACAGAGCTCTGCTCGGATGACAAGTAGATTGTAGCTGCCACTTGTCATCAACACCAAGCGCCCCACCATCATACATCATCGGCCGCTCCCTTTATCGTCAGCAGCGCCGTGGCCTCGAGACCCGGTGAGCCACGCGCCAGAGAACATCATGGCTTCCGCGCTGCTCGGAGCAGTCCACGGGCGCTCTCCGATTCTCGGGCCCATGTTGTCGTCCCCACGCAACTCTAATATAAATGTAGGGTCTGCCGCACCGCCTCATCGGCCCGCCTACATAATTGGTGTACCCGGACGTCGGCAGCATGCAGCCCCCACTTAGCTTGCCCCCTGCCGCCATACCCCGGTCTTCGAGTGACCCTACCCCGAGCCTGGTTCTTTGAAAATGGAAGCGCACTTATTTATCCGCCGCATCGCTCACAGACCAAGCGCTACCGCATCACCACCACCCTGCTTCCGGCCGACCTACGCTGTGAGCCGCTAAAACATGGTGAGCGGCCCTACGACACCCTCACAGGCCTACGTGATGGCGCACCTCGGCTCGAGTCTTTCCCGCCACAAGGACGCTGCATCGCCCCCTTCCACGGTTACCTCGCGCGACGACCGCACGATGGAATGGGAACCGTGCGCTGACCGGCTTTGCAACCTCCCTCGCCCCCTGAAGACGACTCTCCGACCCAAAGGCGAAGAGACGTTCTACCACCACCCCGGCTTCGCTGAACGTCATTCTACGGGCCACACCACGCCAGCTGCGCCCGAGCCACTCGACTCCACCCTGGTGACACCACTCCACTCACTTCAGCGGCATTGTCACCCCGCCCTCCGTTCTACCCAAGAACCCCGAAGTATGGCTCTGTCAGATGGAGTGCTTTTATAACTTGTACGGCCGTCACAGCGCAGCAGGACCGTTACTCACTGATGTACGAGCTCCTACCATCCCGCTTGACCTCCACATTGCCGGAAGCCTGGAGGCCCAGCCCTACGACGAGCTCAGGACCATCCTCCTCGCGCCGCTATGGTCGCTATTAAAATCACCCGCACCAGACGCAGCGCCTCCTACCACCCTGTCGAAGTCGTTCTGCCTCGCTCCATCATGCCGGCATCGACGATGCTGGCCCATGACGACACCACGGCCACTGCGACCACGCTCTACCACGTTGACGGCAGCTCAGAGGCAACGACAATGAACTGCACCTCACACTCTAGCAGTCCGTCGCCCAATGTATCTGCGCTGCCTCCCCGAAGCACTCGAGCCCCGGGCTGGCCTCTGAAGAAACCTCGTTCGCCACCTTTTATGCAAGCGGCTCCTGTGGACCCAAGCGCGATTTCGGACAATCACCACGCCATGTTCGTCCACGCGCCTAGATACTTCAGTCGAAGACGCTGCCGCGCCACGCATTTCAATCATCTGTGTTGTGGCTGACGCGTTCCACTACTGTTACCCTGCCGTCGCCGCAAATCACGCACGAGACGCAAACTGTTGTACTCGTTACCAACGGTGACGAAAACCCGTTCTTCTACGAGCTGCTGCCACAGCCCCGCACGACCGACCGTTACTACAACGCTGACATCAAGGAAGGCGGTACTGACATTTCTCAACCAGCAGTCATATGCACCGTCAAGCTTAAACGGCGCTGCCGACGTCGCAAGCACCGACCACGAAGACCAATCTTCTCCCAGGGCAAATCTCAAGTTAGCCATTTTCTCCGACTACGCCGACGCCCATGGTGCCTGCGCTGGACCTTTCGTTTGTTCCGCCCGTATCGTCGCCGGCTTACGGGACTTCTGCACCACGAAAATGCCGCGGAAATCATCGGCGACACCTACCGTTTCCAAGTCAAGCGTACGCCTTGATTCCGCACCCGACTCTACTCTATCCCACACCGACTTCAACGTTGCAGTCTGCTGGTTCTACCCGGAACACTCGCAGTATGGAATTCTGCGCTTTAAAGCGCCCGCCCTTCCAGAACCCTTCCGTCATCTACATAGATGTGAATGCCCGCCGCAGCCTCATAATGAACCCGTCGACTCGTGCTAAAGCTCGTCCGTTACTCCATTCCCAGCCCAGGCCACCGGAGGCTGTAATGCCCTCCGGAAGTTCTCATGACGACAACTTGGACTGTTACGGGACTACTCAAGGAACTCTGTCCGCGGACACACCCTGTACATAGCTTTCATTGCTAGTTAGTTGTTCCTGTTCTTTTCTTTTGTCGCGCTCCGCGCTAGTGGGGAGCCATGTAGCGGCCACTTCGTCATCAACACCAAGCGCCCACCATCATGCATCATCGGCCAGCCGGCCTCTATCGTCAGCAGCGCGTGGCCTCGAGACACGGCGAGCCACGCGCCAGAGAACATCATGGCTTCCGCGCTGCTCGGCCGCACTCCACGGGCGCTCTCCGATTCTCTGGGTCCCATGTTGTCGTCCCCACGCAACTCTAAATAAATGTAGGCCCTGCCGCACCGCCTCATCGGCCGCCTACAAGATAATTCGTTCTTGTTCCGGGGGCTGAAACTCTTCTTCACGAGGACGAAATTTTTGAGGCTGAATGCTGGTAAGTTCCGCTTGAACGCCATAGGCACGGTGGCATTGCGTCCGTCGAGGTAGTCGATCATGACGCGCAAGTCGGTTTCAGCACGCTGCTGGGCGGCTAGGTCGCTCTCCGTAACGACTCCGAAGAACGCGCTGTCTTCATCGGAGTCTTGCGGTGGTGGGTCGACGGGGGCGCGGGACAGGCAGTAGGCGTCGAAGGGTTTTCTGCCGAATTTATAGACGATTGTAACGTCGAACTCTTGCAGGCGCAAGCTCCACTGCCTAAGACGGCCTGAGGGGTCGTTCAAATTGGCTGAGCCAACACAGCGAGTGGTGGTCTGTGACAACCTTGAACGGTCTACCATACACGTAAGGGCGAAATTTTGAATTGGCTCATATAATTGCGATGGCACTCTTTTACAGAAACGGTGTAATTTTTCTCTTCCTTCGACAGACCACGGCTGGCAAAGGTCGCTTACGTTTTCGCAACCGCTTGCTTTTTGAACGAAAACGGCTCCCAAGCCTATATCACTGGCGTCGGTTTCCCAGGTGCAAGGGGTGCTATCTTTTGTCAGGCTGCGTGAGTGGCTCTGCAATGCGTGCGAACTTTGCAACGAAGCCGGCAGGTAGTATGCGCAAGTCCGAGAAATCTTCGCACAGCCTTTTAGTCTTTTGGTCTGGGAAGTTCGCAATGGCTGATGGTTTTCGCCGGGTCAGGCAGGACTCCTGTGGCGTTGATGACGTGTTCCAAAAACTTGAGTTCCTGGTAAGCGAAGCAGCTCTTTTCAGGCTTCAGCGTTAACGCCCGTCATGCGAATAGCCTCGAGTACAGACTCCAATTTTGGCGAGGTGTTCGTCGAAATTTCGGGCGAATACCACAACGTCGTCGAGGTATACGAGACAGGTGTGCCACTTCAGGCCAGCTAACACAGTGTCCATGACTCTTTGGAACGTTGCTGGCGCCGTGCACAGCCCAGACAGCATCACCTTGAACTCGTATAGACCATCCGGGGTTATAAATGCAGTCTTCTCTCGGTCTCTCTCGTCCACTTCAATTTGCAAGTAGCCGGTCTTCAGATCCATCGATGAGAAGTACTTCGCATGGCGAAGGTGGTCGAGGGCGTCATCGATTCATGGCAGGGGGTACACGTCCTTTTTGGTGATTTTGTTCACTCTCCGGTAGTCAACGCGGAACCTTAAAGTGCCGTCATTTTTCTTCACGAGTACGACCGGCGCAGCCAACGGACTTTTCGATGGCTGTATAATGTCGTCGGTGAGCATGTTGTCGACTTGAGTCCGGATGGCTTCGCGCTCGTGTGAAGAGAAGCCGTACGGTGACTGTCGGGTAGGTCGGGCTCCTTCTTCGCTTATTATCTGGTGCCTCGCCAGAGGTGTCTGAAGTAATGTTGAGTTCGACGAAAAACACTCACTGTACGTTAAAGCATCCTGACGGGCTAGTTGGTCTGACATAATGGAAATAAACTTTGTTCTACAAGGACGGGACGATAGAAGAGGAGCCGTGACGCGCTCATGCGGGAGATAATGGAGGCGCAAATAGTTGTGCGCGTGGGGGATAGTTGCATTAGTGTTGCTTCAATACCGGGGTTGGGCAAGGAAATCGCTTGTCTTGATGGTGTATAATCTGGTTGAGACGGCATGTGTCATGGCGAAGGTGTGGTTTTTATTTATTTTTTTATTACTTTTAAACTTTTCTTGGTTCCACATGTCTACGCGAAAGTAGTACTTACGTGCGTGGAATCTGCACAGACTTTTAGTCTGCGCTGTGTATTGTGTCTTCTTCTATCGTCCCGTACTCGCTGTAGCGACGAAGTAAATCCAATAATTTCCTCCGTTCTTCTAGCGGTAACGCCGGATTCACGATCGAAGGGATTCGGAAAATTGAAGGTGTGTTCAAAGTCGGCGACCGCGATTACGTCACTTCTTTTTTGCCTGTCTTCGAGGAACGCAGTTGCAGCGCCCTTGTTTAAATGCTGGTATTCCTTGCTGAAATTAGTGGCCAAAGCTTGGGATTGGCGTCGCTTAAACCACGTAATGCCTCTTGCGGCAGACACACCGCAGTCGAGAAGCAACCTTGGATCACTCTCCACGATAGCGTCGACTTCAGGAGCAGCACCTTCGCAGTAGACGGTGATCATCAAGCTTGCACGTGGTTGCAGGGTGACGTGATCGTCGGCGATCCTTACACCAGCACGGTGTTCAGGTTTCGGCCGCGGCGTCGTGGAGAAAAAAGTTGTCGACTTGGTCTGCAGATCAATTATTGAACTGTTGTCCGTCAAAAAGTCCATTCCGTGAATTACGTCGCGGGAGCAGTTAGGCAAAATTACGAACCCAGCAGGGTACGTGGTGCCATCTATTGTGATGCGCCATGTGCACGTTCCACTTGGTGTTGCGAGATGGCCTCCTGCTGTGCGTATCTTCAGCTTAGACGCGAATGATCCGCTCAGTACTTACTACTCAGCCCCAGTGTCTATAAGGGCTACTACATCAAAGCCGTCGATGGACACCTTGACGTCGGAAGCCACCTTCCTTGAGTTCCGGGTTCATGGGGGCGTCGCATCTCGGCTTGTGAGTGTTGACGGTCGGGCACTGTGTGTCGTCGTAGTCGTCGTCTTCACAGGGGCAGGCTCGGTCATGTCGGTTGCGCGTCACGCCTTGTGGCTATTGTCATGATCGGGATTCACGTCAGGGTTAGGGCGGGTCGTCGGGATGAGAACAAGCCGTGAGTCACAGTCTTCGGCGAATCGTTGCGTCGTTGGAAGGTTTTCGTTTTTCCGCCGTTGTGCAACTTCACCTCCAGAAGTTGCTGCCTTTATTTTCCACAGCGTGGGCTGGGGGACCTTCAACGTGCGAAGTCAGCACTGGTACGGTGGTCTGGCGGCTGGTACGGGTAGGGCGACGGCGAACGGTTCAAACGGGCTGGTCTACGGCTGGTGTTGGACAGATATTATTCAATCTCAGATGGGCGCTGGCCGCGTTGGGGGCATGGTTCATCGATGGAGAAACCACGAAGTCCGAGTCTCTTGTAAGGGCAGCGACGGTAGATGTGGTTGGCCTCTCCGCAGTGGTAGCACAGAGGACGATTATCTCGTGTTCGCCATACGTCAGTCTTTTTCGGCGTCTGGTTTCGTACTACAGAGGGTCGGGCAGGCGACAGTGGGCGGCAGTAGGGCGGGACGTCTTGATGACGTGAGGGAGCAGGGCGGGGTCGACGAACAGCCCTGGAGTAGGTCATTGCCTGTGGCTAGCGGGGTGCAACGGATGGCATGGAAGTGCCCTAGAGCGTGTTGAACCTCTTCAGGGATGGCGTCAGTCAGGGAAGCCACTTGAGGTAGCGGCATCGTTGGAAAAAGCTTGCGAAGCTCCTCTCTGACCACTGCTCGGATGGCCTCGCGCAGTGTGTCGGAGCTTGTAGCCCCGGCTCCGATCGTCTCGGAAACCAGTGCGTTGACCGGGCAATCGTACTGCCTCGTTCGAACTTCCAGCGTCTTTTCCATCGCGGCCGCCTCAGACGCTAATTCGGGCACCGTCTTACGAGTGTTGCGGACGAGGCAAGCTAAAAGCTCCTGCGTTACCCCTCGCATGAGAAACCTTTGTTTTTTTTTCTTCTGTCATCTCCAGATCCGCACGTCGAAACAACCTCTTCATTTCCTCAACAAAGATCACTACCACTTCGTTTGGGTGTTGTGTGCACGTTTCTAGCAAACGTGCGCCTCGTTCCTTTCGCACGACTGTGGCGAACGTTTTAAAGAACTCGCTCTTCAAGAGAGTCCAGTCAGTCAAGAGGTTTGATGGTTCTCGAACTAAGTTCGATCTGCATCCTCTAAATAGGAGAAGACATGCCGAAACGTTTCTTCGTCATCCTACCTGTTAAAGATCCGAACACGCTCCACTTTTGCCACCCAGTCCCTAGGATCTTCCGGGGTGATCCATAAAATGATGGTGGTTCCTGGTGTTGCTGCATAACTACAGGATGGCTTGTGTTCATTCTCGATGCGTTGTTCATGGCAACGGCTGTGACGTCTTCCGCCTTCAATTTATTCTGGCAAGTAGTCCAAACTCCGGCTCTAGGTCTGCGTGGGCAGCTGGAACGAGTTGGGCTTGCTTGACGACTTGAAGAGGGTTGAGGCTGCGCTTTTGCTCTCGCTGTGCAGGTCCCGAGACGCCCTGGTGTTCTGTTCCGGGCTCCAGCGCGGGACCCGGGAGTTTGAGTTGGCTGCTCGGGCTCCTGCTCTCGGTTCCTGCGTGGACCCGGTCTGCCTGCGGCTCGTCATCACCGTCCCCTTAAATTTTGGTCGGATTGGTTGAGACCAGTCCCATCACCATGGAGGGTGTTTTTTAGTCCAGCCAGGAGAAGGAGGCATGGGTTTTCACCCTCCAGGGATGGGCTAGTTTATCCCTTTCGCGGTCCCCTTAATGTTTGGTCAGGAGAGGACGAGACCAGTCCCATCACGATGGGGGGTGTTTTTAGTCCAGCCAGGAGAAGGAGGCAAGGTTTTTCACCCCCCACGGATGGGCTAGTGCACCCCTTTTACATTGTCTTTCAATAAATGCCGCTGTTTGCCGGGTACCTCCAGAGGCTGTGGTTAGCGATGATGGATCAGGGAGTTAGTGGAGGGGAGATTCATTGGGGAAAGGGTACATTTATGTGGGAGCTGAATTAGTTCAGGAGGCGCCACTCCTGCATTTCGAAATCACTTTCTGATGGACTGGGTTGTGTTGTCTTCTGTCGCGAGTTGCAAGAGCCTCGCTTTTCTTTGCTTTTCTACCAAATTGGCTTTACTTGAAATTCACATTGGAGCATACCTCCCAGTTCATTTATTTCTCTAATTGGCTTTAACCTGTGATAGCTTTGCTGGTGCAGGTTTTTGTTCCCATTTTCATTTATTTTGCTTTCATTACACAAGGGAACAGGAATTTATTTCCATGTACCCAGCGCCTCCACCAGATGTCAGGTTGCCAAAGACGATGCAGTTGTCTTCGAGAAAAACAAGTTTATTGGTGCGACCTTTTGGTCCCCTAACAACTCAAAGAATACAAGGCGGCGACACAGCAATCAACAAAGTGACGCGCGTAAACTGGTGTCGGTGATTCGAATGCCATGGCGTCTGCTCTGCAGGCTTTTATCTCTTGGCGCGAGTTTTTCTGGAACCGTCGATTTACATCCAGAACATTGTAGATCGAAAGAATATCATTCTAGGCTAGTGATGTTAGGGCGAGACAGTCTGCTTCTCTGAATGTGATAGCACGTGCGGCATAAACATAAAGAATGGAAGACGCGCTTCGCTTGGGACGCAGATAACACAGCCTGGAATGGCACGGCAGCAAAAACAAACAATAAACTTATACATGGTTTGTGGAAATATATTCGCGTACCACTTCCTCTGCTTAGCCACCTATCTAAAACCGCTGTGCTGCCTCGAGGTCATTTATCAATACTTTGGTTTTCTGCATATTTATTTTCAGGACCACGGTTCTACTCTGTTTGTCCAGTGCAGAGAGCATGTATTGTAATTCGTTCCCCAAGTTACTTAGCAAGGCCATACCATCATCAAATATGAGGTTACTGAGGTATTCTGCATTAATCCTTACTCCCACCTGTTTCCTGTCCAACGTTCTGAATGCTTCTTGTAAAAATGCTGTGAATAACATTGGAGAGGTTGTGTCTCCTTGTGTGATGCCCTTTCTTATAGGTATTTTGCTGCTCCCCTTATGGAGGATGATGGTTGCTGTGGACACATTGTAGATGTCCTCTAGTATTCTTACATAATTGTTCCACCCGCCGCCATCTGTAATGCCTGAATGACTGCTGATGTTTCGACGGAGTCAAATGCTTTCTCATAATCTATCTGATAATCTCATAGGGATTCAGGATACTCAGCGCACTTCTCTATAACCTGATTGATCGTGTGAATATGGTCCATGGTTGAATAGCCTTTACGAAACCCAGCTTGTTCTTTTGTATCAGCGAAAGTTAAGGTTTCAGAAATTCTGATAGCGATTACCTTGGTAAGCACCTTGTAGACGACTGACAGTAAGCTGATCGGCCTGTGATTTTTCGAGTCCTTCAGGTCACCATTCGTATGGATTAGGATGATGTTCACGTTCTTCCAAGATTCCAGTACAATTGCGGTCATTAGGCATTGCTCATAGAGGTTTGCTAGTTTTTCAAGTAGAATTTCTCCGCCATTCTTCAAGAGGTCTGCTGTTATCTGATCCTCCTTAGGTGCTTTGCCCCATTTCATTTCTTGGAAAGCCTTCCTTACTTCTTCGGCCGTTACTGGTGGGATGTCTATCTTCTCTGAACTACTTTCTCGTTCTGCATTATCCTGGATGTCCCAGCTACTATACAGATCCCTATAGAACTCGTCGGCTACTGTGACTCTCTTATCCCTATTTGTGATGATATTGCCTTGCTTGTCTTTAATTGCATACATCTGATTTTTTCCGACGTCATGATGCCTCTTCACTGCTTTCAGGCTACCTCCATTCTTTACAGCGTATTCGATCCTCTCCATATTATACTTCAATATGTCAGCTGTCTTACGCTTATTGGTTAACTTCGAAAGCTCGGCTAGTTCTTTTCTGTCAGCTGGGGTGGAGACTGTCATGCGTTGCCGTTTCTTAATTAGATGTTTCGTCTCCTGGGAAAGTTTACAGGTATTGTGTCTCGCCATCGTGCCCTCGACTACCACTGCGCACTCCGTAATAATGCGTGCTAGTTTGTCGCTGGCTTCCTCTGTCGTAAACACTGCTTCCTCGGAAAGAACCGAATATCGGTTCTGCAGCGCGATCCTGAATTCTTCTACTTTACATCTTACTGTTAGCTCATTTTCCGGGTTCATTCGTACTAGCTGGTTACGGTCCCTCCTAAAATCTACCGTAATTCGAAATCTTAGCATACGGTCGTCACTACACTTTACCCTTCCGAGCACTTCGATATCCTTCACGACGCAGATTTATCGCGTAATATGAAGTCTATTTCATTTTTATGCTCCCAATTTGGGCTCCTCAACGTCCACTTCCGGCTCTCTCGTTTGCAGAACAAGGTATTCATTATGTGTACGTTATTCCATTCGGCGAACTGGACTTTTAGGTCCCCCCTGCTATTTTTACAGCCCAGACCATAGTTCCCAACTGCCTTGTCTCCAGCCTGATTCTTTCCTACTTAAGCATTGAAGTCCCCCATAACTAGGGTATTCTGTGTTTTTACTTTAACCATTGCCGATTCCATATCTTCATAAATGCGTTCCACTACCTGGTCGTCGTCGCTGGATGTGGGCGCGTAGCCCTGTACCACCTTGACTTTGTACCTCTTATTGAGCCTAATTACAAGACCTGCTGCCACTTTGTTAATGCTATAGAATTCTTCTATGTTGCCAGCTATGCTTTTATTGACTAGAAATACCACTCCCGGTTCTCTTCTGTCAACTAGACCACGGTAACATAGGAGGTGTCCATTTTTCAGCACCGTATGGGCTTCGCCTGTCCTTCTAACCTCACTGAGGCCTTGATATCCCATTTAATGCCCTTTAATTCCTCTAACAACACCTCTAGACTCGCTTCACTGGATAAGGTTCTCCTGTTAAACGTTGCCAGTTTCAGATTCCAATGGCGGGCCTGTCAAGGTCCAGGTATTCTTAGCACCCTCTGTTTGCGGTCACAGGTCTGACCACCGACGTGGTCATTTGCTTCGCAGCCACTGGAGACTGAGGGACCTGTCACTTGGCAGCGGCAGCGGGGGCAGAACTGCATGCTTGAGACAACGCTTCTGTGTTGCAGGTTATTATCAACACGTGTGGTCAGCGTTCGTCTTCGCTGCACTGTGGGATTAGCCGCAAGCCACCACAGCCACGTCACCGGATCACCAGTGGCAGAGTTGCTGCTGCTGACCACCAGGCGCAAGCTGCATTAAGGACGCTCAAGCAACCAGCAGCCTCACTTGGCAGCGGTAGCGGGGGCAGAACTGCACGCTTGAGACAACGCTTCTGTGTTGCAGGTTTGAACTCTTGTTTGCGCATTTTTTTTCTTTGCTGTTGTACTTACTCCTGCTGCTGCTGCCAAGAGTGCATGTTTGTCTCGTCATGAACCCTGACGTGTTAAAAGAGTTGAAAGATGTTAGACAAGAAAGTCGTGACATGCGTGCAGCGTTGGAAAGGGAATTTAGGAAAGAGAACAGTGAGGTGAAGTCTAGCATTGAATATATGAACAAATCCTTTGAGGAAATCAATGCCAACCTGAAAACTATTCAGGATGAAAATGCCAAAATAAGGGCTGAAAATGCTGAAAGGTAATGGAAAATGCTGAAAGGTGCTGAAAATAAGGGCTGAAATGAAAGGTAATGCGCTGAACTCAGAAGGCAAGTGCCTGAAAGCGAAGAAAGGCTCACGCAAATAGAACAGTACTCAAGGAACAAAAAAACTCCCAAGCATTTCCCCGAGGGTGAACATGGTTAAGTGCGAATGCACGGGGTGATGCAATGAGGGGGAGTAAAGTTAAAATCCGTTGGCATTCGCCCGTGAGCGCGCGCGAGCCGACCCACGGAGGTCTGGCAGTTTATCGCTGCATATATAGGGGGGTACGCCGCGCCGAGCGCGCCGAGCCAGGTGGCTGAGAGAGGAGGCGAGCGCAAGGGGAGAGGGACAGCGGCGCACGGCAGCTGCAGCCAAGCGAGGGGGAGAGGAGAGAGTGTGACGTCACGGTGGAGAGAGAGGCGCGCGGCAGCTGCTGGGGAGAGGAGGCGCGCTGTGACGTCATACCATGACGTCACGGCGCGAGGAGCGGTGCGGGGAGCGGCGCGCACCCGCGCAGCCACGGGTAGGAGGCGCAGCGAGCGCGGTCACGTGGTGAAGTGACGTCACCGCGCCGTTGCTACCGACGCTCCTCTCCGCTCCACGCCGTTGCTAGGGAGAGGAGGACTGCGGACGCCGCCGCAGGCGGTGGAAGGTTTGGGGTCGCTTATAAAGTGCATTCGCACTTAAAATCTTGAGTTAACCGGCGTTCCCTGTTGCGACGGGGAAAATCAGACCGACATGCTGGCAATAATCGGCACTGCCATAAAAGAACCAATCGGCGCTGCTGATATCGACGTTTGCCACAGAGTGCCCACAAAGGTTAAAAGGCGTTCAAATATCATAGTGCAGTTTCAGAACAGGACAACACGTGACGCCCTTCTTGAAAAAGCTCGGAAAAGTGGCCTGTCTACCACTGATATCGGTTTCCCAAAGCCAGCTGCGGCTGTGTACGTCAATGAGCACTTGTGCCCTGAACTGAAAAAACTTCTGGGCATGACCGTCGCGAGAAAGAAGGAAAAGAATTGGCGCTATGCATGGACGAAGGGTGGCAAAATATTCGCAAGGAAAACTGACTCTTCGCGCACGCTCAGAGTAACCCGCGTTAGCGACCTAGAAAAGATTGTCTGAGCACATCTCCTCCCTATCTGATCGTAGCCTCCGACTGGTTCAAAAATGGATGCCGACTATCTTACACCGGAACAAGTAGGCGTTCGGCGGGGAAACAATCGTAACAGTTTGTGTTTCGTTCACAGTAATGCTCGGTCTGCGCGAAACAAAGAGGAAGAAATACTTGCGTTACATGCGAATTTTGGCTTTGATCCAGATGTTTTGATGATAACCGAACCGTGGTACCAGAATGGCCTAGAAGTTTTAAAATCACCAGGTTACACAACATATTTTTTAAATAGGGCTTCACAAAGAGGAGGAGGCGTGCTGCTAATGATTAAAAACATCATAAATTGTTCTATAGTTGAATCTCGCTCAGCGATCACGTGCGACTATGAAATACTGACGGTTCAATACGGTAATACTGTGTTTTGTGTCCTTTACCGACCCCCAAACGGGAATCATAGAACATTTATGTCCTTTCTTGATGACTACCTGGGCTGGATTAATGACTGCAACCATCAATTCATACTAGGCGGTGATCTAAACATCGACCTCCTTACGATAGCGTCATTGCAAACCGAACTGTGTAGGTGCTTGATGTCTAATGGTTTTAGAAATGTAATTAACGCTGCAAATCGTGTATGTGGTACATCAGCTACGCTGATTGATGTTTTCATTACTAACATTATCGACTAGAATTTGCGCTCGGGTATAGCCATTGCTGCAATAAGTGACCACCTTCCAATTTTTCTTGTGATAAAAAACCTGTACACAACTCCGGTGACACAAAACATTCCCATCAACATTCGTGACATAAACGCAAGGAGTCTAGAAATTTTTCGTCTGAAAATAATGGGAACTGATTGGTCCGAAGTGCGACAAATAACTGATCCTGAGATTGCCTACGATTGTTTCTATGAAAAGTTTAAGACCGTTTACGATAGATGTTTCCCATACAAAACTATTAAACGGGCACTAAATGAAAAAAAACCCTGGATGACCAAGAAATGTCTCACAGAAATACGCATTAAACACAAGCTATACAAAAGATTTTTAAAAAATAAAACAGAACGCACATTAAAAGAATTTAAGGTTCAAAGAAACAAAGTGACCAATCTTCTTCGCTCGGAGAAGCGCCGGTACATGCATAACCTATTTAATGAAGATGTGCTAAAAAGATCGGATCTTATTTGGAAAAGGCTCAGCGGTATTTTAAACCGAAATAGTATGCATACTGAAATAATTAATCACTTAACTTTGAACGGTGAAACCACATCTAATTTGTGACTGGCCGACTTTCAACGACTACTTTCTCTCTGTAGAAGGGAATGCTCACTACCCAGCGTATGCTAGTTATTTAAGTACGAGAACAAATGAAAGTGCATTCCTATCACCCACAACTGCAAATGAAATAATTAACGCTTTTACTTATGTCAAATGTAGTAATTGTACAGACATAGACGAACTCCAGATTCGGCCTATAAAGCATGTGCTAGATGTTATATCACCTCCGCTGGAATATGTATTTAATCCTCTCTTTTGCGGTGGAATTTTCCCTAAACGACTTAATTAGCCAAAGTTATAGTACTTCATAAGGGCGGTGATAAAAACAGTCTAAAAAATTATCGGCCAATTTCAAAACTACCTGTTTTTTCAAAGGGTTTAGAAAAAACACTGCATAACCGCATGTCCTCCTTTTTAGACAGACATAAATTAATTACAAGTTCTCAATTTGGGTTTACTAAGGGCTTATCAACTCAATCCGCTCTCTTAGCACAGAAGGAAATTATTCTAGACTCCTTTGAACAGCAGCAGTTAACCCTAGGCATATTTATAGATTACACGAAGGCCTTTGACCTAATTAACCACTCAACACTTTTAAAAAAATTGTGCCACTATGGCTTCCAAGGCCCCTTTCTAAACTTACTTGAATCATATCTTCAGCACCGGAGGCAGTCAGTCCATATAAATCAACACAACTCAGATATGAAAACAGTTAGTGTCGGCGTGCCTCAGGGAAGCATTCTTGGGCGTTTGCGTTTCAGCATTTACATAAATGACGTAGTAAACATTGACATCACAGCCAAATTCGTTATATATGCTGACGATACGACGATCCTTCTGAGCGGATCAAGTTCAAGTCGCTTATTTTCTCACGCAAAAAAACATTCTGAAGAGCCTGTCATCATGGAGTAGTGCTAATTCGCTTAAAATAAATGCAGATAAAACTAAAGCTGTCCTTTTTAGGGCAAGAAATAAGAGAGTTGAAATACCCTTTGCCCTATGGGTAGACAATAGAGATATGGAGCTCGTACCTGTTTTTAAATGCCTGGGTGTACACTTTAGGAACATATGTCATGGAATTTTCAGGTAGATTCAGTTATTACTAAGCTTTCGAGAGTTACCGGTATTCTGTCTAGACTGAGATTTTGTTTACCCAAAAGTGTTAAACTTCTTATTTATAACTCGTTATTTTTATCTTACGTCAACTATTGTGATCTGGTATGGGGCACTACTACGCAATCCAATATCACTAAACTTCATGTATTGCAGAAAAAGGCAGCCCGAATAATTGTAAACGCAGAATATGATAGCCACAGATACCCAATTTTTAAAGATATGAATTTAGTTCCAATGCCTGAGTATTATAGAACCACACTAATCACACGATATAAAAATAACTAAGAAAAAGTAACAATTTTCTGCCGAATATTTCAAAAGTAACTGCAAAATAGTACGAGCGTAACTTCCGTACTTTTGCACGCTGGGAAATGCCGTGGGCCCGCACGAACTACGGCACACAAATGCTGCGTCACCTTCTTCCCTTAAATCTAAACAAACTTTGACACTGAATAGTCTTTGAAAAATCGGTGCCTTTTTATTTTTTTACCGTGCTGTTCAATTGACACCCCTTCTCGTCTGATGATTGTATTCCTATATGCTTGATGTAATTTATCTTTTTTCTCGTTCTTCCTCTTCTTTTATCTTAGACAACTTCGGTTGCGTTTTGCTTCGTCTTGTTATAGTTTGTAGCTATGCGTACAGATATCTTGCGATGGGATTTGTGTTTTTAATATCCCTGCATTGTAACTTTGTATAAGTATGTGCATTCTTGTGTTGGCAGCAAGCCGCTGCTGCCGTTTTCCCTTGTACACGGGTCCGTGGACCCGGTCAAGCCCGTTTGATGGCTTTTTGGTCACGGTCCCCAACACAGATGTTGTTGAAATAAAAAGATTGATTGATTGATTGATTTATTTATTGATTGATTGATTGATTGATTGATTTATTGATTGATTGATTTATTGATTGATTTATTGATTGATTGATTTATTGATTGATTGATTGGTGTATTCATGGATGGTTGTGGCCGTTCCTACACCAGGGAGGCCAATCCTGCTCTGGTCAGGGAGTGCATTACCCGTAATTGTCTCCGGGTTCAGGCCGCGCCCCAAACCCCATTCCGTAATTCCATCAATACGCGGATTTTTTTAATGCGGTGGGAATTGTCCAGCACCGGGATTTGAACCACGGACCTTCTGCACGCGAGGCGGATGCTGTACCTCTACGTCCCCGCTGCACCCATGCAAGATCAGGCACAAGCAAAAATTTTGGAGCGAAATAACAGCTTTGTTTTCTCCACTATTTCATGCTTGGTGTGAGGAAGCGCAAAAATTATTTGTCTTGTACGACCTGGAAGATTACCCCGAAATTCACTACACAGTGGTTTCATTGCTTTTACCTACAAAAGTACTCGTCCAACATTTATCCTTTTCACCAGTGCGGCTCTGCTCAGAAGAAATACCCGATGCAATCAGAAACTGTGCTCTGGTGTCCGTGGTCCTTGCTAATGTTGAGTGGAGCAGGCTTGTGGCCCTTTTATTACCGCCATTGTCGTCCTGAAACCTACGTCAGAAAACGACAAAACCTATGCTTGCTTCCCGAATACAGCGTCCGCAAAGAGCGATCTTACACGGGTTTAGCGTTGCGATTTGCTGACCCCTAAGTGGGGGATGCAGTGTATCCGAGCTGGGAAGCATTGAATAACTCGGCGACATACTTCACAACTTGTGCTCCAGCTGGCGAACTTACGCGTCCCTTGGGGATGTTTTTCTACTGTGTTTTTTGTATTATGACGATGATGATTAGCGGCTACCCATTTATAACGGGGTTGCGCTGCACAGCGGCCTTAGTTGCAAGCGCACCGTACAACCACCTCGCCAAAAAATACGAGAAATAAAAATAAAAATACTGAAAAATTCCTTTATAAAATTTTTGTGCTAGTCTGACTTCTTTGTTCGGACGTACTCACAAATTGTTCTCTGCCTTTTTCCCACCAACCCCTAACCTTGTTTTACTAGTAACGTGTGACACGGCACGTCATCTGCCGGGACGTCTAATAGGCTGATTCTGCGTCTACGCCTACAACACACTCCCTTTCCCGACAAGATTCAATGTCCAGTGTAATATTGGCGCATATAATTTTTCCTCAGTTTTAAAACCAGCCACTGCATGTTACGTCCTTGAATTGATATAATATAAGAACATCTGCGTGATTATGCGGCTGATAATACAGCCTAAGCAATGCGCCAGATGATTATTTACCTCGTACTTTCAATGGCTCATGCTTGAAGCACTTCACTCTGTTCAGCGTATCTTCATGTTGTTTCTGGAACAAGAAATGTTTGAGATTGTCCCCATGGTTCGACAAATACTATCCGATTAAATTTGGTTTTGGGTTTGGTTTTCGTTTCTTACCACAACGTATCAATCATAATATATTAGATTTGTTGTTTTTCGCTTACCGTCAGCGGCTTTCCCGCTTTTATTGTTTGGCGTTAGTTAACCTACTCACTTTCTGTAGACTGGAGACTTTCTCGATCCAACGTGAAATCACTGACAACTCCTCTCTAATTCGTCACGATTTGGAGTACAACAAAAAACATGCACAATGAAATAGAGTAGACGAGACAGGCGCTAACTTCTAGCTGTCTCGTCTACTGTGTTTCATCATCCGTGTTTTTTTGTTGTGCTCCAAACCATGACGACTAACTAACAACCAGCCCAGTAAGAAGTTCTTCTGAGCTTCATTTCTAATAAAACTTGGAGTCTGGCCTATGCGGCACTTTTTTCGGAGGTGACAGGCGCTAACTTCCAACTGTCTCGTCTACTCTGTTCCATCGTCCGTGTTTTTTTGTTGCGCTCCAAACCATGACGACTGATCACCCACTAGCCCAGTAAGAAGTTCTTCTGAGCTTCATTTTTAATTAAACCTGGAGTCTGCCCTATGCGGCCGTTTTTTTCGAAGGTGTCAAACGTGCAACTTTGAAAAAAAAAGAAAGAAATTTGTTGATACGGTCAATTATCCTCTGTAGAATAAAAATGAATGCACTAAGTAAAAGTAGACGATTGCCGAGTGTGTGATTACACCTTTACCTCTAAAAACATTTTGAAGATGTGAGAGTTAGAATCAGTCTCATTGTGGCATAATGCACCTGGGTGGCCAGTTGTGTTTTTAGTAAGGAGAATGTTTCACGTTCACAACTTCATTGATGGGGCGTTGCCATTTAGGTTGGAGCCAAACCGTTGTACTTGATGGGGAGATCACAGGCGTGCAGTACCCCTCAATTTTTACACGTATGCTACTATATCCTCCACCAGTTTTCTCAAGGATAGCGGAGTCAATTCAAGATGAAAAACCGCAGGCAGCCTTTCGTATGTGCTGCTTTTCAAGGTCGAAAATTCCTTTGGGAAAATGGGGTACAAGTGCATTCGGCGTTGGCGAGACAAAATAATTGCAGCCCTAAACCGATCAAGCTAAGGACTAATGTTAATTTACATATAGCACCCAAACAGCCAGGGACCATTGACTGATGAAAGTGTAATTACGAAGCCAGCCAACAGCAACGCCGCCGGAACTTCATTTTGTTTCGAATGGCCTAGACTAAAGTAGCCTACAACTTTGATTTCCCAACGTTTCATTCTCTGTTTTGTTGACTAGCTATCCAATGCTTTCATTCCGCTGCTTCGGTTCCAGCTTTGACAAAGCTGGAACCGAAGCTATTATTGCGAATGCGAATAGGCCAGCTGCAACACCCTGGAAAATAAGTGCATATTATCGGAGCACAAATTACTTCGGATGCAAACTACTTGGCTAGCGGAATTACTGGGAACAGGAAATTGCGAAAGCGTCCTTAGATGTATGCAAAATGTTTGCTAGGTTTGCACGAGTTAAATTTTTGTCTTTGTAGCTTCGACATATTCGGCAGAAATCTTCGAAGAACCCCCTTTTACTTTGTATTTGTATTTGTTTCCGCCGTATTTGAGCTTCGTTTATGTGCACATTATAGGCTTTAAAAGAGTTCGGATCCCGCGGCAGATGACTGTGCCATCCTTGGAAAGACGAGAAACGGAGGGCACAATGTTGCTTCCACTGTTCGTCCTCATGATCGTGCAGTTTGCTGCTTGTTTCTGGAGCAGGGACATTAACATTGGAAGATGCGATAACAGTGAGTAGAGCGCTGATTTCTTCTTCGCGATTTGAAGGAGCCTAAACTCTAAACGTATTTAGGGGGTCAAATGGGGAGTCAATACAACATATTTTAATTTCAAAGAACTTGTCTTTGGCAACTTACTAAGCTGTATTGAAGCTTGAAAAGTCGTTTTATCGCAAACCTGCGACAACTATAGAAATACTTTCAATTTTTTGTCAGCAGCACGTAGTATGGTCAGGAGGAAGTTATTATGGGCCACCAATGAAAACACAATTACCCGTATTATATCTGCGCGTTACCATTTAAAGCATGAACCTCACGAAGAGTTTTCTGCAGCCGAAAACGCGACGGGCACGCAAGTGGTGCGCTAACGCTGCCGCGTAGCCACCTGCATGCTGCGCGCGCTGCGGCCGGCGGGGGCAAAAAGCAGCGGCTTCGGACGCGAAGGAGCTCGAGCGACCGCTGCTAAGCGCTCTCTAATACGCCGCCAAAGGACCGCAAGAAATCGCTTGTGTGGTAAAGCGGCTTATAAGGTGGGTGAAAACGGCTCCATAAAACATCACCGGCGCCTCTAGTGAAAGCGCCTCGCCCAAACAATATCTGCCAGGGCGGTAAGCCGAAACACCTCCGGCGGAGCCAGCCGGCTGTCTCGAGCGCTTCGAAACTGCCGCCATTAGACGGGCGCCTTCCCATTTCCGCAGGTCGTACGGCTGATGCCAGTGCCACGCGCGAAGCGTGTCATTTTATGAGCAGGGCAGGAGCTGCCGCGTGCGTGGACTCTGCGACGCTGGCATAAAAAATCAAACGCGCAGCGCCGACGCACACGAAAGGAGTGAGGAAACGCGCCATGTGGTTTATGCTTTAGTGATATGATGAAAGAGAAGAGTACGCCCAACTATCATCACAGTATTGTGTTTCTTGGAGGGCGGTTAATTCGGTGACCACCATTCGCACAAGCATGACTGTGTCACCACATCCAGAAATCGGCTGTATGTTCCTGAGGTTCCGGGCTGCTGAATAGGTTTTGAGTAATATGTCGGCTATTTTTTAAAGTTTCTCCTAAAATGGATATGACTCGTATAGTGGAAAGGGTGTTTTCTATTATCGCGGCTTGTTCTTTTGCCTCCATGGCCCCTTTATATGAAACTTACTCCCTTCCATTTTTATATTTTTGAAACATGCTTATCAACCGATGCCCACCTAAACATTCGACAAACGTCTCTGCATCTTGGGTTAGTAAACACTAGTTATCTTCACATTAAAGCTAAACACCTTCCTTTACTACTTGTTTTTTTAGACGTGTGTTCACATTACCTGTCGTCTGTGGAGACCGTTGGGGTAGATAATAAGTTTAAAAGCAGTCAAAGGGTACTGCATGGTGAATGGACGGTGTGCTACATTTTTTGTGTACAAAAAATTTTGCCATAAATGAACATACAAGCGTATGAACGCCGGTCACTGATTGTAAGATTCAGAATATTGCTTGATTGATGATCGGTTCATGATAACCGAGCACAGATACACGAGTGATAATGCAAGGCATATCAATTACACCCCGCTTGCCAGATATTCAGATTAACTTGTACGGATATGCGTATGTACGTATGCATGCACTTACATATGTAGGTACGTACGTACATACACACGTACGTACGTATGTATTGTGGGCACGTGAGACCCTATGTGCCCTGCGTTCCACGCGTGCGCGTGACTGTGCATAGCTACCGTGTTGCGAACAGACGGGGTCGAAGTGCTCGTCAAGCTGGCACACGCAGGAAAGGAGCTGTTGGCGCGGAAAATCGGCTCTCGTGTTAGCGGACAGGGAAACGCGCAACAGGCACACACGGGAATAGCTGCTGCCGCTGGCGGCAGACGTGATCGACGCGGAATGGCGACACAAACCATCACGCCCAAAGAGCGACGAGCAACCAGCGTATGTCTCGGACGCTCTTCAGCCGACGTCGGCACAAGTGGCTGATGACGTCGTCGTGAGTGCACGGCATCATGCCGTAGCTGTCTGGACAAGCAGTGCTTCAACTGCCGCAATGTTCTCGTTACCCGCTTTACGCGCACACTTGCTGTACTCTCATAATAGTGCCTCCCAATTTGCTTTCTTTGTTTTTTCCGTCTTGGTTTCCACGGAATAAGCGGGTGATTTGTTCACATGAGGATCGGCGTTAGTTCGTCGGGCGGTTTCGGGCTCGCGAACCCTTTACGCTCGAAAGGGGTTCATTCATTCAGTATGTATGTATGTATATATGTATGTATGTATGTATGTATGTATGTATGTATGTATGTATCTATGTATGTATGTATGTATGTATGTATGTATGTATGTATGTATGTATGCATGCATGCATGTATGTGTGTATGTATGTACGTAGGTATGTATAAGAACAATTTTCTGCATTTTTGAGGTGCAACACTTTGTCAAAAATGAACATGGAAGCCCCTGAGTGCCGGTGACTGATTGTAAGGATCGAAATATTGCTTGATTCAAGATCAGTTCATAACAGACCAAAGATACAGAAGTCACCATGCAAAGCACAAATTCCAGCCTGCTTGCCGGATATTTAGATTAACTGATACATGCGTGCGTATATATGTATGTATGTATGTGTGTATGTATGTATGTATGTATGTATGTATGTATATGTATGTATGTATGTATGTATGTGATGATGATGTTTGGAGTTTAATGGCGCAAGGCCGACTAAGGGCAAAGAGCGCCAAACAATAGTGATTACATGAAAGTGGCATGGAAGTAAAAGTAGAACATTTCAGTAAAAATAAACAAAGTAAAACACAATGTAATGAAGATGACTGGTGTAAAGGGCCAGGTTGTCAATATGCATGATAAGAAATGAGATGTAAAAATTTTACGTCGGTAAGAAACTCGAAAACCCGTTTGATTGAAAACAGGGCTTCATCTTCTAAGAAGTATGACGGGTGTGGTGGAATATGTCGCGTGTGTAGTTGTGGGAAGTATTTGTGTCGTGTTGTGTCAAGTGCCTTACATTGTATAAGGATGTGGATCACGGATAGGGCCTCTCCGCACCTGCTGCACAGAGGTCTTGAAGACCCCGTGAGAAGGTGCGAGTGCGTTGCATGAGTGTGCCCTATCCGTAATCTAGCCAAGGCGACTTCAGTGTATCTATTACGTGTGTCGGTGGTGTATGGTCCCAAGTGTGGTTTTATTACGTGTAACTTGTTGTCTGTTTGTTCACTCTAGTGTGTTTGCCATGTTTTGCGAAGTTGTCTGATGTGTGGTTTCACGTCGGTGTAGGGTAATGTGGTTATGTCTACTGTATTCGAGAGTGTAGCAGCAGCAGCCATTCGGTCCGCTGCTTCGTTCCCGGCTATACCACTGTGGCCAGGGACCCAGCAAAGAACCAGTTCAAATTTGCGTACATACACCGACATAATACCCTTGACTATTAGATTTACAACGTAATTTTTGAAGACTTTGTTGACGACAACGCCCGCACGACACTGAGGGAGTCTGTATATATAATGGATTGTGGGATGTGACTTTGAAGGATATGATTAACAACAAGAAGTACACCATAAGCCTCTGCCGTAAAGATACTGGTATTACTGTTAAGAGTTCTAGTGACATTAAGGCCGGGCCCATGCGCCGCGCAGGACACAGAGGTGGCAGTTTTAGAGGCGTCCGTATAAAATTCAGAAAATTGATACTTCTGCTGCAAATACAAGAAGTGCTGCAGAATTGCACATGTGGGAGCTCGGTTTTTATCTACATGTGTGAAGGATGTGTCGCATGATACAGGGCGGAGATGCCATGGTGCTATAAAATCTGTTTGAGAACTTTGTATGGTGTCTAAAAAGGAGACAGAAAGCTCTGACGCTTCCTCTCTAACTCTGTAAGAGAAGGGCGCAGAGAACGATGGTCGGTTTAGGAGTAGTGCAGTCTGAGACGTATCATAAAAAGCCGATTTAAAAGGATGGTGTGGCATAGATGAAATTTTAAAAGCAAAAAGAAGATCTGTGCATGCTCGCTGACGTTGTAGGTTCCCCTTATTACACTCCACATAGAGGCTTTCGACTGGGCTAGTCCGGAAGGCGCCACATGCCAACCGGAGCCCCAGATGAAGCACTGGGTCCAGCATTTTGAGGGATGTCTTACTTGCTGACCCATAAACAACGCTTCCATAGTCTAATCGTGAACCTATCAGGCTGGCAACAACACGTAAAAGAAGTTGTTTGTCAGCCCCATATGAAGAGTGGGAGAGAACCTTGAGTATGTTCATGGCCTTTAAGCATTTATGTTTAAGTTGTTTTATGTGTGGAATGAACGAGAGCTTTTCGTCAAGGACTACACCTAAAAACTTGTGTTCATTTCTGACTGGAATTGAGACACCATTGAGTTTGATGTCTGGATCCGGCCGAATGCCGCGCCTTTTCGAAAACAAAGCACAAGTACACTTCACTGGATTAATTTTAAAACCGTTGCTATCTGCCCAGCCAGCTAGCTAGTTAACACCAAGCTGGACTTGGCGCTCGCAGATAGACAGGTTACAAGACTTAAAGGATAATTGCACGTCGTCTACATAGATTGAGCAGGAAATGGTTGGTGGCAGAGCCTTCCGAAGAGAGTTCATTTTTACAATAAACAACGTGCAACTCAAAACTCCACCTTGCGGAACACCGTTTTCCTTCGCATGAACTCTAGAGAGTGCAGTACCAACTCGCACGCGAAACGTTCTTTCAGAGAGGTAACTGGCAAGCGTGTTCCACATGTTACCCGACATACCAAAGGACTTCAAATCGCTGAGGATGCCGTACCGCCAAGCAGTGTCGTACGCCTTTTCAAGATCAAAGAATACTGTCATACAGTACTGCTTATGGAGGTAAGCATCTTTAATATATGACTCTAACGCAACGAGTTGATCGTTCGTAGATCGCCCCGCCCTAAAGCCTGCCTGACAGCTCTCGAGAAGACCGTTGTACTCTACGACGTACACGAGTCTCCTGTTTATCATCTTCTCGAAGAGCTTACACAGGCAGCTTGTCAGGGCAATGGGGCGATAACTGGCGGGAGAGGAAGGGTCCTTCCCTTCCTTTAGGAAAGCCACTACTATGGCCTCCCTCCAAGAGCGTGGGAAGTGCCCCGAAAGAAATATTTTATTGGAAAGGTGAAGAAGTGTTTCAAGTGTGTCTGCATGTAAGTGTTGTATCATTGTGTATGAAATCCTGTCTGCACCTGGAGCTGAAGGTTTACAAGTACCGAGTGCGACCTTCAGCTCATGAAGTGAAAAGGGGGTGTTATAGGATGAGTTCGACTTATTAGTGTCTCGCAAGGACTTCTTCTCACATGATGCTTTGTGTTTAATGAAAGTGTTGGTGTAGTGTGCTGAACTGGACACGTGTTCGAAGTGTTGTGCAAGTGTGTTAGCCTGGTCTTCCCGTGTGTCCCCTGTTGTACTAACCAGGGGCAGGCTGTGTGTCTGTTGTCCTTTTAGTTTTCGTATACGTGTCCAGACTTTGTGTGTGTCAGTGTACGAATTGATGGAAGTGAGGAAGGTGCGCCAACTCTCCCTTTTCGCCTCACGGCGCACTCGCCTCCCAAAAGCCTTGGCCCGTTTAAAAGAAATGAGGTTATTTGACGTGGGGTACCGGCGAAGGACACCCCATGCCTTGTCCTGGGCCTCTCGCGCCCGCCTGCAGTCCTCGTTCCAGCAGGGCCACCTTGGGCTGCGGGACCCACTGGAGGCCTGGGGAATGGACTTTTCGGCGGCGTCGAGGATGTGCGCCGTGACGAGTTGGGCGGCTTCATCCACGTGTAGGTGTTTTATGGATGTGTGGTGTAGTTGAGATGTTTGTGTGAATGTGCTCCAGTTTGCTTGTGATTCATTAAACCTTTTATGGGAAGATGGACTGCTCGGGCCTATACCTATACACGTTAATGAAGTGGGGAAATGGTCACTACCATATGGGTCTGTGCCCACACCCCACTCAAGACAAGGAAAGAGAACTGCGGAACCAATCGCCAAGTCAAGATGAGAGTATGTATTGTGTCCTAAGTTATGATATGTAGGCTGTTTTTTGTTGAAGAGGCATGCTCCGGATGATGTAAGAAACTTCTCTATCAGGCGACCTCGGGCATCCGTTCTGGAGGAGCCCCAAAGAGAGTTGTGCGCATTAAGGTCGCCTGTTACTATGTATGGTTCGGGCAGCTGGTCGACCAGCGCCTCGAAATTAGAACTCGAAAGTGCATTATCAGGAGGAATGTAGATGGAGCATACCATTACCAACCTATTAAATATTATCGTACGGATTCCTACAGCCTCGAGGACAGTGTTCAGAGTGACAGGGTGGCAGGCTAAGGATTTCCGGGCGAAATTGCCACACCTCCTGAAGAGTGTGCGCAGCCAACCCTGTCCTTTCTGAATACCATGTACCTATTTAAGAAATTTGTCTGTTTGGAATTGAGGTGAGTCTCTTGGAGACACATGAGACTTGGCTGATTGGCATGCAGGATATCATACACATCATCAAGATTTTTAAGGAGGCCTCTGCAGTTCCATTGAATGATGTTTTCTGTTCCCATTATTTACGTTTAAGAATGAATGGAGTGTGTGTATGTGTTCATGTGTCGCCTTTCGGGGCTGTTACTCTGGGATTAGGCTTTTTAGGCCTGTCTGTAGGCTTGGAAGTCGGTGGCCGCTCCTTGCGCTGCGTTGCAGGCAGGAATGGCCCGACATCCATCTCGTCGTCGGATGTCCGAGGGGTGCCCGACGGACCGGGCCCCCCGGACTTAGCCCCCCCTCGGGAGCCCTTCGTTTCAGCCGCCACCGCCGAGGGCGTCCGGGGCACCAGAGGTGGCACGGGCGGTGCGGTGACGGTGGGAGCCCGTGCGGGGCCCGTGGTGTCCATCACCTCGGTACCCTCCAACGGACTGGAGGACGGGGAGACAGAGGCGGGAGCGGCACCGGTCCCGACAGAAGTGGTTTGAACCACAACCGCTGCTGCCTCAGGAAGCGGCGTGGTGCCGGGTTGGGCTGCGTGAGGCAACCCAGCGGGGGGCGGGGGTGGGACCAGGTCAGACTCGCTGAACTGGGTCCCTGTGGAAACCAGACGCCGCTCCGCCCCCCGGCGATCCGCGTCTGCGTACCTCCCCAGAGGGAAAGAGGCGAACCTCTTTCGCGCCTCTGGGAAGGTGATGTTCTCCGTGACCTTGATGTTAATTATCTTTTTTTCCATTTGAAATTTTTCACACTTGCGGGAGTAGGCTGCATGCGCCCCCCCCCCCCGCAGTTCACACAAGAGAGGGTGTCGGATGTACAGTTGTCACTCGACGCGCATGCGTCATGCGACGCGCATTTTGCACACGTCGTTCGGCCACGGCAGGAGTTTGTACCTTGCCCGAACCGCTGGCACTTAAAACAGCGCCGCGGGTTCGGGATGTAGGGACGAATGGAGCAACGGATAAAACCTGCATTGATGTGTTGTGGCAGAACTGCGCGGTCGGAAGTCAAGATAATGTGTTTGGTGGGAATCTCCTTGTCGTCTCTGCGGATAGTGATGCGTCTCACGGCAGTGACGCCCTGATCCTTCAAGCCGGCAAGGAGATCCGCATCCGTTTCGTTCAAGAGATCAGTCTCGGATATCACACCTTGCGAGCTGTTGAAGCTCCGATGGGGTGTGACCCTGATGTCTAGATCAGCCAGTCTAGTCTGAGCTAGAAGCTTCGTAGACTGCTGCTTGTCATTTACCTCGATTAGTAGTTCACCAGACCTTTGTTTTTTGCACTTATATGATTTTCCTATTATGGCTTCAAGATATTTTGCGATCAAGAAGACTGACTGAGATGCAAGAGGGTGGGTTGGATTGAGGGACTCCATGACAAAAAATCGAGAGTAATGATCTGGTTCAGGAAATGTCAAAGATGGCAATGAAGGAAAAAATACTTCGGTGCGGCCCCTTTTCAGGGACCGATCACGTTTGGGGGGGGGGTTGAAAATGCCATATAGCATAGTATAAAAGCAGGGAGACTGGCGTACTTTCTTCTTTGACCTTACCCTGGTAGTCAAAGAGGTCCCGGAGCTCCCTGCCTGGTGAACAGACCGGGAGCCCATCCGCCGGAGCTTGACCTGGGCTCCGACGGCCACCGTTCGTCGTTTCTAACCCTCCACCTATAAACACATCGCCACGGTTGGATCCAGCTTATGTTGGGGGGCTCGGGGTCCGCGGTATCGCCAGTACCGTCACGAAGATTGCTCAAGGTGCCCCGTCCGGGGGTATGTATGTATGTATGTATTTATGTATGTATGTATGAATGTATGTATATATGTGAGTACGATGTATGTAGGCATTGTTGCGAAGCCAAAGGCAACGCAGTAGACATGAAGGTAAAGGAAATTTATTGGAGGGAACTTGTGCTCCTCTATTAACTCGTAGGATACTCACGTGGCGAAGCAGCAGTCAATAAATTGACGTACTCAGGCGAGTGTCGGCGAAGCGTATACCGCGGCGTCTGGTCACCAATTTCTTGGCGCGAGTGTTTCTCGTACCGTCGAATCACATCCATAACGCTGTACATCAAACACGATTATTCTAGGCTGATGACATTAGTTCCAAACACTCTCCCCATCAAAGAAGGTCATCAGCCTCACCAGCCTATCTACGCTTACTGCAGGGCAGAGCCTCTCCAATTATTCTCCAATTACCTCGGTCCTGTTCCAACTGCGACAAATGTATCCCAGGAAACTTCTTGATCTCATCTGCCCATCTAATTTTCTGCAGCCCCCTGCAACGATTGCCTTCTCTCGGGGTCCACTCTGTTACCCTTAATGACCACTGTTTTATTGCCGTCGCATTACATGCCCTTCCCACGTCCATTTGTTCTTAGTTTCTACATGTATGTCCTTAACACGCGTTTGTTCCCTGACCCACTCCGCTCTCTTCTTGTTTACTAATGTTACATCTATCATTTTCCGCTCCATTGCCCGCTGAGTCGTTCTCAATCTAAGTTGAACCCTTTTAGTGAGCCTTCAAGTTTCTGCACCGTAGGTGAGTACTGGTAAGATAGAGCTGTCATACACTTTCTGCTTCAGGGACAATGGTAGGTTGCTATTCATTATTTGAGAATGTCTGCCGCGTGCACTCCACCCCATTCTGATCCTTCTAATTATCTCAGCCTCATGTTTGGGGTCCGGGTCACAACTTTACATAAATAGATAAATTCGCATACCAATTCCACTACCTCACCACCTATCCCAAACTGCTGTGCTTTCCGGAGGTAGTTTATCGTGACTTTGGCTTTATGCATATTAATTTTTAGGCCCACGGTTCTGCTCTGTTCGTGCAGTGCGGAAAGCATGCTTTGCAATACATCGTCCGAGTTATTTAGCAAGGCTAGGTCATCAGCAAACCGGAGGTTACTGAGGTGTTCTTCATTAACCCTTACTTCCATATGTGCCCAATCCGACGTTCTCAATAGTTCCTGTAAGCATGCTGTGAATAACATTACAGAGATTGTGTCTCCTTGCCTAACGCCCTTCGTTATAGGTATTTGACTGCTCTCCTTATGAAGGATGATGGTATGTAACTGTGGACACATTGTAGATATCCTCTAGTATTCTTATATATTGTTCATCTACCCCCTGGTTCCGTAATGCCTGAATGAGTGCCTGGGTTTCGACCGAGTCAAATGCTTTCTCATAATCTATGAAGGCTATATATAGGGGTTCAGTATGCTCAGCGCATTTCTCTATCACCTGATTGATCGTGGGAATATGGTCCATTGTTGAATAACCTTTAGAGAATCTTGCTTGTTCTTTAGGTTGACTGAAATTTAAGGTTGCAGAAATTCTGTAAGCGATTTCCTTGGTAAGTACTTCGTAAACGACTCACAGTAAGGTGATGGGCGTGTAATCTTTCAAGTCCTTCATGTCCCCTTTCTTATGCATTAGGATGATGTTCGGGTTCTTCCAATATTCCGGTACACTTGCGGCCATTAGGTATTGCGTATACAGGTTTGCCAGCTTTTGAAGAACAGTTTCTCCGCCATCCTTCAAGAGGTCTGGTGTTAGCTGATCCTCACCAGGTGTTTTGCAAGAAGGTAAGAAGGTAAAGAAGGTAACACGAGCTGAATAAAAATGAAGAATGAAATACGGGCTGCACTTGTCCCATGAATAACAAAGATAACACCACCCGGTTAAGCCTATCTGCAAACCATCAATAAACCCAATGTAGGGTTCTCGGCAGACAGCGAGAGAGAGAGAGCGTGCGTGTTTGCGCTTGTGCATGCGTGCTCGTGTGGGGCGTGCAGTGGTGCGGGCGCGCGCGCGCGTGCGTGTGCGCGTGCGAAAGTGCGTGCGTGCGTGCGTTTGCGTGCGTGTGCGTGTATGCGTGTGTACGAGAGTAAGTGTGTGCATGTCTGTGTGTGTGCGCGTGCACGTATGGGAGTTGGCATGTGCGTGTGCATGTGCGTGTGCGCCTGCGCGCCTGCGCGCGGGGTGCGAGTGTGCCTCGGTGTATGTGTGCGCGTGTGCGTGTGCGTGTGAGCGCGGGTGTGCCTGTGTGCACGCGCGCATGTGCGTGCCCGTGTGGGTTTGTAGGTGCATGTGTGTGTGCGTGAGTGCGCCTGTATGAATGTGTGTACGTATGTTTGTGTGTGTGTACGTGTGTGTATGTATGTATGTATGTATGTATGTATGTATGTATGTACGTATGCATGCATGCATGTGTGTACGTATATATGCATGTATGTGTGCATTCGTGTATGTATATACCTATGTATGTATGCGGTTATGTATGTTTGTATGGGCGCGTGTGTGTATGTATGTATGCGTATACGTATGCTGTATGGTATGACGATAATGGGCTTGATAGTTTGTGGTAGAATATTGTATTCGCATGAAACATTTGCATGGGTATATCGCTCCTGATAGGAAAATCGAGTGGTGAACACATCATGGTTTAGAGAGAGGAAATGGTGGTTATCTAATTCAACATTTTATTTACGGACCAATAAAATTTGTACTAAGGTGTGGTTTTCGGTATCGCATTGCGAAGCAAAGCTTGGCTATGGCAAAAACTACTTATTTCCAAAGGATAATACGTTTTTGCTGTGAGCACTGTACTAAAATCCGCAGGTAGAGGTCAAATTGCATCATTCTCATGATTTATCGATTTACAAATTTTGCTCTGGGTAGGAACAGCATTGGTGAAATCTGTATCTCATAATGCATTTAACTTGTCATGCATTTGTGGCATTGCTTCTAAAACAAACCACAAGTGCCTAGGTATACAGAAATTTACTTTTAACAACAAATAATTGAGAGTGCAGACCAAATACTAGAACAGAGTGCATACAAGAAAAACGAGCATTGACTTTTCTAGGGCGAGCATATGAAATGCGAGAGTAATCTTCCCTGCAAATTCATCCGATGCCAGCAAAAAAGCAGGAGGAATTTTTTTGCGGTGACATGGAGCTTCGAATGTGCAAAGCAGGTATAGTTTGTTGCAGCCCCGGGGGTCGCGCAAACGAGCTATAAATCTTTTTGGTAATACTAAAAGGTTGTGGGGTACGTAACTCTTATTTGGTGCAAGCCATGTCACTTCTGTCATGTTAGGCGGCCTCGATTAGCCAAGCTGTACGGGACGCAATAACTTATCCTTGGAGCCGTGGCTGGAGCGATTGCCCCTAGCGTTCTGGTCACAGAACTCCTCTCAGAGTTCTTTCTGTCGATCCCTCTCCCCTTTTCCTTAACAAAGTGCATAAAACGATGATGGTGACTAGTAACATAAACGCGTGAGGCTTCATTATAAGGATTGTGATTTGTGGCGTTCTTCCATCAGTGGCAAGTAACTGTGACGTGAGTCTTCAGGCCCTTCAAATAGGAGAGGAGTTCCGTAGAAACCAGCACAATTTCATCGTGATAAGCCGCTCTTAGTAGCAAAGTGTGCGATTTCAAACCCAGTGTGGTCTTGAGTGGGCCAAGGTCAATGAGACCGGAGGTGTCCCTATAGGGGTAGACGCAATGTTTTGTAGTTGTAAACTTCGCGTAATTTCAGACGAGGTGACAGTTACCTGCCTGCACTAGGGTTCTTTTTCATAAGGGCACAATGGGATTGTTTGGGAATAGTAGGATTTTCGAGGTATTTCTATGTTGCTGAAGGTTTGCTCGGGCAAGTTTTTTTGTAACTATTCGGCGAGGATATGAGTATCTGCGATGGAGTCTTCTGATGTGGGTAGTCTGACTCAGTTTCATATTTTTCTTGTATATCTATGTATTTGTAGGGATCAGAGGAAATTGGGTCACAGATGAAAGCGTCACACTTCTAATAAAGGTATCGCAATTGGACGGATGAGTTAGAGCAGTTGACATTGAAACTAACGTCTTGTGCATCGAAAGCTGTGCCTAATTATGTAATTGCATGGCTTATATCCAGGCTTCGAGTCTACTCGCACATGGGTGCTGAACGAATGAAGTGCAGTTCTTTTGATTATATGTGGGGCAATACGTAAGCCTGAAGAACATGGGCTCTGCGATTCCTAAAGCCCTTTACGGTAGTCCATGGAGATAAACATTTTGGCATGGTGGTTGTGGAATTAGTAGCAGATGACAAAGGTATGGGCAGTAATTATGATGACTGCCTTCTATGGATGCTGTTCGGTGTTTTTCGTGAATTCTCGCATTGATGCCTTCAAGGGTTGAGGCAGAGGATAGCTTCAAGGAATCAATAACATTTGTAATGCACATCGCGGACTTACAGCCAGCTGCGGTGATGAAGCGCAGGGAAAATTTCCGTTGTCGTCCTTAGTTGTATCATTGTATACACCTACTATAAAGCCATAAAGTTTTCTTGGCATTCATTTTTCTTTATTGTATTTTGTTTCCTGTTTTCACAACCTATAATGACTGTCGGGCGAGGGGTAGCTTTTATGCGTGATTGGGCTCACTAGTTAGGCTTTTTTTCTTTACCTTTGTGTTTCCTTACTACTTGTGCACGTATGTGTGCTCGTTGAAAATAAAACTGCAAAGCTTCAATCCTGCTGTGACATAAATCCACAACAAACGCATAGAATGCAATACTTTGTGTCGTTATATTTGTATTCGTTTTTGAATGATTGCCTAATTGTGTTTGTTACATTTCGTAAAAATCACAAGTGTGCGTGAGGAATACTCAGGCGTCAAAGAAGAAAAAAGGCTGTCGCCTGTTCGGTGCAGTTTTCTCACAATATTCTCTATTTTATTTCTTTCGTTTCAACGAAATGAAGATGCGCCGTCTGTCATTAGGGTGGAATATCCCAGACTTCACGCTGAGGATCCATACAAACGAAAAGCAAGCATCTCCTTTAACGTTGTGACAACTGAGGACCTTGAGGACCCAACACTTCGCATCACCTATGGATCCATCCCGTGGGATATGTTTAACCGGTAAGTGCATCAGCCTCCCAGTTGAATAAGGCACCGCCCTTTGGCCGTACGTAAGCCAGAGTGTAGGCTTATCTTTATTCGCACGATTGCCACAGTTGGGAGGAATGTTGCGATTCTCAATGAACACCGTTGTATTGCTGCAGACGCGATGCTTGGTTGCTGCTTGGTGTTTGTGCGTCCGCTATCTGATATTGTTGCCCGGCAGTGTGTTTACAAACGCCTCGCTACACAGCGCCGTACCTGACATGTATGATGTCAGAGCCCTCGGTATTCGATTGAGATTTTGGTGAAAGAAACTCGGCGATCTGGCTGAATGGCGTTGAGGTAGAGTTCTGGATACTGGATCTCTGGGCTTGGGTTGGAGCCCTAGCGGGTTGTCCTTTTATATTTTTATTAAATTTGTATTCTAAAGTTAATTATACATGTTTTTTGTAAATAATGATTATTTGAAATATTTTAGGTCCCCTTAGGTTCGGGGTGCAGCTCACCAGCACAATAACTGAACGGTCAGAATTGCACGCACAGAACTGTCACGTGGCGCAGTGTGCATCGAAGTGTTTGTAAATACGCTGCCCGGCTGAACGTCATCTGTGGATCGTATAACGCCACCGTTGTATCGGTGATAGCACTGGTCTGCGCTAGCAGAAATTAGGCAGCAACCGTGGTCGATGTTTGTGGTCCTTGCAAGGCTTCAAGGCTTTGCTCTCTTAATATACGTTGTTGATGCTACCTGTGTCGCCGATATAACAAACATGGTGCCATGTCGGGGAGCTGCAATGCCTTCTTGTTTTTTAGCAGTAGCCGAGGTAGGTATCGGCGCGGGAGCTATGCACCACGTGAGTGCAGCGACTGTCACGAGCCCTGAGCCATGAGCATGGTGTACGAATATTTCGGTCTTCACCCTGGCCGGCCACCGCGGCGGAGAACGGGACCAGATCGTGTACGCCTTTCAGTACATGCGACGACCGCAGCAGCGTGGGGGCGCTGCGAACCAGGGGCGGGCTATCGTTTGCGGTGTGGCCCGCATAGCTACGCTGGCTGCGCAGCGTGCGTGACTCTCCTTGTCGTTCAAGCTGTATGTGGGTGTTTTCTGCGTGGAGATTTAGAGGCGAGAAATGGACATTATGTTTCAGCTTCCACGTGGGTGTCGCCACCGATCACCAGCCACAATGATCGTTGTGGAACTCACGCAGCGGAGCGAGCACTTGTGCTTTTTTTACGGCCTCTCTGACAAGGCCCGTTGTAATGCATGGCGTTTTTCCACGCCAGAAAGGGGACTTAGAGTAATAAATGTCTTTGTTACACTGATGGCTTTTTCGTTTCAGTGGATCAAAAACAAATCTTTATTCTTATTTGAAATGTATGCATGGGCAATAAGGGGCCTAGACAGATGGGGGTGTCTCGGTATCATGAGAACCCCGAAAGTTTCTGAGCAGTGCATGCGCCCTTCTCAACCTTTGAGCCTTGTTTTTTGCCCATGCTATTCACACATCACGTTGTTATACTAAAATTTCAACACGAAAATAAGAAAAGCATTAGTTTGTTTCAAAATATGGTTCTTGGCAGTCCTGTACGTACCCATTTTTTTGGGCAGATATTACAGTCGACGTAACAAGTAACCCTTAGGTATTACTAAAGCAAAAAAATGAGTAATGTTTTGCCGCACAATTAATTTTTTTGTAGCGTAAGCTACACTGGCCGAGGTTGAGCAGTTTCGCGTGGACCCTGAAGTGCCGTGCTGCGCAAGCGCGAGGAGAATTGAATTGGATGAAATTTGCATTTGGATCGGATTGGAAATTCAATCCAATTGGGGTACGTGTGTGTCGATAATTGGGTCTGCACTTTTGCCGGTCTGCGCATTACTGAGCAGTGACGCCATAGCCGCGGTAGACACTTTGGCACCGGCGCGCGGCCAGCTGTGCGCCTTCTTTGCGCAGTAGCCAAGTCTGACGCTGCACGAGAGCTGTTGATAGCCCTTTCATGTGGCTCCTGGAGAGTCGTGCTGCGCAAGTGCGAGGAGCTGTGATTGGACTGGACTGGACTAGATTGGACTGGAGTGCACTGAAATGGACTGGACTTGACGGTATTGGATTGATGGGGTTGGATTTCTGAACTTTAGCACACGATAGGTATAACCTGGCATAGCCGAGTAAAGCCACTGCTAATTTTTTATCTTTAGCCATGGCGCATATCGCTCTCCGAAATTTATTTACGGCCACGTCACTGTGGGAAATAATGACATCAGGAAAAAATGCTCCAAATTTAGGAAAAAATGGGATAAATAATTCATATCGCACAGAAAACGGGCATTTATTGCATTTTTTCGCTGATGCCGCAGTCAGTGTAACAATTAGGCTCTTCGACTGAGCTCCCTGATCACTAAAATATCACGGTATCAAAAGCCTGGAGCTTTCAAAGTACACGAATCGGAGAATTGAGACGGCTGCAAATTCTGACAAAAAAAGCCATGCTAGACAAGGACGAAGAAATGAAAACTGAAACATGAGCTCTGGTATTTTCCTTTCGCTGTCCTCCTCTACGTGCTTTGATTTGTCAAACGCACTTTCTAGAGTGCCATGCAACGGCACTCTAGCTGATCGCTGCAGGCGTGACTCGAATATTTAAGACTAGGCTAGCACGTGGCAAAGCGAGTGCCGTGGAAACAGTGAAGCATTTTGGTTGGGTAGTGGGGATTCTTGTAAACTAGGAATATGCCTGGGGTTTTGGCACGGTGAATGTCGGTTAACGCCAGTGAGCTTTGCGTATGTACCTTGGGTCACCCACCACCCCCGTAAAGTACCTGGAAACCCCACTGGAATATTATCGCGACCGTAAGAGAAGGCGAAAAATTGAAAGCAAGTGGGCTGTCAGTGTTTGGAAGAGCCACTACTTTTAACATTTTATTTGTGCCAAAGCTTTGGTTTGTGATGCAAGCTCTGCATTATTCACCTTTGTATATAGTACAGAAGCAACATCGCGTATTTGCTGTTTTTGGTTGGGGTCCGATTGGAAGAGGAGCAGTAGGACTAACTTGTTTCTCCGATTTCGTGACGCCGGTCCAGGGCTGGCGCATCTGTTTGTGCGGCAGCTAGTAAGCCGGTTTTTGTTTTTTCCGCGATGCACAGGACCCTTTCTGCGCACTGTATTGCAAGTTTGGTAATACGTGCTTTTCCAGAATTGTGGTTTCACCAAGTTGCATTACAAGTGGTGGTAATAAATATTTCAAATAATTTTAGGTGGCAATTTTGATTTTGGCAACCTGTTATTAATTCAATATCTGGCCAATGTAACCAGCAAAAAATTATATATGAATGTATGCGACGCAGTCTTCCCTGCGCCACTGTAGGGAGCTTTATACAGTAAGGGTCCTGGACAAGATACGGTAAAACGCGCGAAGCTAATGGAGGTGTCAGCTGGAGGAAAATCTTTTTTCTTTAAATTGTACACTGGAACAGTTTTCAGTCGCAAGTTGGTTACAAAAGGGCTCTCAATGCCATAGGGAACCGACTGTTCCATTTCCAAGCAACCCAAAAGTGTGAGCGTGTCTTTTTTCATTAGAACGGACAATTGGGCTTGTTGGTATCTTAGTCTGTAAGGTGGAAGCTTTCAACCAATAGGGATGAAAGTAGAAAAAAAAACAGAGACAACACCCACTAACTGGACATTTTTTTGTTTATTGAAAAGAAATAATTATAACTTGCAACATCTCACGCGGTGCGTTTATCTCGCCTAAGATGAAACCATGAAAGTCACTTTTTACATGGAATAAATACATACCGGAGTGCGCGCGACAATCGAAGAATAAAGGGCAATAAATGAGCGAAACCATGGCGTACCAAGAAACTGCTAAAATTGCAATGAGTGGCACAGATAAGAGTATTCTTTGTCTGTTACAAAAATTGACCTGAGGCTAACACATCTATCGCCGGACCTTCTAATGAGAAACGCTTCTATCAGCTCTCGAGTGGTTTTATCTCGATGTTGGGACGAAACTGTGGTTTCGTAGAAGTTGGGTGAACACCCATGCGCGGTCCAGTGTTCTTTTAGTTGAGATCCCTGGCTTGATTTTCAGCGTTTCTTCTTCTTGTAGACGTGTGTTTACGCATCGCCCAGGTTGTCCTTCATAAGTGTCGCCACACTACATCGTTATTAGATAAACAAAACTCGTTGCACAACACATAAAGGAGGATGTATATTCCACTTGGCATGCTTGTTTACTTGACAGACTCTCACTCGGAGATAACATTGTCTATTTGCTGCATAACGTGGTCAGTTTGTTTGGGGCCTTGAAAACCAAACCAAATCATTATGTTTAGCAACATATTTCCACACATGTGACATCTGGTGCATATACGTGACGACGACAGCTTTTTACACATATTTTCTTTTTCCCGCACCCCGATTTAATTTTGAGCCTTTTATTAACTTAAGAATTTCCTTTGGAAGGACATATTGTAAAAACTAGCCCTATTTAGCCTTTCTAGCTGGCTTGTGAAACTGCTGAATATTTTTTGGGTGAACTGTTTTTTTATAGATGCCCGGAAACAAGAAACACCAATCCCCATTTTAACGGCCTGTGAGTGCCCAGAATTGAAGTTAGTATGGGCTTCCCTGAACACGGGAAGTAGGACCACCTTATATGTTTTTCTTATAGATACAGCCTCAGATCCAAAAACTAATTTATTTTCTTTTGGCAACTCAAATGTGAAGCTCGATCCCCAGTCGTACTGTTTACAAAGGTTCATAACCTCAGTCGGCTTTTGGTCGAGGCTCTCAGGCTTTGCAAATACTAGAACACCCTCCACGTATCTAGCAATCTTATTGGCCACCTCTCCCAAGTTCGCCTCACTCTGTCTGTCCATTTTTCCAAGAAATATGTTCCAAGAACAGGGCAACTTTAGACCGTATGCACACATTGGTTTTTGGCGATAAAACTTTCCTTTCCAACACACAAACGTAGACCCTAAATGAAACGATAGGATTTCCAGGAAGGTGTTGGCACACACACCACAAGTGATAACGCACTTTATCTCATCACTATCTTCGTTGAGGCAAAGCCGCACACTCTATATATAATTTGTTTGTTTTCAAAAAACAAATATTTGCGAGTTAGCGTGATGTCGTCTACTTCTATGCCGTCTTCTATGTCGCCATGTCGTCTTTTCTACTTTCGTCACTGTTGTGTGAGAGCTACCACATACAAGATGAATCTTTCTTCAGTGTTGCGCCGCAGTGTTCCTTTGGGAGGTCCTCCAACGAACACTTCGGAAAGATTTTCCACTCAGCTCAGACCGCCATTCCTGTGCATTGATAGAGATTACGGGGTGCCATTTGACGCTGTCATGTTGCTGGACCTGCACGCATGGCTTGGCTTCAGTCTGATGTAGACACACCGAGAAACGCGACATCATTTTTTGGAAAGTGTCTCACAGTTTGTTGAAGTTGAGGGAGCGAAGAGCTCTCCACCAGAGTGGTTGTCGAAAACTACTCCTAACTGCGCTTAGGGAATTTTAAATGACAACACCGGCACTGGGGGGCATGGGTGCAATACTGCGACTTCGTCATTGTACCTGGTGTCTTGTGCTACAGTCGGAGATTAACAATAAAAGAAAGTCGTTATATTGTAGAAGATCTGTTTTAGCTTCTTGATCCTAAATACTGTAGCTCGAGACCGGCTCTTGCTTCCGTTGTTTCCGTTTTCAACTTTATATTTTCCTGTTTTAAGTGCGAATGCACTTCTTAAGCGAGCCTGAAGCGTCCGCCGGCGTCCGCATTCCGCCGCCGTCCGCATAGCAACAGCTGCGGGTGCGCGCGCTCCTCGTCTTCCTTGGCAACGGGGGGAGATGGGCGTGCGCTGCCTGGCCGCTGACATGGCACATACCCACGTGGGGGATTGGCCAGGAATCTCCTCGTCTTCCTTGGCAACGGGGGGAGATGGGTGCGCGCTGCTTGGCCGCTGACATGGCAAATACCCACTTGGGGGATTGGCCAGGAATCGGGCGTGAGAAGACGAAGAACGGGCTAGCCGGTCCACTGCTTTCGCCGCTCTGTGAGTTTTCATTTCTTTGTGCCATTGCAAAGCTTCCCGCCTCATTCTGCTGTGCAGTATGGCGTTATAAACGACTAAGGACGACGGCGAACCGGAAAAACGTAGCCAAGAGAGCCATTCATGGTCCCAATAAGCGGTCCCTGCTGTTAAGCGGGGGGCCCCCATCACTGGTGCCTCATGCCGTAATGATGGAGGCTTCTACCATGGCTACAACGGAAGGACAGCATCGTACAGCGTCCCTGTCACCGGAGGACAACGTTTTACTCAATGAACATGATCCGCCAGCCATGAAAAAGCGTGCCATCGAGGAGTTGCAACGCCACACAACCGGAGATGGACATGCAGCTGAAGAAGAAAGTCAGGCTGCGTTTACTGTAGTCAGATATAAGAAGTCTAGGCCTACCGGCATCCCAGTTGTGATTCAACCAACGCAACCAGGTTGTTCCTTCTGGAGGCTCACTCCCAATTTGCTTGCATCGGCAGTCGTCTCGATTGCCCAGGAAAAAGTTCTTACGCATCGCTTCAACAAGGACGGTGGCCTTGTCGTCACCGTATCGACTCTCAACGCTGCCAACCGTCTTCTTGCCGTGACGGAGCTGGTTGGCATGACGGTCCAAGCACGTCTACCACGTTCCTATTCAGCGACGTCTGGAAAGATTGATGATGTCCCTCTTGAGTACACGGACGAAGAACTCCTTTCCTATTTGAGAGATCAAGGTGTTACATCTGCCAAAAGGCAAGTCTCTTATGATCGGGGCGAAAATGGTGTAGTGGCAGAGCGTCGCCGAAAAACAGTGCTTCTGGAGTTCCCAAACGGCTCTGCATTACCAAAGCGCATTCTCCTTGGCTTCTGCAGTTATCCCGTTGAGGAATACTTGGGAACAGCAACCCAGTGCTTCAAATGTCAAAGGCACGGTCATATTGCGAAGCACTGCAATGGGCCCGTCCGATGCAAAATATGCGCAGGCCCGCACTCGTACAAAGACTGCACTTCGCGCGCGCACCCTCGATGTGCGAACTGTGATGGACCACATCCTGCAACCTTCGGTGCCTGCCCGAAGAAAAAAGCCGCCACTCTTGCACGCGCAGTTGAGCAACTTCAAGGAAGGGCTCCCAAACAACGCGAGCCGCCCCCAAATCCAGAAGTGGTTTGTGCAACACCCAGCTCCACTCAGGGTTCGCTTTCAACACACACAAACGCAACAACGAAAAAGTCCTATGCACGTACTGTTCGAGAAAGCCCCAAAAAGCCCCAGCCTGAAGAGAAACAACCGACACGAGCTTTCGTTACTCCTGTGCTACCCATTGCGACTCAGCATGCAACCGAACCACCAGCGGAGCCCCACGCTCCTACAACGCAAGTCGACTTGAGTAAAGTGATAATTCCCCTGTTATTTGCGGCACTCAAAGCTCTTATGTCCGCCATACCATCCGCAAGCGGTTTGCCTGAAGTTGCTGCTATCATGGCTTTGGAACCTCTGCTAGCAGCATCTTGCTCCCTACCTGGTGTGCCATTCACAATCGGGAAACAATGACGGCAACACCATCGCCAACAGTGTCATTGAACAGTGACCTATGGAACGCTCGTGGTCTGAGGTCGAAGCTCGGTGATCTACGTCAGCTTCTTCACACTTACCGATTCCCATTCGTTGTCATTTCAGAGTCACGAGTAGATCAGAATTTCCGCTTGAGTGGTTACTATTTCATCCACTCTCAACGAGTAAGCGGTACAAGCCGGCTTCTTATCGGGTTCCGTACTGACGTTCCGGCAGTTGAAATTCCAGTCTCACCGCACGAAACAAATGAGTACGTCTGCGCAACTACAATTATTGGTTCTCAGACTTTCACATTTATCGCAGCGTACTTACAACCCAACGCCAAGTTTGATGAGACCAGGCTGGACAACCTCATCACGTCGACTGATAAGCCGCACATTATCTGTGGGGACTTTAACGCTCATAATGAAATTTGGGGCAGTTCCCAGACAAGCCTACGTGGTGCAAAACTCGCGGACCTCCTAATTAGACATGGCATTGAACCCCTAAACGATGGCAGCATTACCTTCCTCAAATCCCCCAAAACAACCAGCTGTATCGATCTATCATTCGTCACTGCTGGCTTTTCCGCAAAATTCACGTGGTGCACAGACTTAGAGACAAGAGGAAGTGACCACTACCCGATTTTGATATCAACTCGTGACTCGCACCCTCAGACTTACAAAGAACAGGTCGCGTGCACAGACTGGAGAGCTTTTGTGGAAGCCATACGAACCTGCATTACGGCAGCGACTCGAGATGACGAAATTATCCCAGCGATACTTCACTGTTTTCGGAATTCCACATGCTTATGAACAAAACGCTGGAACCAACCCAATAATGACGCTGAGTACCAAAGATTATGTGCCATTCGTCGCCGTGCGGAGCGAAAAGCCCTCCGTACAAAATCTCCAGAAGATTTACGAGCTTCTAGAAGGGCTCAGAGACATGTAATGCGTCACCCATACAAGCTTCAGCGACAACGGTGGAGGAACTTTTGTGCAACGTTAAATACTCACACACCGTTGACGCGCATCTGGCGTGTTGTCAAAGGGTTACGCACGCAACCTAAGCAGCTGCGCCCTTTTGTTGCCCTCTCACTGCACGAGCACTCCTCTTTGAAATTGGTCGCAGAGGAATATTGCAAGATCCTCTCCTCATCAACGCTGAATACACTTCCACCTGTTAGGCCTCCAGAATCAGCCGTTCCAGCACTGGACCTGCCTTTTACATTACAAGAACTGACAGCAGCAATCTCCGATGTAAAAACCAAGTCGTGTCCAGGTCCGGATGGCGTTAGTTACGCAACCTTCACGCACTTGCCTCACAATGCCCTGCTCCGTCTCCTAGAGTTCTACAATTCCTCTTGGGTGAGCGGTACGCTGCCCTCTGACTGGAAGCTCGCCCAAATTACTCCTGTTCTAAAGCCTAGCCGGCCGCCCACGTGTTATTCCTCTTTTCGGCCTATAGCTCTGTTGAACTGTATTGGGAAACTGATGGAGAAGATGGTACATAAAAGAATGTCCTGGTTTCTCGAAAGCCGACGCCTTTACCCGCAAGAGATGAATGGATTCCGTAGGCACAGATCGTCTATTGACAATATAATTGCCCTTATCTCGTCAGTCGAGGAGCAATTGGATTCTAGCCGCATACCAATCGCAATTTTCTTAGACATAAAAGCTGCCTACGACTCTGTCACACACACAGCCATTTTAACTGCTCTTGCAGTACATGGCTTTGGAGGAAGACTCTACGCCTGGATCGAGGATTACCTTGCTGGACGTCAGCTTTTCATGCGCACTTCGGATGGTGACACATCACGTTTCCCCGTCGAAAAAGGTGTTCCACAAGGAGCCGTTTTAAGTCCACTGCTATTTAATTTGACTCTCATAGAGCTGAAACGGTGCCTGCCGCGGGGAGTTAACATCACGATCTACGCAGACGACATTTGTATCTGGCACGCAGCACGCTCCCGACGCACCACTCAGCAACGTCTCCAGAAGGCCCTCTTCTCCATTTCAACCTACCTTGCTGCTCGTGGACTTCACTTATCGCATGAGAAAAGCGTTGCAATGGCGTTTACAAGGAAGCGCATGGATCAGTACCCAATTTTGCTGAGTGGACGAGCCCTCCCGTACGCCCGGACCCACAAGTATCTTGGCGTAATCATCGACCGTAATCTCTCCTGGTCGCCTGAGATAAAAAGACTGTGTGCCCGCATCTCTGCGACGTCTCAGGTTCTGAGATACCTTGCCGGTTCCCGCTGGGGCAGCAACTGCGGGTCGATGCTACAGCTTCACAAAGCTTACGTCGATGGCCTCATACGCTATAGCCTTCCCTTACTACACCATGCAGCGCCTACTAACAAAATAAAGCTAGAAGCGGCCCGACGGAACAGCCTGCGCATTTGTCTTGGACTACCCAGAGGTTCTTCGGGTGCCGGGACCATCGCTGAAGCTCGTTGCTTGCCTCTGGACGCACTCATGTTAAAGGAGTCCCTCCGTGTCCACTACAGGCATTTACTTCAACCTACACCCCACTATCTGAGCAGGATCACTGCGGCCCAGAGTTCTGGGTTCGGAGATGCTATTAGAGCTTTGTGCCTTCCCAAAACGACGCAACCACCGCGAGCAATGCCATCTCAGTTTCCGCCCTGGACATTAGCGTCTACTCGTATACGTTTAGGCATCCCAGGGATGACATCTAAGAAGATAACGCCTCAGGCTGAACTGCTCCAACTGGCGTTGGACTACATGCACAGGTTGCATTCCACCAGGGTTCATCTTTTCACTGATGGGTCTTCGCTGCCGCAAAGTTCCTCCTCTGGACTATTCGTCCCGTCGACTGGTAAACTCTTTTCCTACCGTTTAGACAGACCAACGTCCTCGACATCAGCTGAACTACACTCCCTCAAAGAGGCAATCCGCTACATCCTACGTCAAGAGCCCACCGAATGGACCATATTCACTGACTCTAAACCTGCCCTTCAGTGCCTCCTTAAGAGCGGCAAGCACTTCACATATGAACTTGCCGTTCAAGATATTCTCTACCTACATCACCTTGCAGTAGGCGCTGGGCACAATATTGTTTTTCAGTGGGTGCCTGGTCACTGCGGGATAACGGGAAACCAAAAAGCTGATTACGCTGCCTCTGCAGGCCACACCTGCCGAAATATACGAAAAACATTTTTCACCAAACACGACGCTTCCACCATGGCCACACGTTACGCCCTTTCAGAGAGAAACAGAATGTGGTCAGATCCTACCCACCACAACGAGTTTCTCTACTCCCTTGACCCTCAGCTGTCGTCAAGACTTCCTCACCAGCTCCCCCGTCATCTAGAAACATTATTTCATCGGCTCCGACTTAATGCAGCTTACACCAACAGCTACCGTTTCCGCATTGGACTATCTACCGCCCCCAGGTGCAACAACTGTGCATCGGAAGACACTATTGAGCATCTTTTACTCCACTGTCCTGCCTACAAGGACTCTAGATCAACTTTGCTACAGAACATTGCACGCATAGGTTATACGCAAGGACCAGTGACCTTAAAAACCATTTTAGGGCCCTGGCCGTCTTCTTCTCAGCAACGCCTAGCCCTAAAATTTCTGTTTTCTTACCTCAGCGACACTGGCCTAATTCAAAAACTTTAAATCTCTTCACTCTGAGACTTTCGCTCTTGCCCTTTTACTTAATTTCGTTGGTCCCTCTCTCAGCTTGCATCTCTTTTCTGCCCTCCTCTCTCTTGGGCCTTTCTTCCTTTTCCCCCTCCCCTAACAGAGTAGCATGAAGGCGATTTTGTACGCCGGCTAAACACTCTGTTTTCTAATAAAGAGCTTCTCTCTCTCTCTCGGGCGTGAGAACGGGCTAATTCACCCGCTTAAAGGAGTACTGACACGAAATTTCAAAGCTGACATCCGCTCTAGCAATCAAGTACAACGACAACACAAATAGGTGTCTGTGCATGGCACATACCCACGTGGGGGATTGGCCTGGAATCGGGCGTGAGAAGGGCTAATGCACCCGCTTAAAGGAGTACTGACACGAAATTTCAAAGCTGAGATCCGCTCTAGCAATCAAGTACAACGACAACACAAATAGGTGTCTGTGAATAAATGCATCTTTCTTTCTTTGTAGTTGTGTGTGTGTGTGTGTGTGATCTCTCTTTCGCGAACATTACAGTTGTGTGCGTGTGTGTAATCTCTCGACTACTCATTAAGATCACGATATCCACCGTAATCGCGCAATCAACAACCGTGCATTCGCACTTACACACTCTCCCCCTCGGGGAAGTGCGAGGGAATTTTTTTATGGCTGAGGCTAGGTTTGGTGTTTTAAATAATTGCTTTGTGCGTGTCAGGTCATGGTATGTTTAGGTTAGGTCGCCTAGTTTACGTTATCTAAGAAGGGTGTAGTGCCAGACACGACCATTGTGTTATGAAGCGCCGGTGGACATCGATTGGAGTGATTTGATCACCGTCGGACGGTATTCAAGACACGGCCTTTGTCAAAATGTGCAGAAAAACCAATTAGCCTACTTTCCAAATTTACTATAAATACTGGAGGCTACCGATGACTGTATCTTCAATGTATTGTAGAAAAAGAAACATTTACATAGACGCACAAAATCACGTCTCCGCTCGGGGCACCTTGAGTAATCTTGTTGAAGGTATATGCGACACCGCAGACCCCGAGCCCCCATACTCACGCTGCAATCTACCGTGGCTAGGAGTTGTAAGATGAAGGGCAGAATGCACAAACGGTGGCCGTCGGAGCCCAGATCAAGCTATGGCGGATGAGCTCCCTGTGTGTTTACCAGACAGCGAGCTCCGGGACGTCTCAAGCTATCAGAGTAAGCTCTGGGAATAAAGTACCCCCATCCCCTGCCCTTCTTACTATAGCGTATGGTATTGTGTAAACCCCTCTCCAAACGTGGTCGGCCCGCGAAAAGGGGCAGAACCGAAGTTTCTTACCCACCACTTCCTAACTTGAGTCCTCCGAAACAGAACAACTACACTCGCTTCATCGTGGTAGAATCGGTCGACCAATCAAAATTTCTTGCTTCACAGTCAGTATTTCTTGTTTCAAAGTTTCTTGAGGGTGTCGTTGGAGAGTCGTCTAACGCCAAAAAACATCAAACCGGTGAAATCGTTGTTGAGGTCAGTATACAGGATCAGGCTAATAAACGTCTTGCTCAAATCCGCATTGCCAAACTGGCCATCCGAGTCACGCCCCACCGCAGGCTAAAGAGCTCCCAGGGCGTCGTCTCCGAACATGACCTAGTAAAATGAAACTGAAGCCGCCTTGCTGGAGGGCCTTCATGGTCAGGGCGTAACAGCAGTCAGGCGAAACACCATACGAAGAGACAATAAACAAATGCCCACAAAGCACCTCATCTTAACCTTTGACAGGTCGACCCTTCCGGAATAGATCAATGCAGGTTTCGTGCGATGTCAGTCCGGCCTACATCCCGAACCCGCGGCGCTGTTCGAAGTGCCAACGGTTCGGGAACGGCACAATACCTGTCGCGGCCAACGTGCCTGCGCAACATGCGCCTAGCACGACCACCCATCCGAAACTGCAAGGTGCAACAATTTCTTTGTGTAAATTGCCATGGTCCACATGCGGTCTACTCCAGGAAATGTGAAAAGTTTCAACTCCAAAAGAAAATTATGAACTTCAAAGTCACTGATAACACCTTCCCAAAGGCGCAGAAGAGGTTCGCCTTTTTCCTTCTGGGGAGGTACGGCGACGCATTTTGCCGGGGGGCGGAGCGTCGTCTGGCTTAGTCGGAGACATAGTACTGCAAATCAGACATTGTCCCGTCCCCGCCCCTGCTGGGCTGCCTCTGGCGGCCTATCTCATTTCTACACCGCTTGCTGAGCCAGCAGCGGTTGTGGAGACAACCATGTCTGGTGGGAATGATGCTGCATCCACCACTTCCGCTCCACCGCCCCAAAACACACGTGAGGACAAGGGGGACGTGGTGACAGAGGCAGCCGCAGCAGCCCTCCCCCCCCCCCCCTCCGTCGCACCACCGGCGTGATCCGAAGCGTTCTTAAAACTCTCAGCGGTTGCGTGACAGGCAAGCGCGCCAAAAAAGATGCGCGCTTCAAGGAGCCCGATAACTCAGGCACTCCGAGGACATCCGACGACGAAATGGATGTCAGAACGTTCTTGTCAGCAGTGCACCAGAAGGAACGTGTTCCGACACCAAAGCTTCCCGACAAGCCCAAAAAGACGAGAGCCACAGCCCCGAAAGAAGACACATAAATATGCACACCCAGTAGCTCTCACACTAAATAATTGGAAGAGAAACTTAATTCAATGAAACTGTAGAGGCCATCTGAAAAATCTTGACGATGTGTACGAGATACTGCGCTCCAATCAGCTGAGTGTCCTACGTCTGCAAGAAACACATTTCAATTTCAATCATACAATTTTTTGAATAGTTACCTGGTATTTAGGAAGGACAGGGATGGTGGTGGTACATCTTCAGGGGGTGTGGCCACCATTGTCCTTGGCGTGTAACACTATCCAATTACACACCATCCATCAGGCTGTCGCCAGTCGTACCATAATTTTCAATGGGAAAATAACACTATGCTCCGTTACATCCCTCCTATTTTCCAGCTCTCGAGCTCGGATTTCGATGGCCTTGTCGATCAGCTACCCGCACCTGTCATGCTTTTAGGCGATCTCAACGCACATAACTCTCTTTGGGGCTCTGCTCGCACGGATGCCGGAGGTCGCCTTATCAAAAAATATCTAACCTTTTCGGGAGCGTGCCTATTTAATCAAAACAAGCCTAGATACCATAGTATAGGACACAACACTTATTCACACCTCGACTTGGCCAGTGGCTCTGCCGTACTATTTCCATTTACTGAATGGGATGTTGGCGCTAACCCATATGGTAGTGACCACTTCCCAACCCGAGCAACATATCTAGGTAAAGGCCCGATCAGTTCACCTTCCCATAACAGGTACAATGTAGCTAGAGCGAACTCGAGTACATTTACAGAAACATCCAAACTACTCCACACATTCATTAACACACCTACACATTGAAGAAGCTACCCAACTACTCTCGGCACACGTCCTTCACGCCGTCGAAATTCCATTCCCCAGGTCTCCATTGCTCCAACGCAACCAGAGGAGGCCATGGCGGAATGAGGACTCCAGGCGAGGGCGAGAGGCACAGAACTAGGCGTGGGGTGTCCTTCGCAGGTACCCCACGTCGGCTAACTTTATTTCTTTCAAAAGAGGCAAAGGCTTTGGGAAAGCGCGCGTGCCGTGAGGCGAAACGAGATAGTTGCCGCTCCTTTATAATATCCTTGAATTCATACAGACACGCGGAAGGTATGGGACACGAATACGTAAACTTACGGACAACATGCACAAGCCTGCTCTTGGTCAGTACAACAGGGAACACAGTTGGAGATCAGGCTAACACACGTGCACAACACTTTCAACGCGTTTCCAGCTCTGCACACTACACAAACACTTTCCTGAAACATAAAGCCTTTTGGGGAAAGAATTCTCTACGCGACAACAACAAATCACAGACATCTAACTCCGTTTTCACTACATGAGCGGAGGGGTGCCCTGAGCACGTGTATAATATCACGTCAGTTCGTCAAGTGGACAGGACACACAGAAAAAACGTTTATTTGGCGAGGATAGTATTTCACAATTACAGATAAATAGTCAAAAAGGAATTCACACGGTTGGAACTTCACGTATAAGTACCTAAATATCGTGTCGCCGCACGTGAAGGTCGAGGTCTTCCCATTTGATGCAGGGATCAAGCGCCCATTGCGTCTCGTAGTGCAAGCGGGTAGTGAGCTTGGCCGTCTCCGCCAAGAGCCAGGGAGCGCAGCCCTAGTTGTGAAGTGAAACTGGGGCGGGTGCATAATCCTAGCGTGTCAGCCTGACAGCCCAGATGGTTATCGTTTCTGGAGTGGCCCGACGGTGTGTTTCTGCGGGGGTCTCTTTCCAGGATCACGGCCTGGAACTTGTGCCGGTAGTCCTGAGTCGTCGTCAGGCCCCGTGGATGCTGGGGGCGGTTCCAGGAGTGTAGCCTGGCCTTCTCGTCTTCTTCCTCATCTTCCCGCTTGCCTCTTTTCTCTTCTTCTCGTCTGTTTGTTCATTTCAATATTGGCGCATTGCAAACGCTTCTTCTTGGCACATATCCCTTCTGGGGTTTTGGCACATACCCATTCGGGAGGTTGTTCGTGACATAAACCCTCAGCTCCTGACCCAGGCAATATCACGTATACAATGATACAAACACCTACACGCACATACTCTTTTTACAGTCCTCCACCTATACGACAGGATATGGCTTTCGGGACATTTTCAAGGTCATGGAGGCAGGTCATAATAGTGGATTTCTTGAAGGAGGGAAAGGACCCGTCGTTCCCCTCAAGTTACCAACCAATCACCCTGACGAACGGTTGTGCAAGCTTCTCAAGAAGATAAACAGAAGACTTATGTACCTCCTTGAGTACAATGGTCTTCTCGAGAGCAGCCAGGTAGGCTTTATGCAGGGGCGATCCACGACTGATCACATCGGGGCCCTTCAAAGGTACATTAAGGATGCCTTCGTCCATAAGCACTTTTGCGTAACAGTGGTTTTTGACTTTGACAAGGCGTATGACACCACTTGGCGTTATGGGATCGTCAACGGCCTGAAGTCATTCGGTGTGTATGGGAACATGTTAAATGCTCTTGCCATTTACATGTCTGAGAGGACATTCCGCGTCAGAGTTGGGTCAGCACTGTCGCAAGTTCATGTGCAGGAGAATGGTGTTCCTCAAGTTGGTGTCTTGAGCTGCACGTTGTTTGTAGTGAAGATGAATTCGCTTCGGAAGGCATTGCCACCTTCAATGTCCTGTTCAGTTTACGTGGATTGTGTGCAAGTCTCGTTTAAATCTTTGAATACGTCCATATGTGAACGACACATTCAGCTTGGAGACACCAAACGTGCTGTCTGGCAGATAAAAATGGTTTAAAGTTAATCTTCTAAAGAGTACGTGTGTTGTATTCTCCAAGAAGCGCGGAATCTTCCCCAGCCCTGAGATAAAATTGCATGGTAACTTCATTCTGGTAAAAGAGGAGATGTTTTAAGGTGTTATATTTGATAAAAAGGATTCATTCATTCCACACCTGAATGAACTTTAACAGAAATTCTTGAAAACTTAGAACATCCTGAATGTGCGGCCCAACCAGTGCTATGGTGCAGACAAAAACCTCCTCCAGCGTGCGTATTCTGCTTGATGGGGTCTCGGCTTGACTATGGCAGTGTTGTGTACGGGTACATCCAGAAAAATAGCACGGAAAATGAGTGATTCAGTGCTGCAAGCAGGGCTTCTCCTTGCCTCCGAGGCTCTCTGTAGTATCCAAGCGCAGAGCCTATAGTGGAATGCAACAAATGGTGCCTAGAAACATCAACGATTACACATGGATTTACTATAGGCTTTTAGGATCTCCTCAATAAATAGTCACCCACTTAGACCTGCTCTTAAGATACATCCCTGCCCAAACTTTTTGTTAATCACCCTTGTGTTTTTCTGCCTTTTTCACACACTGTGAGAGAGGAGGCGTCGGCTCTTACCATCTCCTTTTTAGACTTGTACACATGATCAACTACTGCCATTTTGCCAAACCTGGCAACTTCAGCCTGTATCATGCGATTTATCTTTAACTGTGTTCTGAGAACTGCGATTCTGCAGCCCTTCTTGTCGCTGCAGGGGTAAATATAAATGTACTAAATTTTATAGTGATCCGTCGAAAACTTCAACTATGGTGACGTGTGCCGCTCATGGTCCTAACTTTATTTCTTGCAGAACCATGAGCCTACACACCACACTATCTTCTCAGCAGAACCATTTGGCAATTTCATTGATCTTACAGCACATTCTTAAAAACAAATTCCTAAGTCAGTAATTGTTACAGACTCCCTGAGCGTTTTGCGCGTAATATCATCCAACAGACCCCACAAAAAGCCTCATTGTCAATCTAGTTTTTAGTGCCGTAATGTCTGTATATGGAACAAATTTTCAACTACTCTTGTGTTGGGTTCCAGGCCACGGGGGGATCGCGGGGAACGAGACCGTGGATCGAATGGCCGCTGCTGCTGCACTTACAAATACAGTGGACATAACAACAATGCCCTATACCGACCTCAAGCCACACATCAGACACACCTTCGCAAAACATGGCAAGTAGACTTTGAGTAAACAGACACACCACAAGTTACACTTAGCAAACACGCACTTAGGACGATACATTACAGTTCACACAACAGATTCATCGAAGGTCCCTAGCTAGATTGCGGATAGGCAACACACATGCGACACACTCCCATCTGCTCACTGGATCTCCAAGACCCCTTGTGTAGCAGGTGTGGGGGAAAGCCTATCCATAATTCTCATTCTAATTACATGCAAAGCACTCCACATAAGAAGAAGCAAATATTTCCCACAACTGTACAGGCAACACATCCCACTACACCCAGCACTGTTCCTTAGGGAAATCAAATTTTTCCCCTCAGTTCCTATCGCGTGTAATTTTTTGCACCTAATTTTGTGCCATGCACAAGCACACCCTGGCCTTTTACACCAGCCATCTTCATTGTCTTCTACTGATTTCCACTTTTGTTTTCGTTGAGCGATTTTAGAGTTGATGTCTTCATTCGTCATACATAACCATTGTTTTGGGCGCCCTTTTCCCTAGCTGGCCTTGCGCCATAAACATCTAACCACCATCATCATCACACCAGATCCCGTATGCATGGGAAGCAGAGCAGTTAATTTAAATATTCATCTCGGGGCCATTTTCACCCCGCTTTGCATTTTGGCTTGACATAATATTGCCGCGAACCATACATTGGGTTTGTTTATTTGTGTTTTGCTTTTACCACCCGGCTGCGCCGGTCTGCGTTATCTCTGCGCCAAGGGAAGCGCGTGTTCCACTCTTTCTTTCTGTGCCGCATGTGTTATCTGTTGTGATAGGGAGAGCATTCCGATCTAACGTGAACAGCCCAGAATAATCTTCTTGGATCTACTATGTTCTCGATGCGAATCGACGTTTCGAGAACCACGCGCGCCGAAAGATAAAAAGCCTGAAGTGCGGACGCCGGGGCATTCGATTCGACGACACTGCCTGTGCAAGTCACTTTGTTGACCGCTGCTTTGCCGCCTCTGTATTCTTTTGCGTTGTTAGGGGAGCACAAGCTCGCTCAAATAAACGTGTTTCTCATTCAAGACAACTGCTTCGTCCTTGTCTTCGTGACATCTGGTGGAGGTGCTCGGTACGCACACTTCATGCCCACTACAACCTCTGGAAGCCGCCAAGCCAGTCCAACAAGAGCCAGCCTCCGCGTGCAAGATTTACCACCCGAGTTCGGTCTACTACCGGAGAAGACGAAGAAGAAAGACGTCGCAACCAGCACCATGCTCAACCAAGCCAATCCTCCTGCCGTTCTGCAGCAGCCACGGGAACCGCCATCATTCCGAGGAGCCCCCGCAGAAGATACAGAAGAATGGTTGGAAAAACTGGAGCGCTCCGGAAATTCAACAGGTGGGACGACGCAGAAACGTTCCGGCACGTTTTCTTTTACTTGAAAGATTCGGCTCGCACTTGGTTCGAGAACCACGAGAGCTCCTTGACAAACTGGGCTCAGTTCAAAAGCGAGTTCACTAAGACCTTCACTACCGTGGTCAGAAAAGAACGCGCAGCGCTTTTACTCGAAACTCGAACGCAGCACCCCAACGAAGGGGTAGTGATCTTTGTTGAGGAGATGAAGAGGTTGTTTCGACGTGCGGATTCGGAGATGACAGAAGAAAAGAAACTAAGGTTTCTCATGCGAGGGGTAAAGCAGGAGCTTTTTGATTCGCGTCTGAAGCGGCCGCGATGGAGAAGACGCTGAAAGTTCGAACGAGGCAGTACGATCGCCCGGTCAACGTGATGGTTTCCGAGACGATCGGTGCCGGGGCTACGAGCTCCGACACACTGCGTGAGACCATCCGAGCAGTGGTCAGAGAGGAGCTTCGGAAGCTTTTTCCGACAACGCCGCAACCTCAAGTGGCGTCCCTGACTGACGTGATCCGCGAAGAGGTTCAACACGCTTTGGGCACTTCTATGCCATCCGAGGCACCCCGCGAGCCACAGGCGATGACCTATTCCGCGGCTGTTCGTCGACCCCGCCCTGCTCCAACCCGTCTACAAGAAGCTCCACCGTACCGCCGTCCACTCTCGCCGCCGTCCCCACTCTCGTCGCCGCCGTCGACCGTACCGCAGTACACAGCCCAAACCCAGACGCCGAGGAAGACTGACGTTTGGCGAACGCCAGATCATCGTCCGCTGTGCTACCATTGCGGGGAGGCCGATCACATCTATCGTCGCTGCCCGTACAGGAGACTCGGACTGCGTGGTTTCTCCGTCGACGCCCCACGCCCCCGACCCGGCGAGCGCCCTACTGAGATCGACGAATACCTGTCCAACACCAACCGAGGACCAGCCCGCTCACACCGATCGCCATCGCCCTACCCATACCAGTCGCCTAACCGCCGTAGCAATGCTGATTTCGCACGTGGAAGGTCCCCCAGCCCACGCGGGGGAAACTAAAAGCAGCAACTTCTGGAGGTGAAGTTGCTCTACGGCGAAATACTGGAAACGACGCAAGGACGCGCCGAAGACAGTGATTCACGACATGCCTTTATCCCGACGACCCGACCCAGCCCTGACGAGACTCCTGAACACGACGACAGCTACACGGCGCGACGCGTACCCGACCTGACCGATACGTCCGTCGAGAAGACGACAACAACGACGATGCACAGTGCCCGACCGTCAACACGTACAAGCAGAGATACGACGCCCCGACGAACCCGGAACTCGAGGAAGACTGCATCTGACGTCAAGGTGTCCATCGACGGCTTTGACGTAGTCGCCCTCGTAGACACGGGAGCCGACTATTCGGAAATGCGCGGACCATTTGCGTCTAAACTGAAGAACGTTATGACCAGATGGGACGGTCCGCATATACGCACAGCAGGAGGCCACCTCGTGACGCCAAGTGGAACGTGCACATCGCGCGTCACCTATAGACGGCACGACGTACCCTGCCGCGTTCGTCATCTTGCCTAACTTCTCCCGCGACGTAATTCTCGGAATGGACTTTTTGACGGACAACGGCGCAATAATTGATCTGCAGACCAAGTCGATAACTTTTTCCTCCGATCCCTACATGACGCCGGAACCGAACCCCGAACACCGTGGAGCTGTAAGGATAGCCGATGATCATGTCACCCTGCCACCCCGCGCAAGTTTGATGATCACCGTCTACTGTGAAGGTGCTGCTCCTGACGTTGACGCTATCGTGGAGAGTGACCAAAGGTTGCTTCTCGACCGCGGTGTCTCTGTCGCAAGAGGCATTGCGCGCTTCAAGGAACACCAATCCCACATTTGGTTACTAATTTCACCGAGGAGTACCAGCATTTAAACAAGGGCGCGGCAATTGCATTCCTCGAAGAAACGCAAGAAGCAAGTGATGTGATTGCGGTCGCCAACTTTGAACGCACCCCCGTAGAAACCTTCAAGCTCCCGCAGCCCTTCGACGTGAATCCGGCGCTACCGCAAGAACAACGGAACAAATTATTGGCTTTGCTGCGTCGCTATAGCGAATGTTTTTCGTCGAGCGCAAAACTACGTCAGACCCCCTAGCGAAGCACCGAATTATAACCGAAGATGGAGCCCGACCTACCCGACAGTCACCGTACCGCGTCTCTTCACACGAACGGGAAGCCATCCGGACTCAAGTCGACGACATGCTCAGCGACGACATTATACAGCCATCGAAAAGCCCCTGGGCTGCGCCCGTCGTACTCGTAAAGAAAAAAGACGGCACATGAAGGTTTTGTGTTGACTACCGGCGACTGAACAAAATCACGAAAAAGGACGTGTACCCCCTCCCCCGAATCGACGATGCCCTCGACCACCTCTGCCACGCGAAGTACTTCTCATCGATGGACCTGAAGACCGGCTACTGGCAAATTGAAGTGGATGAGAGAGACCGAGAGAAGACTGCATTTATAACCCCAGACGGCCTATACGAGTTCAAGGTGATGCCGTTTGGGCTGTGCACAGCACCAGCGACGTTTCAAAGAGTCATGGACACTGTGCTAGCTGGCCTTAAGTGGCACACCTGCCTCGTATACCTCGACGACGTAGTGGTATTCGCCCGGAATTTCGACGAACACCTTGCAACGTTGGAGTATGTACTCGAGGCCATTCGTACGTCGGGGTTTACGCTGAAGCCTGAAAAGTGCCGTTTCGCATACGAGGAACTCAAGTTCTTGGGCCACGTCGTCAACGCCGCGGAAGTCCTACCTGACCCGGCAAAAACTTCAGCTATCGCGAACTTCCCTAGGCCGAAAGACAAGAAGGGCGTGCGAAGATTTCTCGGGCTGTGCGCATACTACCGGCGCTTCGTCGCAAACTTCGCACGCATTGCAGAGCCACTCACGCGCTTGACGAAAGATAGCACCCCTTTGAGCTGGGAAAATGACCAAGAAAAAGCATTCTGCGAGCTGCAAAAACGCCTAAAAAGCCCGCCCGTGCTCGCTCATTTCGACAAAATGCCGAAACGGAAATGCACACGGACGCCAGTGATATAGGCTTGGGTGCCGTCCTTGTCCAAATCCAAAAGCAAAGCGGCTGCGAAAGGGTAATCGCCTATGCCAGCCGTGGTCTGTCGAAGAAGAGAAAAACTATTCTGCCTCTGAGAAAGAGTGCCTGGCTATTATATGGGCGATTTCAAAATTTCGCCCATACGTGTATGGAAGGCCATTCAAGGTTGTAACAGACCACCATTCGCTGTGTTGGCTCGCCAATTTGAAGGACCCCTCTTGCCGTCTTGGGCGGTGGAGCTTGCGCCTGCAGGACTTCGACGTTACAGTCGTTTATAAATCCGGCAGGAAACACTCCGACGCCGACTGCCTGTCCCGCGCCCCCGTCGACCCACCACCACAAGACTCTGATGAAGACAGCGCGTTCTTCGGATCGTGACGGAGAGCGACCTAGCCGCCCAGCAGCGTGCCGACCCCGACTTACGCGTCATAATCGAGTACCTCGAGGGATGCAACGTTGCCGTTCCTAGGACCTTCAAACGCAGCTTACCAGCATTCAGCCTGAGAAACTCCGTCCTCGTGAAGAAGAATTTCAGCCCCGGAACAAGAGCGAATTACCTTCTCGTCATCCCCGCGGACCTTCGTGACGAAATTTTGGAAGCGTGCCACGACGACCCGTCTTCCGGACATCTCGGCACAGCCCGCACTATTGGAAAAATCAAGGCGAGGTACTACTGGCCCGGCCTTACCTCTGACGTCACCCACTACGTCCGGAGCTGCCGTGACTGCCAGCGACGAAAAACGCCGCCGACAAGACCCGCCGGACTTCTGCAACCGATCGCCGTCCCATCGAGACCATTTCAACAGATTGGAATGGACCTTTTAGGCCCGTTCCCTACGTCACGATCACAGAACAAGTGGATTGTCGTAGCGACAGACTACATGACGCGCTACGCAGAGACCGCCGCTCTTCCGAGGGGGACTGCACAAGAAGTGGCAAAGTTCTTTATAAGCCAAGTTGTGCTGCGACATGGAGCCCCGAAGTCCTAATCACAGACCGCGGAACGGCATTTACTGCGGAGCTGATGCAAGGAGTATTACGCTACAGCAACACTGATCACCGAAGAACGACGGCATACCACCCTCAAAAGAACGGACTAACAGAACGTCTGAACAAGACAATCGCAGATATGCTGTCAATGTACGTTGACGTTGAACATAAGACTTGGGACGAAGTGCTCCCGTATGTCACGTTTGCGTACAACACGGCTACCCAGGAGACGACGCAGCTGACGCCGTTCGAGCTTGTCTACGGTAGAAGGCCGACTACGATGCTCGACGCCATGCTTTCGCACGTAGAAGATGACAACCTCAACGCCGACGTCCACGGATATCTTCAACGTGCGGAGGAGGCCCGCCAGCTCGCTCGAGTTCGTATAACGGACCAGCAGCTGGTGGATGCGGGCCGCTACAACCTCCGACGCGGAGACGCCGAGTTCCAACCAGGGGATCGTGTGTGGGTTTGGACTCCCATCCGACGACGCGGACTCAGTGAGAAGCTCCTGCGACGGTATTTCGGACCCTACCAGATTCTACGACGTGTTGGCCAACTTACCTATGAAGTGATCCCTGATTGTGACTCCGGCACATCACGACAACGCACGCGGCCTGAAGTCGTCCACGTGGTTCGCCTAAAACCTTTCTACGGACGATGACGAACTTTCATTTTCATTTGTTCGGACCACGGTACGGACTGTCGCTTATGTTAGCATCGGGTCGATGCACTCTTAGAGGGGGGGTAATGCCGCGAACCATACATTGGGTTTGTTTATTTGTGTTTTTTACTTTTACCGCCCGGCTGCGCCGGTCTGCGTTATCTGTGCGCCAAGGGAAGCGCGTGTTCCATTCTTTCTTTCTGTGCCGCATGTGTTATCTGTTGTGATAGGGAGAGCATTCCGATCTAACGTGAACAGCCCAGAATAATCTTCTTCGATCTACTATGTTCTCGATGCGAATCGACGTTTCGAGAACCACGCGCGCCGAAAGGTAAAAAGCCTCCATTGCGGACGCCGGGGCATTCGATTCGACGACACTGCCTGTGCAAGTCACTTTGTTGACCGCTGCTTCGCCGCCTCTGTATTCTTTTGAGTTGTTAGGGGACTCGCACAAGTTCGCTCAATAAACGTGTTTTCATTCAAGACAACTGCTTCTTCCTGGTCTTTCGTGACAGTATGATGCATATTATATGAAAAGTTGCCATGGCCATATAAATTTCGGTGGAGAATTGTGTGGTCCACCGACGCGCTTTACCACGCAGACTCTAGGTATTTTCAACTCACATCTGCCAACCCCAGTTTAGCGCCTTATGAGG